>JBBBDQ010001922.1:0-215000 GCA_037127315.1 Ascarosepion bandense | reverse complement strand
TGTAGGCCGAGAAGGAATGGTGGAAGTGGGTTTTTTGTTCAATTGAGTGTATAGTGGCATGAGGGATTGATCTGGGAACTGCTGCTACTATGGTGTAGGGGGTAAGTATAATAACTATGACCTCTCCCGTCGATTATAGGCATTGAAGCATGTTAGTGGAGGTGTCGAAATTTATTTTATTTAGGCTAGGTTTAAACTGTTTGATGTAGATAGCTTCTAGAATTTTAAGTTTTCGTTTATTATTTTCTTGTCTAAGTATATGCGTATTTTCAACAAGTGTTTTCCTAAGAAGTGTGTGTTGATAGCCGTGGTGTTTTAAATGTCGGAATATGTTAGAATTTTCATTTAAGTGCAATGTAAGTCTCCGCGAAAGCGAGTTAGTAGTATGTCCAATGTAGGTATTATTTAGTTTGTTAGAGATACATTCTCGAAAGGGGCATGTGTGTGTGTGTGTGTGTGTGTGTGTGTTTTGTTGAATATGACAGACAATGAAAATTATACGAAATTTTTTGTTTTTTTTTGTTTTTCCAACATTCTTACATTTTTCGTTTGACGAAAGTAAGGTAGAGAAGAATTTGTCCGCAGTATTTAGGTCTTGGGTATGACCGTAAACTGCATGAGAGGTTATGAGGAGCATGGAGCCAGCTCTTAATTGCTGTTGTTCCCAGATCCACCCTAACCCGAGGTGGTAGCACTTGTTAGGTCCCAGCTATGAGCAAATAGTTAACCCCCAAACTGGGGTCAAAACACTATAAAATTATAAAAATAGACTTTTATAAAAAAAATATACATTTTTGAATTAAAATATTACCAACTATACAGTTTTGAAGAAAAAAAATATTACTATAACACATTTTTGAAGGAAAAAAATATTATTACCAGCAATACATTTTGAATACAAAACTAGAAGATATTTTCAGTTTCTAAAATAAAAAGATTCGTCAAAATCTGACTAAATCAACCTTTTCACTATAACTGAACATAAAAAAAACAAACGTTAAAACCTTAACTTTTTGACATTAAATAACCCACAGAGGTTGATTGCCGTTAAACAAAACTCAAACCCAAACCCGTAGTGTTTATTGTCCAAAGCGCTTTCGGTCCCTCTTTAGCCGTTTTCAAGGTGTTGTTAATTTCTTTTCATGTTTGACTGTTTAAGATGTCGTTTTTGTGCTGTTTGAGTAGTATTCGTGTTTATCGCGAGTTGAGCGTGGCTGGAATTTATGTTAGAAATGTGTACGTAGATATATAAAATATATGTGCGTTAATGTATATGCGCAAAAATATGTGCATAAGTAGCTAAATATACACATGTATTTACGAACTCATTTGCCTCAGTGGGTGGTTGAGAGTCTTAGAAGAGGTTCTTTTATTTTCTGAACGAACTTTACCAATGTGAAATGAAGGCTTCTAAAGAAGCGTTAGAGTGCAAACAAAAGAAAGAAAAGCAAAAATGAAAGCAAAAATGAAATAGTCAAAGCAAAATATAGTGAATGAACCAAATAACCAACACACGAAAGAAAAGGAAAGAAAGAAGAGTAAAGAAAAATAAAGAAAAGAAATAGAAAGAATAAGAAAAGAAAGTAAGGAATGAAAGGAAAGAAAGAAAGAAAGAAAGAAAGAAAGAAAGAAAGGAATGAACGAAAGAAAGGAATGAACGAAAGAAATAAAGGAAGGAATGAAAGAAAGATAGTAAGGAATTAAAGAAAGATAGTAAGGAATGAAAGAAAGATAGTAAGGAATGAAAGAAAGATAGTAAGGAATGAAAGAAAGAAAGAAAGAAAGAAAGGCATGAAAGGAAAGAAAATAAGGCATGAAAAGAAAGAAAGAAAATAATGAAAGAAAGAAAGGAATGAAAGAAAATAAAGAATGAAAGAAAAAAAGAAAGGAAGGAATGAAAGAAAGAAAGGAATGAAAGGAAAGAAAGTAAGGAATGAAAGAAAAGAAAGTAAGGAATGAAAAGAAAGAAAGGAATGAAAAGAAAGAAAGGAAGGAATGAAAGGAAAGAAAGTAAGGAATGAAAAGAAAGAAAGGAATGAAAAGAAAGAAAGGAATGAAAAGAAAGAAAGGAATGAAAAGAAAGAAAGGAATGAATGAAAAGAAAGAAAGGAATGAATGAAAAGTAAGTAAGGATGAAAGAAAAGAAAGTAAGGATGAAAGAAAAGAAAGTAAGGAATGAAAAGAAAGAAGGAAAGTAAGGAATGAAAAGAAAGAAAGTAAGGAATTAAAGAAATGGAAAAATGAAAGGGGAAAGAAAAAGAAAGAAATGAAAAAGAAAAAAGAAAGAAAGAAAAGACAAATAAAGCAAGAAAAGGAAAGAAAAAAGACAAGAAAGAAAGGAAAGGAAAAAAGAAAGAAAAGAAAGAAAAGAAAAGAAAGAAAAGAAAAGAAAGAAAAGAAAAGAAAAGAAAGAAAGATAATGTGAAGATTCCTGCCAGTTCTATTAGCTTTATCTTTCCTCGGGATATTACAGGTGACCTTTGCAGAATGAAGGCCCCGGCATCTCCCGTGTTTTCACGGACCGATTGTCGCGTTCCAGCGACCTCCCTTACCCATTGCAAAGCAAGGAACGTATAAGAGGACTGAGTTCCGGGTACAGGTTCGGGAAGGTGGCCACGCTGCTTAAGAACAGCGCTGTTTCCGGCATACATTTTTTGGTGAGTAAGGACCGACACACGTTCTTTCATTTTTACAGCGTCAATAATATATGAAGAGTATTTAGATGATGTATGTAACTATTTATGTTGGTATGTGCGTTCCGCCTCTGACTGCATATGTGTCACTGTGTAAGTAGGCACGTGTACATACACGTCTCTCGCTCTGTTTATCGCTACCTACCCTTTTTGTGGTGTGTATTATATGCTTGCCAGCACCACCACTATCCAAAAACAAAAAGTATTAAAGTGTTTTTGATGACGATTAGTACGTGTATAAATAGTGAGATATTAATTAAATCAATCATTTTTTTTTTAGGTAATTATTAAACAATTTAATTTTCGGAGTTACATTCATAATTTCCAAACGAATTTTCTCACTGCAGTGCGAATTCCTTATACTTCTAACGTATTGCCAATTGGTATGAGAGGCGGAGGAGGAGGAGCAGAAGATGGCATGTTCTTCTGAAAACTGTGTCATTAAACAGTGAATGACTTTCCAAATACCGCCTATATTAAAAAAAAGAAAGATTATCAACATATTTTTATACGAAATCTTGGATTATATTATTTGGAATTTAAGTCCACTATTCGTATCTATCAATTAATCCATCACCACTCTATATGTATCTGTCACTATATATATATATATTAATCATTTTACCCAAGCAAGGCGGTATCACGACTGATGTGCAGGGGGGCTGTAGAGTTAAAGTTTTAAACGGGGAGACTGTGAAGACAGA
The DNA here is from genome assembly GCA_037127315.1 of Ascarosepion bandense. NCBI lineage: Eukaryota > Metazoa > Mollusca > Cephalopoda > Sepiida > Sepiidae > Ascarosepion > Ascarosepion bandense. The sequence continues at coordinate 211,603 of JBBBDQ010001922.1, read as the reverse complement.
CAAACCAGCTACATGGAGTGAAAGAGAAAGAGAAAGAGCAAGAGAAGAATGTGAACACATGAGTGAAGACAGTTGAGAAAGTTGAGAGAAAGGAAAAGAACAAGATACACGGGGTGATGTAGAAAGAGTGAAGAGAAAGACGAACCAGCTATAGGGGGTGAAAGAGAAAAAGCAAGGGAAGAATGTGAACACAGGAGTGAAGAAAGTTGCGAAGGTAAGGAGAAAGGAAAAGAACAAGATACACGGGGTGATGCAGAATAGACTAGAGTCAAGTAGATACGAGATAGAAATTGACATTGCATTTAAATTCCTGAAGGTTGTAACCGTCAGGAAAGCAAGTATATGAAGGGAGTTCCACAAGCGGAAAGTGCGACAAAAAAAAAGCTGATGGAATAGAATTGTCGCCTGCATTTGGTTGATCTAACTGTAAAAGGGTGAGACCTTGTTGCCAGTCTGGCTGCCTGAATAAATTCCAGTGGAGGGGCCACCAGTGACCCAAATTCCTCAGAGCAGAAGCCATGAAAATATTTATAGAAGAGACAGAGGGAAGCCACATCCCACCGATGAGAAAGTGGCTTAAGTCGAGCTGCCAGGTTGGGACCAATCACATTACAGATTCTCTTTTGGCGCCTGACCAGATATGACAACAGTGTTTAATGCACGGCCAAATGGTTGATTTGTATATGTGCAAGACGGGAAAAACTTCCTGGTCCGACACAGTGACCTAGCAATGGATTTAACCATTGATTCAATGTAATGATTCCACCTGAGGTCGGAAGAAAGGATAAGGCCGAGGAGGCGCAGTGTGTTGCTTTCAGGGAGACGTGCTTGGTCCATGCTTATGGGGGGCAGGAGAGATTGCCTGTGATGGTTGACAGATAACAGTTTTGTTTTAGAGGCATTAAAATTTGCGAGCCACTTCATACCTCAATCCACCAGTGAGTGAAGGTCCTTCTCGATATCAGCAGCGAGGTTATGTTTGTTCGCCTCGCCAGATTTCTTTCTGATGCGGGAGTAGATGGTGGTGTCATCTGCGTAGATGCCTACTTGGGATTTGATCACGTCTGGGAGATCTTTTATGAAGATTAGAAAGAGCATCGGGCTGAGGATAGAGCTCTGGAGGACAGAAGCGTTCGTGCGATAGGATGTGGAGGCATGCCCATTCAAGACGACACACACACACACATATATATATATATGAGAAGAATACTCATCATATGGTTAGAAATAGGGAGTTATTTCGAGTTTCTTAATTTACATCACATCATTCAGACCGTTGACGTTCAACGGTTGAAATAAGGTGATGTAAATTTCCAAATAATGAAATAATAAATCTCCATTTCTAACCGTTTAACCATGTGTTGAATCTCAATATTTTCTAATTCTCTAGATAATATCTATCGAGGTTTTTATTTTTATCTAATTAATATTTTATATTAACTGGATAAAATATTTTGGATTATCCTCTCCGTCTTTACGGGTCTGCAATTCTCTCTTTACACACACATTATATATATAATCATATAATTATGAATTAAATGTACATTCTATGTTTCGAGATAGAATCTCGTCATCAGACAATGTTGGATATTGGTTATGAAAATGATTTACATTTAAATACAAAACACCATCGGTTTGCTATTTATGTATGTGGGAAGATATAAAATTTATGTGTGTGTTCCTTTTAACGAATCTGAATAAAGATTCATTTTGAAATTGGGTCAGTAGTTTCTAGGGAATATATATTTACATTTTTGTTTCTTTTTTTCTCCATAATGGTCAAAGTGTTAACCTACTTTTAACCTAATTTTACTTTTATTTTTACATTCTTTTGCTTCTCACTATATCGTATTACCTTTGATGTACCTATTCAGTATAACCTGGATATAAGAGAAACCAGGACATAAGAGATATTTTCTCTGGTCCCAAATTAGAGCCTGTGATAATGTATATATAATAGACCAAACCTTGATATAAGAAAAAACCCGGATATAAGATAACTTTTATCCGTCACGACAACTCTCTTATATCAGGGTTACACTGTACCAAAAATGTCCTTTCTGCTTTCTCCATAAATTGACCTATTCTCAGAGAAAGCAGGAAAGGAATAAAAGAAAGAAAATAACTTTTTATATCCTTATTCAAGCTTAAAGAGGATTTTGAGTAACAGTTGCAGAAATTTTTTATGTAGTAAGAAAAAATCCTATTGCGAACAGAAGGGGAAAGGTAATAAAAAAATAAACAATTCAATACAACACAAGGATTCAAATTAAAGGAAATTTACAGCTTTATTAAAACAAAGAGGAGTTATGCGCTGACTGCAAAACAGGTCCGTTAGCAAAGGCTAGGTTATAGCCTTGGTACCACAAGAAGAAGAACAAAAATTAAAGTCTTTCTCAGTTTACCTTGTTAGGTACAGTGTTCGTAGTTCGTTTCTTGTCTCGAGTCTGGAAAAAGTGTTTGCTTTTTTTTCTTTTTTTTTTTTTTTGTTAAGTCTCTTCAACCCTTGTTGGTTGTGGGCCGACCTGGGAAACTGTATCCCTTTTCTGAAAAGTAAAATTTCTTTCTTCCGCTGGAAGAAGTATCTTTGCGTACAATAAATTTCTTTCTTCCTCTGGAAGAAGTATATTTTCACAAAATAAAATTTCTTTCTTCCTCTGGAAGAAGTGTCTTTTCTTAAAATAAATTTTCTTTCTTCCTCTGGAAGAAGTGACGTTTAAACTTTTTTTTCTTCCGCCACGTGGGTTAATGACAAACAGGGGAAACGATCCTTTTTAGAGAAATGTACTCTTTCTTCCTTTGGAAGTAGTATCTTGAATCTTGTTTCTTCTCTGTTCGTCAGGAGAAAATTCTTTCTTTTCTTCTTTTGAGAGCTTCTCTAGCCCACAAATAAATTCAAACTTCTTTTTACGTCTTTGGTCTGACGGAGCTAAAATTTTCAGGACTGCTCAAATCGACGAAAAAAAAACCAAAAAAAAAAAACTGAGGATTCCCGCTCCTTGAGATTCTATCAGAAGGAGCTAACCAATCAGAGGCGGGATACGCGACACGTGGTACCGCAAAGACATTTCAATTTCCCAACGGCCCTACCGAGAAAAGGAGAGAAAGAAAAAACGACCAAACGAACGGACAAATAAAATTTCAACACAGTAAGTATATAATGCTAATTTTTTCAAAACCTTTAATTTATGAATAACATTTTTATTTTTTATTCTAATTTAATTCCTGCTATGATTATCCGATTATATATTTCATTTCCACCCTGTATCTATCTATAAATTTGTCCTCCCTTTCTGTCGACCGTTTTAGAAATTTCCCCTATGCTTATTTAAATATATATACATGCACACACATACACACGCACACACATATATATGCACACACATACACACACACATATATATGCACACACATACACACACACACACACACATATATATGCACACACATACACACACACACACATATATATGCACACACATACACACACACATATATATGCACACACATACACACACACATATATATGCACACACATACACACACACATATACACACATCTATATATATATATATGCACACACATACACGCACATCTATCTATATATATATATATATATATGCACACACATACACGCACATCTATCTATATATATATATATATATGCACACACATACACGCACACATGTATATATATATATATATATATGCACACACATACATATATATGCACACATATATATGCACACACACACATATGTTTATTTATATATATATATATATATATATATATATATATATATAACCACACACATGCACACACATATGTATATATATATATATATATATATATATATATATAAAGAGAGAGAGAGCGAACATCTGGGCTTAGAATTTTTCCTCGTTCTTTGTTTATACGGGGTTGAGAATGCATGTCTTAAAATGACATGTTGAAAATGGCTATTTCCCCTCTCTCTATATGTACATATATATTTCATTTTCACCCTGTATTTATATATAAATTTCGCCTCGCTTTGTATCTACCTTTTGATTAATTTCCGCTATGCTTATATATATATATATATATATATATATATATTACTGTATTCAAGTTTTCTACTAATTCCTGTAGTTATATTAATTTTTTTAAAAATATCTGCGAACCAAGCGTAAAAAGTAACAATAGAGGCAACTTGAATACTAATTCAAGTTAACTCGGGTGCTGGTCAGATATGCGCTGGGGTGCAATGCATATAGGCTCGGAATGAGAAATCAGATCGTCGAGTTCGAATTCCGATAGAATTCGTTGCATTCACTTACTTGTAAATACTCTTGCTAAAAGTAGTAATCTGCTGCCTCGCCCTCCAGCTATGGGTTAAATAGCAGAAAAAATTGGGTTCTATTGCCTTGGTTGGCAACCAACCTATCACAGAAAGTAACGTCAATCTACTGCGGGAAGATCTTCTGCCCAGTTAGTCATGTCTTTTTTAAGACATGATCGCATAAGCGTGTTTCACGTATGGCACTTAAACTGGTCAGAATCTTAAATCCTTATTAAAGAAAATTTGCCTAAGAAGTTAATATTTGTCTCTGCCTGTTCATATCAATTTATCTTGACTGCATTGACCATTAAGATATTTCATTCCGTTGTGAGCAGTCATGTGATAACGAAATAAGAAGCAACCAACAAAATATTGCTGGATTGTTTTCGACGATTTCAAATTAAGTGACGCTTTTGTTATTGATTCCAATCGGCTTACGAAAAAAGACAAAAAAGAAATAACTGCTTTAGAATCATTCATTTTTTCGAGACAAAAAAAAAAAGATTTAGCCAAAAAAATGAAGCACTGATACTATTAAATTAAATTATTAAATTACTTTCTGCGGTAGACTGGTTGCCAGCCAAGGCTATAGAACCCAATCTGTCCTGCCATTTAACTCATAGCTGTAGGAAGAGATAGATTATATTACATTATTATATTAAGTATAATTAATGGAGGATCAGCTGATTAATTAATAACAATAGAAAACCGATCCCCCATTTTATGCCCAGTAGAAGTTTTAATTGTTTCCAACTATTATATTCAGGCAGTCAGTTAAGCGCCATATGTGATATACGCTTTGGCGATCGTGTTTCGAAAAAGACATGACTAACTGGGCAGAAGATTTTCCCGCAGTAGGTTGCCATTACTTTCTGCGGTAGGCTGGTTGCCAACTGAGGCTATAGAACCCAGTCTGTTCTGTTATTTAACCAATAACTGGAGGAAAAACACGGATTAATACCTTTGCCAAGGATATTTGGGCGAAAGCGAATGGTATTAAGTTCAAATGGAATTCGAACTTGGCTTGCCGATTTTGTTATTCCGAGTCGATATCCACTGCACCACAACGCACATTTAACAAACATAACAATATACAAGCTCTTGGCAGTTTAATCAAATTTTTCAAATTATGGTATTATGGTACTAGGTGTTTCCATTAATTTGCTCATCTCCTGTATATATATATATATATATATATATATATTGATTGTTTAATTACTTAGTTTTTGGTCATAATAAAATTAGACCAGTACACATTTGTATAAAAGGTGTTCAATACAATTATATTGTAGAGCTTTTGAAGAATATACTTCATTTGTTAACGAGTTATTACGCGACCTATGTTTTTACAATGAGTGGTGTCTTAAGCCGATTTGCAAAAATACATAATGGTAGAAATCTAAGTCGCGTAATAACTCGTTTACAAATGAAGAATATATATATATATATATATATATATATATATATATATATATGTCTGTGTTTGTGTGTATGTGTGCTTGCAAGTTTCGTTAAAAATGGCAAAAATATCTCCTTAAAAAATATTTCGCTCTTTGTTTTAGTTGGGTGTTTAATAAAACCTCGCTATATGAAGGAAATAAAAAAAAAACGTAATGAATTGGAAACGCAGAAAAAGACAACGACTGGAAGCAAAAAAATACAGCGAGAAATGGTGAAAAATGAAGGCGACAAAAGATGACGATAAAGACGAAGAAAACATAAAATATGAAAAGAGATTTTAAAAAAAAGAAGAATGAATCGAACGAGAAAGAAGAGGTGGTGATGATAAAAGCAACGATGTCGAAGGAAACATGAAATGAAACAATATTAATAATAATGGTAATAAAAGCAGATTAAATTGTAACAAAATGAGTTGGCAAAAAAGACGAGACCGCAGAATCCCTAGAAAGAACAGTAAAAATATTAGAAGCGAAACTCAGATCAAAGAAACAAGTACCCGAGTAATATAGCGAAATATTCTAGAACCATCTTAAGCTGGCAAAAATGAACAGCAGAAATTGGATTACAAAAACCAGGAAGTTGTTAATATTGCATATCGCGTTGTGCCCCGGAGATAATATTGATAGACTATATATATATATATATGAAAAGGAAAGAACGTCGTTCGTCAGTAATGAAGACTGCTCAAGGCAGCGGAATGAAAGGTTAATTATGACAAACAAAATTTGCAACAGAACATAGAAAGCTGGATTGTAAAACAAGAAAGATGTAGACATGACGTAATGTTTTGAATCCCATGTGCAAAGAAAAGCGCGCTATCCAAAACTGATGTGTGTTTCAGGCACAAGATTGAAAGGAGAATTATGACAATTAAAGTTGCAACAGAAAAACAATGAAGTCATTGACTTTACATGAACCGTTGCTTTCGAGAGATAATAATAATAGAGTATATATATATATATATATATATATATATATATTTTTTTTTTTTTTTCTCACAAGAAAATAGCTTCATACTTTTATTTTCTTTTTTAAATTTATGCAAACTGGCTTTGACTGTCGCCAATCAGAAGCGTGTGCAAGACTTTGTACGGGGCTTAAACTTTATAAATTTTGTTTCTAATGTCTGAAAGCGCTCATTGATGGTGGTGATAGACGTTGGCATTTCGAACCGAAACTTTTATTTCGCCCACCGTGGTAGAAGTTTCTAGTTCCACAACAAACGGGGTTTTCAGAAGAGGCACTGATTCCATTACTTGGGAAGAATTCCATGGTGTAATTACGATGGCGTCCGCGTGGTGGTGTGACCAAGTCTGCTTTGACGTGTTTATTTTTAGATTTCATGAAATTGTGCTTCTATAGGGAATTTGAAAATATAGTTTTATTTAATTTTGTGTATTTTCTCACTCGCAACAAGGTTTAACGTGTCGAAATCTACACAAGAAAAACAATAACGATTCTACAAAGAATAAATAGCATCGCTAATGTTGATTCTAATCCAAAAGAATGAATAATACTTATCCTTGGGCTATGCTCAACTAGCAGTATAGCCCGGCGTTGCTCGGGTGTAATGAAAGCTTTAAAACTAATAAATGGTCCTGGAGCTCAGACCCTTTGGACGTTGGCACGGAAGACTAAAAAGCAATAGTTGTTTCCAGTTAAAGCGAAACCGTAGACTGAAAGAAAAATGAATGGATGTAAGTCAAATTTTGATGTTTTTGGTATCGATATCAAATAAGTTCTTTTCGTCGTAAACTGAATTTTGAAGGCTAAATAAGTCCTCTGAGTAAATGGTATCATGGCTGAGACTAAGAATTACAATTATACCTACTTAGAGCCAAACCCGAAGCAAAAACTAAAATAAAAGGGCTGAAAAAGACATACAGGCAGATAAACACATACAAACATCTTGCTTTATATATATATATATATATATAATCGATTTTCTGCACTGTTGTACGAACTGCAACCTTGAAACTTCTGAATATCGTTTCTTATGTTGAGTGTATCAAATTTGATTAAAATCGGACCACTTCTTCTATAACCCGATTTTTTCAATTATCAATTTTTTATATTTATCGGGGGGTACCTCGACACAAAACCTAGCTAAGAACACTCGCAGACGCTTATAGTACAACTGTGTAAATTTTCAAGAAAATTAGTTCAGCTGTTTCGGAGTCTATAGATAACACACACACACACACACACAAAAGTTCCATTTATAAATAAGTTTAGATTTAGATAATTTTAGCACACGATCGAAGCGAGAGTCGGGTAAGACTGGTCAACATTTCACATCTTAAACCGAGCTCAATGTTGGTTTATATAAATTTTTTTTTTTAATTTTACAAAAATATATCTAAGAATTTTATGATTATGAAAATTAAAGGGGGAGAGGATAAAAACAATCCGAAAGAATAAATGATAAAAATACCTACACTCCCCACATTTATAGACAAAATCCTACAGATACATGCTGGGATTTCTTTCTCACTAATAAAAACTGATCACTTCTTTTGTTCTGCATATATATATATATATATATATATATATATATATATATATATATATATTTGTTTAGTATTATTTTCCCCTGTACTATTATTTTCTTTCTATATTGGAAACGTTGTCTATTCCGTTTGTTAATCATTTTTGTAAATTACTATTAAACATGGCTATACATTTTTCTCAACAATTCGAGGAGGACTAAATGAAAAGGTTCGAATTTCAAAAACAGGGATGTTAATGAAATCACCTTGGCGTTGAATATATTAAGAATCACTGTCATTTTTATCTCCAGTATACCCTAGCATTTACGACTGGCATTTTTTATAATGATGTTCACACTGTATAAGGCCCAAGAGCCATTCGAGTTAGGAGTTACAAAGAGGAACCATCTCAAGCAAGGTGACAAGGTCACCAAGACGCTAGAAGGAACTGGAAATCTAATCCTGAACAGGAAACGAGGGATAAATCTCTGATCGTTTTCAAAAAAGGGCTAGAGAATCTAACGATAGGCGAACTCATCTACACTTATGGACGAAATAAAAAGAAAAATCTTGCAAAGCGTTTTGGAAGAACTAGATAACCAAAGGAATATCGAAACTATCTAGATAACAGCATCACTAAAATAAATTATGATACCGAAAAGAATTCTGGGGTCTTGTTACTTGATCTCGGATAAAAGCCATTAGCTAATACTGGTGTGAAAAATTAAATGGTTGTAATAACAATAACCAATCATGTTGAAAGAGAAAAAAGAAGAGAGAGAACAAAAGCGCGAGAGAGAGAGAACAAAAGCGAACGAGAGAGAGGGGACGATAGCGGGCGAGAGAGAGAGAGAAAAAACGAAAGAGCGCGCCAAGAGAGAGAGAGAGAGAGGGGGGTAGGGAACAAAAGAGCGCGTGAACGAGAGACAGAGGTAGAGAACGAAAAGGCGCGGTGGGAGAGAGAGAGAGAACGTGCGAACGAAATAGTGCACGCGTGAGAGAGAGGGGGAATGAAAGAGCGCGCGCGCGAGAGAGAGGGAACGAAAGAGCATGCGCCAGAGAGAGAGAGAGAGAGAGAGAGAGAGAGAGGGAACGAAAGAGCACGCGAGAGAGATAGAGAGAGAGAGAGAACGAACGAAAGTGCGCCCGAGAGAGAGAGAGAGAGAGAGAGAGAGAACGAACGAAAGTGCGCCCGAGAGAGAGAGAGAGAGAGAGAGAGAGAGACAACTGAAGCGTGCGCCTGAGAGTTAGAGAACGAAAGCGAGAAAGTGTGAGAAAGAGAAAAAGTTTGAGAGAGAGAGAAAGTGAGAGTGTGAGAGAGAGAATTAAAATGAGAGAGAGAGAGAGAGAATTAAAGTGAAAGAAGAAGAGAAAATCCTGGAGGGAGAAAAGTCAGAAGAAATTTGCTACGCAATCCTTATTAATTCATTGAACATTGATAAATTCTGATAAAATCAAGGACTGCTTCAGTAGGTCGGCGATGCCTGCCAGGGAACAAAAAGAAAAAAACAAATTGTATTTCTTCTTATATATTCTTATGGATGCAAAGATGAGGCAAAAAATTAAACAAATAAAAAATGACAAAGAAAAAAAAAACATCAAAGAAAGAACAGAAAGAATAAGAAAAAAAATCCTGAAATTCCGTTGCGTAAATAAGTAACGTTTGACGAACGATGCAATCAGTGGAATTGATTTATCTCCCCTTGATTTTTCATTTAATTATTTAAAAATGTTACCAACTGATTAAAAAGGAAAAATCAAATATCAATTAGAAATCGATTTGTTTACGGATCTCCTTAAAATAAAAGCGAGATTTAAAAAGAAAATAAGATTCATTTTTTTTCAAATTGAAAATGATAATTCTTGGCTGATTTAATTAACTTTGATTGATTGATATTGCATTGATGCTCATCTTTTCCCAATATTTTCTTTCAGCCAAGAAAGGGATCAGATTTTCCTTTTTAAAGATCTCCGCCAAAGAATTTGCTGATGGTTTTTGAAAAATATTGCTTCAATTTGTTTTCGAAACAAGAGCCATTTTAACCTCTTTCCTCTGAAAAATTCCCTTTCAAAAGCAATTAAAAAAAATTCATTTTCACGTTCAGCACCCGATTGTTATTCGATAACGAGCTTGTTTCAAAGCTATTAACACAATACATGAGACAACACACGGTTTTGGGATTTTCTTTAAACTAAATGAAACCGTTACTAAAAAAACAAAAACAGATGCTAAAAGACTTACAAAACAAATCAAAATATAATCCCAGCCTTTAAACCGATAGATTGAAGAGACATTTTCGAAGTGACAGAACGATTTTGGTTCCTTGTTATTACGAGGGTTATTCAATAAATAAGGTGAATATTTCGGTATAAGGACTTCTAATACAGATAGAAGCTTACTTTTTTTAAAAAATTTTTTCTTTAACTTCTTTTTCAAAGGGATTTAATATTTTTGCAGATTGAAAAAAAAAAATTTGAGAGTTTTGGAGATTAACAAAGATGGCCGACCAAGAAGCATGCTCCAGGATTTCAATCCTGGTCAGAGGTCAGTTATCAAGTTTTTGGGTGCTGAAGGGTGCAAACCAGTTGAAATTCATAGGAAAATGTCAACTGTGTATGGTGCCACATGATTCAGCCAAAAAATATCTACAAGTGGGCTAAATTGTTTACGAAAGTTTGCATTGCATTGCAAATTTGAGAACTGCGTTTGTTATTTTTGGCAACTATTGCCGTTGCCTAACTTAGTTTTATGTCAACACAAAATAAAATCGTCGGAGATGGTGGGTGTTATTGTATTACCGTCTAAATAACCTCTCTGAAGATGGCTGATGTGAGCCGAAAGCTTAGAAACAAATTAATAAAAATTATCTAAATGTTGGAGAATGTTTGTCTTATTTTCAACTGAAATTAAAGCCAAAATACGATGTTTAGAACGACTCGTGATTAAACATAATAGACATTCATTTTCTTTTATATTTAACAGTATATGTTTAGAATATATATATATATATATATATATAAAGAGTTTTTTTTAATTTGCTTGAAGCACTGTGTATATTAGGTGTATGGTTAGGTTTTGAAGGCTATCACAATGCGTTTAGTAAAATAAAGCAAGGTAAAGAAGGTATTGGATATTACCTATTTATTATTCATTTATATTTCGAGATCAAAATCTCATCTTCAGAATGGTAGAAAGACACAGTCCACACGCGGACGGGAACACAAGCTCACCTATCATTCTGAAGATGAGATTTTGATCTCGAAATATTAATAATAAATAGGTAATACCCAACACCTTCTTTACCTTCGTTTATTTTACTAAACGCATTGTGATAGCCTTCAAGACCTAACCATACAAATATACATATATATGTGTGCGTGCTTGTGTGCGTGCGTGTGTGTGTGTGTGAAGAAAGTTTTTTTTGAACGAGTTCTTTAAATTAGTGTCTATTGAAAAGATAGAGGTGCAGTGTTTTTAGACCAAGTTTTAATAATATCAAGGAATTGGGAAACAGAATTGGAAGTAAGACGAGGGAGAGGTACAAGATACTGGCGACCGATATCGGCGCTTCAAGTGCGAAGAAATTGATTTTTCTAGTAATGAAGTCTTTAAAGAAAAGAAATGTTTTTTACAAGTAAAAAATAAAATTAAATAAAAGAGGAAGTGGGAAATTAACAATTTTTCTTGTGTTTTCCCTTGATATCTAACGGAATAGTTTTGTCAGAGACAGACAGACAGACATACAGATAAATAGCTATCAGAATAGGATAGAGAGACACAGAATGAATAGAATATAAACATTTATATATATAAAATCACCCGCAGACAGTCCTGTTTTGCTGTATCACATCAGTACGGTTAGACATCCGATTGCTTCTAAGCCGACCGATTTTGCATCAGCCACAGATTCTACCCCTAAGCTATGGCACTCGTTAGAGGAAGGCAGACTTTAGCGTGTTATATGCACAATGTAAACACACACCAGTAGCTGGGAGTGTTCAAATTCATTACTGTATGAACAATGCGTTAATAGCGGTGAGTAGCTAGCTTCTTATATATATATATATATATATATATATATATATATATATATATATATATAAATGTATTTTTATAAAAAATGATAGAAATAATGTCAAGTCATAAAACGAAGCCCACTACCACTTTGGCAAAGGCCATACTATCAATCAACTCAACGCATACTTAAATAAACCATAAATTAAAAGAGACTAATATCATCAGACCGTAAAACAGCGCCAACTATCAATCATACCATAAACACGTACACATACAATACAATTAACGACAGCAGTAGCAGCGAAAGATGACCATTCGTTGAAAGGCACTGTTCACGGAGGAACTCGAAAAAAAGCTCTCCTACTATTCTGAAGATGAGAGTTTGATCTCGAAATAATAATGTATAATAAATAGGTAATACCCAACAACTTCTTTACCTTCCTTTCTTTTACTAAACGCATTGTGATAGCCTTGAAGACCTAACCATACATCATATATTTTTATATTTTTGTACATCAAACAGTTATATATATATATATATTTAGGCAGCTACTATTCTTGAAGACAAATACGATTAAAAACGACAAACATTTTGTGTCGATTAATTTTGATAATTGATTTCTCAAAGTTATGAATAATCCTTCTTTGACAAGAAGAAAAATCCGCCAGAAATCGTTTGAAGTTCAGTTTAGAAGTTAATTAAGTACATGAAATATAGTCCAAACTTTCGACTGTGTGTGTGTGTGGGGGGGGGAGGCGATCCTGGAATTAGTGCAGAGGTTGTCCCAGTGGAAAATATGATAGATGGCACAGGTGACGATCAATATTTGACGGGGTGGGGTTCTCTGGAGGTGGAGGTGTAATCATGTGCACTTCTTATTTACATTTGAATAGTAGCTTCTCTCGTGGCAATTGACAAAGGAGTAAAGTACAAAAATATTTATCATAGAAACAATAAACATATGAAAGTAGATCAGAAGTATATACTCTCTTCTCTCACATATATAGGATTCTTTCAATAACATTGAGTCTGCAGAAGATTTTTCGAAGCAAAAAAAAACAACAAAAAAAAACAGAAAAAACAGTCAGTATAGAATTTTTTCCCACGTTGTCATTCATTTTATAAAATCACTTTATTTACAAAGTAACTGCGGTTTGCCACATTAGTGCTTATATATATATATATATATATATATATATATATATATATATATATATACTAGCAGTATAGCTCGGCGTTGCTCGGTTGTAATGAAAGCTCCAAAACTAATCCATGGTCCTGGAGCTCAGACTCTTTGGACGTTGGCACGAAAGACTAAAAAGCAATAATAGTTTCCAGTGAAAGCGAAGCCGTAGACTGAAAGAAAAATGAATGGATGCAAGTCAAATTTTGATTTCCTGCTGTCGATATCAAATAAGTTTTTTTCGTTGTAAACTGAATTTTGAAGGCTAAATAAGTCCTCTGAGTAAATGGTATCATGGCTGAGACTAAGAACTACAATTATACCTACTTGGAGCCAAACCCGAAGCAAAAACTAAAATAAAAGGGCTGAAAAAAATACAGACATGCAGGCAGATGAACACACACACAGACACAAACATCAAACATCTTGCCTTATATATATATTATCGATTTTCTGCACTATTGTAAGAACTGCAACATTGAACTTCTGAATATCGTTTCTTATGTCTTTGTCTATGAGTGTATCAAATTTGATTAAAATCGGACCACTCCTTCTATAACACAATTTTTTCGATTATCGATATTTATCTGGGGTACCTCGACAAAAAACCCAGATAAGAACACTCACATACGCTTATAGTATAACTGTGCAAATTTTCAAGAAAATCGGTTCAGCCGTTTCGGAGTCTATAGGTAACGGACACACAGACAAAGTTCCATTTATAAATAAGTTTATATGACAGTAACAACTCTCTTTAGACAGACCTTCTTGGATATGTTTAACAAAACTTTATTTTAAAAATTCTTACTGGGTGTGTAAGATGTATGACGAAGTAGAAAAATATTCGTGTGATGCGGTATCGACCCTTAGAATTTTATCGAATGATGAAGTCCTAATTGTCGGAACATCATACAAAACATTTTTGCACTTAGTCAATAACCTTTCCTCAAAATCGGTTCTTGATATATTAAAATAACTATATATATATTACAGTTCATCAGTTTGGCTATACTTCGTCTTGCTTCCCGCATTGATGCCATAACTAAACTAAGTCAAGCGCAGTATGCAGTCTTATCAGCCAGGTCTCATAATTTTACAGTTGAATTGAATATATTTAACCGTAGGTTCTATGCTAATCGTTTCTTATTTCGTACTTATAGAATAAGGGTATATCAGCGATTATTTATTTATTTATTTAACTGAATAAATACATCATCTATATATGCGTAGCTGTAGTGAGGGGAATGTTTATTTTCAAAACACAGTCAGCACGTAATGGTCGTGTTCATAACTGATATTATTAAGTTTTGGATTATTATTTTTTTTATTAATAATGCTTCAATTAACAAGGTGAACATCACTATAAAAAATAACAAAGAAAAAAGGCATTTATGAATATATTTTCACAGGTGAACGGGTCGTAAATAAATTTCAAAAAAAATTCCCAAACGAAGAAAGTAAATTGACTTCATCGTTACATCTTCTTCTATGTGCTCTGTCCTTTCAAGACGTAGGCGATCATGGCTTTCCACGTCTTCCTATCACTGGTGGCTTTTAGCACGCCTTCTCCTGTTGCACTACCCAAATCCCGCTCTGCCATCCACTAACTCAAGCCCATAAATCTAAAATATATATGTATAGAAACTAGCATGGCCACAAAATGAGGGATCAGTTTATATATTGATTATAATGTAAAATTGACCCCCCCCATTTTATATTCACATAATTTCTTATAAACAATTGGCATACATATTCTTCTATGTGCCCCGTCCCTTCAGGATGTTAGCGACCATGGCTTTCCACGTTTCCCTTTCCCTGGTGACTCTTAGCACGCTTTCTCCTGTTACACCACGCAACCCCCATTCCGTCATCTACCTGATCAGGTCCTTCAAATGTGTTATCCATTGCTTTCCACTGTCTCTTTCTCCCTCTATCTGACCTGTTAGTATCAGGTTCTCCAAGCCCTCCTTCCTCATTGCATGTCCCAGGAACTTCAGCTGTCTCTTCCTGATGGTCAGTATTAATTTCCTTTACGTTTCCATCCTTTCCAACACCCTCATCACTGCGCACATACTTGATCCATGATATTCGCAGCATCCTTCTGTAGAACCATATTTCAGTTGCTTCAAATTTTACCTTCATCTTCGATGATATAGTCCAGCATTCACTGCCATATTGAAGAACTGACATTACATAGCAATCCAGTACTCTCGTCTTTGTTTCTAGTGAAATTTTCCTGTTTCTTAATACTTTACTCAACTTCTGGAATGCTTCCTTGTGCTTTTGGATTTCAGGGATATAAATGTATAAAAAGTTCTGTGACCACAAAGTGAGGGGCCAGTTTATATATTGATTGTAATATGAAATTTTTCCTCTACTTTATATCCAGTATTCTTCTGTAGAACCACATTTCAGTTGCTTCAAGTTTTTCTTCATCTTTGATGATATGGTCCATCATTCACTGCTATATTGAAGAACTGACATCACATAGCAATCCAGTACTCTCCTCTTTGTTACTAGCGAAATTTTCCTGTTTCTTAATACTTTCCTCAACTTCTGGAATACTTACTTCGCCATGCCAATTCGCCTTCGGATCTCTGTGTCGCACTTTCCGTTTTCTGTTAGAACACTTCCCAGCTATTTAAATTTTTGTACCTGCTTGATTTTAGTATCCCCCACCTCTATCTGGCATTTTGGGCTACCATTAGTTGTTTATCGTTACTAATAAAAATAAAAACCATTAATAGATATAAATGACATTCACAAAGTTAATATAGAAAGTGATCATAGCATAGGAGTTTACAGAATCAAACATAGCCGTGAAAGGGTTTCTCGGAAAGATACCATAATAAGACTAGCGAGAACACCAGCGAATTACAAGTAAAAATCGAGAAAGATTCCAGGCTTTTCGGATTTAGGAAAATGAAACGGAAATTATGAATAGCAATTAAGCAAAGAATGAAGAAAACAGAATAACAAAGAAAATATTAAGCGTCAACACGAGTTGAAATGATAAGAGAAAAAAAATCATGTCGTAAGGTAACGAGATCAAATTGAAAATGCAAAATTAAACTAATCAACTAAGTAATGAAAAAGAAAGCTGAGCTGGGAAACAATAGAATTGATCTGCAAAATAAAGATCTTGAAACCTGATTGGTTTGCCGCACGTATTGATAAACAGCACGGAAAAATAAAAATAGCAAGAATAGCAAACGCAGAGAAAAAGAAAACATTAAAATCCAACGGAAAATCTGCAATGTGATCGATACCGACTTGGCAGCTCGGCTGCAGACGCTCTCTCACCGGCGTGACGTGGCTTCCCTGTCCCTCTTCTATAAATACTTTCACAGCTTCTGCTCCAATGAACTTAGATCACTGGTGCCCCCTATGTATGAATTTACACGAGCTACTAGATTAGCAACTAGGCCCCACCCTTTTACAGTGAAACCGATTTTCTCACGCACTTCTCGCCTGTGGAATTCCCTTCTATATACTTGCTTCCCCGACAGCTACAATCTCCAGGAATTTAAATGTAAGGTCAATAGACATCTATCATACTAACTCGCATCCATTCTCACAAGCTCTTTTTTCATCTACCCCACCTCCATCCTCGGTATCCTCATCCGTCTATTACCCTCTTCCTGACATTTCCTATAACTACCCCCTCTTTCTCACCACTTTCCCCTATGTAAGCCCCTGCGCAACAGTGACAGTAGAATGCTTTGCCTGGAGTGAGATGATTTAAATATATATATATATATATATAACCGAAGAATCAGTCAGTTAATTGTCATAAGTGATACACGATTTAGTGAACATATCTCTTTAGAATTATGACTGATTAGACAGAAATTTTTCTCGCCATAGTTTGCCATTTCTTTCTGCGGTAGAATGGCCGACAACCAAAGGCTATAGAACCCACTCTATCCTTTTATTCAGTTGTAGGGATGAGAGATTAATTCATACTTTTCCCAAGAGTCAGTTAAGTGCCATACGTGAAACACGCTTGGGCGATCATGTCTCGAAAGAGACATGACTGACTATTATATGCATACACTGACTATAACACGCTAAGATTATCCCGCAGTAGGTTGCCATTGCTTTCTGCGGTAGACTGGTTGCCGACCCAAATTGTCCTGCCATTTAACATTTAAGGGAGAAGAGATAAATTATAATTAGTGGGGGATCAGTTTATTGCTTCATAACAATAGAAAACCGATCACCCACTTCATGCTCAGTACACATTTTAATTATGTTTCTAACAGTTATATTCAGTCAGTCAGTTAAATGCCATACGGGATACACGCTTTGGGCGATCATGTCTCGAAATAGACATGACTGACTGGGCAGAAGATTATCCCACAGTAGGTTGCCATTACTTTCTGCGGTAGACTGGTTGCCAGCCATGGCTATACAACCCAATCTGTTCTGTTATTTAACCCATAACTGAAAGGAAGAAACGAATTAATACCTTTCCCAAGGGTATTTGCGCGTAAGTGAATGCAATGAATTCAACTGGAATTCGAACTCGGCTCCCTGATTTCTCGTTCCGAGCCGATATCCACTGTACCACAACGCACATCCGCTTTCCCAAGAGTGCTCTTTCCCAAGAGTACTTGCGCGTAAATTCGAATTCGACTGGAATTTTAACTCTGCTCTCCCAATTTAATTGTCATACGCGATACACGATTGAGCGGCCATGTTTCTTTAGATTCATGACTGATTTGTAGCAGTCACTTACGTCGGCGACCCAAAAGGGTCAGAGTTGCGTGTATGTTTTGCAAGGTAGTGTGGAGACGGCGAATCGACGGGCTTCGGACGGATGGTGAATCGGACAGCACTATGTGCTCATACTATTTGTTGTCGCAAATAAACAGCATTTCGTACTCATAGAGATGTTGTTGTCGCTTTTATTGACTGGTTCTGGCGCTCATTGGCTGAATGATAGCCGGGTTGAGTGTATAAAACATGGTATGCTCATTTAAGGTGGTGGGGTTCATTCATATTGGTGAGCAGCGTATCGGAGATAAAGACGAGCAGTGAGAATTTGATTTGCCTGGTGAACTTGTTTGGACTTCTAATACTTTCTTTTCTTGTGTGTGTTTCCAACCAATATTATTTTTTTTGTTTTTTTTTATTGTTTTTGAGACAAGTTATTTTGGCAGGTCAGTCGCGGCACCGCTGTACTCCGGAATTAACCGGATCTCAAAGGCCTTGTCCGATATTATGGAAGGAAAGGAAAAAGAATAATCGCCGAAAATCTTCAGCCATAGTTTGCCACATTTTTCTGTGGTAGAATGGCCGACAACCAGGGCTATAGAACCCACTCTATCCTTCTATTCAACTCGTAGCTGGAGGGATGAGTGATGAATTCATATTTTCCCAAGAGTACTCGCGCGTAAATGAATAAAACGAATTCGACTGGAATTCGAACTCTGCTCTCCGAATTCTCATTCCGAGTCGATATCTATAACACTGCAACACCCATCTAACCGAATTATACGCATTTTCACCAAATGCATATCACTAACCGTCAGTCAAGTAGATACTCGTAATGTCCCAGTGTATAATAGCGTTTGAGTAATCCAAAAAGTGACTTGACCCCAGAACTTCTAAGTTCAATGGCTGGTTACGGCGAAGGAATCAAAAACTTAGTGTCGACTTACCAAAGGAAATTACCTGAAACTGAGACATCCAAAAAGGCATGTCAGGTGGAACTAGAACAATCTATCCCCGTGGACTAAGTAAAGAAAGTTTTCGGGTCGAAATTCTATATAATATCACCTGAAGAAGACCGGAGCGTACAACTGTCGAAACGTATGGCAATAAAGATGAGGACAACAGTCCGAATATTGTAAATAGTGTGAATAAAGAAAAAAAATGTTTGAGTTTCAAAATGTGAAACACGAAAAAACAAAGTGAAAATGTCATAGTAACCGACTTTTTTAAATATATTGTTCAATCAAGGCGATAAAACCACTAAGACGTAAGAACCTACTGGTATTGAATAAGAACAAGAATACTATCCTAAACATAGAATAAGGAGTAAATATCTCCTTAAAAAAAACGGATGGAGAGTGAATAATATAAATAATTATAACGCCTCATTCCAAAATTTCACACAAAAAATATGCGACATTATAATATCCAGGGTTCTGCAAATGAAGCTGTTTTTTTTCTAGATGAGTTGGTTGGAACAACGTGGAGCAACTGAGTGGCCATTACTAAAGCTAATACCATCAAACGTATACTGTGGGGAAAGATCTTGATTACAGTCTCAAACCAAAAATGAATTTCTGAAACACAAGTCATTTCTGATATATTTTCTGAAATTAAAGTAGAAATGTGTCAAATGACTTGTATTAATGTTGCTGATAGGGTTGAGCATTGCGTTGAATATGAAGGCGAGGAATTTGAATAAGTTATACAGTATGTTAAACATAAGAATTCCTGGTTTGGTCTGACAATATTTATTATTGTTCACTAACAATAAATAAAAATGCGTTGCATTAACACACACACACACACACAATATATATATATATATATATATATATATTTTTTTTTATATATATATATATATATATATATATATATATATATATATATATATATATATTTTTATATATATATATATATATAATATTATAACAAAAATAGATTTTGTTACATAGCTGAGTGGTCTTATTTTAAGTATGGAGACTATAGTTTCTTAATCGTACCCTCCAGCCATGTGTTAATAACGATAATTGTTTTTATATACCAATAATAATTGTAGGCTGGGAAAATGTATATATATATATATATATATATATATATATATATATACAGACAGACAGATAGATAGATAGATAGATAGATAGATAGATAGATAGATAGACACCTAATGAGCCAGACGAACCTATCTAGTTTTCACCTAAACGGATCGTCAGAGAAAGCTGGCCAGTTTTTCTTGAGGATCCGTTTCGGTGAAACCTAGGTAGGTTCGTCTGGCTCATTAGGTGTATCTATTTATTTCGCTCTACCTCTGTATTGAGCACTTTTTGTTAGATGATTACACGTATCGGGTTTTTTTCTTTGTGCTTCGTGCTCTTCTCGGTCCGAACACTTTTGACTGACGTTCATGTACTAATGTCTTTTTATAAAACCATTTTTTTCCTTCCGCCGAAAGTTTTCGAGGAAGGTTTTCGACACGAGTATAATTATAATCTCGTTTATATATCTGTGTTTGTGTGTGTGCACATATCTGTCTGCATGTCTGCTTTAAAGTGTTTAGTTATGATAGTTTTGGCGCCAACATTGTTGTTTTGTTTTTCAGTAGTTTTACTGATAAAAGGTATTTAGACAAGCAAGTTCTTTTTTTATCGTAAAATACTCAATAACATGGTAGAAATAGAGCGTTGATAGATTTAGTGCAAAGACTTTGTCAATTTAACTAAGCAGATTCATGCCGACTTTGAAGATTCGTAAAGATACCGTTATAATTTTTTCACTCATCGGGGCGGGCTATATATATATATATATATATATATATATATATATATATATATGAAATTGGATCAAAATTAGTTAAAGTCTTAGCTAATTAGTTTACAAGCAGACATTCTATTCACCCATCTACACACAGAGTCCTTGCACAAATATATTTTTACTTATATCTGAAATTTTTCTTGTGTCCTGTGTAAATTTGTAGCTCGATGTCTGAGTGTGTATATATATATATATAGAGAGAGATAGATAGATAGATAGATGCGCGCACACACATATAGGAGGTAGACATACAGACAGATATGTGCATCGCGCATTTATATATATATATATATATATAGATATATATATATATAATACTCGGACATCGGGAAAAATTCAAATATAAATAAAAATATATTTGCGCAAGGACTGTGTGTGTGTATGTGTGTGTGTGGGGGGGATAGATGAATGGAATGACTGCTTGTTTTGAATAAACTAATTAGCTAAAAACTTTCACTAATTTTGATCCAATTCCAACAACTTCTTCCCGAAACAAACACTGTTTTGTTCCTGAAGAATTCGTCCTGTTTAATTAGATAGTATAGAAAATGTCTTGAATTAAAGTCACTCAAGAAAACACATATAGGAGAAGAAAAGTTTAATGGATGGAGCAATCAGTCGCATAAGCTCAATCGATTAGTTTTTTGTTCCTTTGATCAGCGACACGTTTTTTAATCCATCATCGATGATCGCGACACACACACACACACACACACACACAGAGAATCGATTGAAAAAACAAACTTGCTAGATTTTTGTTTCCTTCTGTTTTCGTTAAATTCCAAATTTGGAAAAAGAAAAAAAAAAAGAAAAAAAAAAAGAAAAAAAGAAAGAAAAGAGTAAAGGAAGTAAAAAATAATCGGCCAACGAACAAACAGATTTTCATACAAAGTTCAACTTGGCATAATAAAAAAAACGTTCATATACACTACCGGCCATAATTATTAGGCCACCCCTGTGTCTTAAAAAAAGTGATGTATTTCATACCATTTTTTAGTATTTATTGCCAAGTAAATAATTGAAAATGAAAATAGAATGGTTCTTTTGTTATTATTACATTGCAAAATTTTAGAAGGCAAATAGCGACAATTTACCCATCGCAGGCTGTAGATTTGCTATATATGTATATATATTTTCTAAACATTGTTAAATATAAGAGACAATGAATGTCTATTATGTTTAATCATGAGCCGTTCTAAACGTCGTATTTTGGCTTTAATTTCAGTTGAAAATAAAGACAAAAAATCTCCAACATTTGGATATTTTTTATTAATTTGCTTCTAAGCCTTCGGCTCACATGAGCCATCTTTAGAGAGGTTATTTAGAAGGTAATACAACAACATCCACCATCACCGACGATTTTATTTTGTGTTGACATAAAACGCCGCTAGGCAAACGGCAATAGTTACCAAAAATAACAAACGCAGTTTTCAAATTTGCAATGCGGTTCTATGATGCCACACCGCGTGATAGCGCAAAATGACAACAGAACCATGTATTCAAATGCAATGCAACGTGTTACGTCCGGATTTAAAGGTGGTTTTATTAAGTGTTGGTTGTTTGGATTTAATGTACATGGCCTCCAATATCTGCAGGTTCCTCTTACTGTGTGTATGAGTAAGGAGCACCGTATTGTTGACCAAAATTTGTCTGATATTACCTACATGTTTATGTTTTTCAGAGAAATGTTGTTTAATTGTACGCTGATCAGAAAGATGACATGTAAGTCTACGGGAGAGCGTGGTTGTAGTAAAACCAATATATGTACTGGGTTATTTTTATTAGTATCAGAGATGCAATCTCTGAATTTATATATATATATATATATATATATATATATATGTGTGTGTGTGTGTGTGTGTGTGTACACTAATTATTAGACCACCCCCCAGTGTCTTAATAAAATGATATATTTCATACTATTTTGTAGTATTTATCGCCAAGTGAATAATTATAAATGAAAATAGAATGGTTCGTTTGTTAATATTGCACAATAACATATGCATCAAATGAATTTATAAGTACTTAGTAATTACCAATATTGCAGTTTCATCAATGAAAGAATGAAGAAAATTTAGTGTAATTCGGACGAGTTCATCTTTGCTTCCTTTCTATGTCAAATTTTGCAAAGTAATAATAAAAGAACCATTCTACGAGGGTCATTCAATAAATAAGGTGAACTTTTCGGTATAAGGACTTCTAACACAGATAGAAGCTTACTTTTTTAAAATTTTCCTTTACTTCTTTTTCAAAGGGATTTAATTTTTTTGCAGATTGAATGAAACTTTCAGAGTTTGAGATTAACAAAGATGGCTAACCAAGAAGCAGGCTCCAGGATTGAACAGAGGTCAGTTATCAAGTTTTTGGTTGCTGAAGGGTACAAAACCAGTTGGAATTCTTAAAAGAATGTCAACTGTGTATAGTGCCACATGTTTCAGCCAAAAATGTCTAAAAGTGGGCTAAAGTGTTTAAAGAAAGACGGAGCAGTGTTGAGGATAAAGACAGGCCTGAGAGGCCTACAGAAGTGAGGTCTCCTGAGACAGGTGAAGAAAGACATGAAGAACAAACGCAGGGATCATCGGTCACATGGAGTTGTCTTGCATCAGGACAACTCAAGGCCTCACACAGCAGCCCAAACGGTGCAGACCATCAACAAGCTGGGCTGGGAACTGCTCCCTCATTCCTCTTACAGCCCAGACCTTGCCCAATCAGACTTTCCCCTGTTTGGTCCCTTGAAAGCGTTTACGAGAGGCACAAAGTTAGAAAATGACAATGAAGTCAAAAGTGCTGTGAGCGATTGGCTGAGACATCAGTCCAAAAATTTTTACGCTGAGGGAATGCGGAAGCTTGTGCACAGATGGGAAAAGAGTGTGACACTGCTGGGGAGACTACGTTGAAAAAAAAAGTAAGCTTCTATCTGTATGCAATGTCCTTATACCGAAAAAATAACCTTATTTATTGAATGACCCTTAAAAAATAACTGGGGTTGCCTAATAATTATGGCCGTTAGTGTACATATTATCAATCCCTTTAACCAGGGGCTCCAGACAACTTTTGAATCTCTTGCATCTCTTCTAGAGACGATTGTTTACATTTGCTCCGTAAAACATCTAAGATTTAAGTCGTTTGCTAAATTACGTCACAGAAATCAAATCACATGTGTCAAACGCGACTAATTTTTTTTTTATTAAAAAAAAGGGTTTTTCAAACAAAAACAAAATATGTAAAACAAAAAGTGCCATTTATTGAAGTGCTTATTTATTGAATGACCCTTAAAAAATAACTGGGGTTGCCTAATAATTATGGCCGTCAGTGTACATATTATCAATCACTTTAACCAGGGGCTCCAGACAACTTTTGAATCTCTTGCATCTCTTCTAGAGGGTCTCCTTGTTTAAGTTGGTGAATGCTGTCATAAACACAGACACACACACACACACACACACACACACACGTGTGTGTATACATAGAGTTTCTGATAAATGCTAAATATATTTATGTAAAAAGATCCATATATGTGTGTGAAATTTCTTATATATATATATATATATATATATATATATATCCAAGTGAATAATGAACGAAGAAAATATTAACGTTCATAGCAATAATTTAAGACAGTGCTCAATATAGAAATAGAGCTATGAATATTTATAATAAAATAGTTTAGAACATGTACAAATTATAATTTACTACAAAAGTGTCGAAACAAAATGTACAATTGTCTAGTAAGTTATAATTTGTACATGTTTTGAACTATAATTTATAATATATATATATATAAGACAATTTGTGAGTTTGTGTTTGATTGTTCCCTGTGCACGCCTACATTTTTTAAGCTACGCCATTCAAACTTTCTAGGGACATATATCTACAGGGAAGCCAGGTCGACACATACTTTTTGAGTTCAGCAATTTTCCCTTTTGCACTTTTTGGCCAATGGAGACGATTGTTTACATTTGCTCCGTAAAACATCTAAGATTTAAGTCGTTTGCTAAATTACGTCACAGAAATCAAATCACATGTGTCAAACGCGACTAATTTTTTTTTATTAAAAAAAAGGGTTTTTCAAACAAAAACAAAATATGTAAAACAAAAAGTGCCAATGGTTAAATTAATTATTTAATTTTTTTTTCTTCAGATTTAATATTTCATACTTCAGAAAATAAAATAAAAAAATAAAGCTTTTTTTTTCGCCAAATATTTTATGCAGGAAATCAACTGTCTGTAATTCGTGTGGCATTAATGTAACTTTTTCCTTTAAAATTAAATGTCTACAATTTTAAATATTCTTCGAAAATGTCAGAACTGAGAACGTAATAATTTTTATATTTCTTATTTCAGTAAAACAATTAAATAATTTTTATTTTTATGTTAAATTCATTTAGTCAACAAAAATGTAAATATTTCCCACCGTAATTTTGAAACAAAAATAAACCCAATGTTGTTTAGAATGTCACACAAAACATCAAATCACGTTTACGCAAAACAAAAGAAAATAGATTTTTTAATGGAAGTTTTTAACAATTTTGAAACAACAATAAAATGATTTCCATCTACTCTTCTCATTGGCATCTTCTCCTTCTACTAAAATGTTCTGAGTTGCACGGGCAACGCCGGGCTAGGATGCTAGTATATAATTGTTAGGGTGCTCTCCACCATTTTAATGATAAATTAACTATTCCATGCACTACAAATAGTGGTCGTGTCAAGACCTCGGTGTTGTTGGCGGTAATGTCACTGTAGCGATATACCAGTGCTAGAGTGATTGGAACTGTGCTAACAAGTCAACCGGAAGTGATTATAATCGGACTCTACATCGTACGAAGAGACGTACAATTAATACCTTGTTTCCTGTATGACTACTAACCCCACTTTGTAAATACTATTTTCTTCCGTAATACATTTATTTAATACAATTTTCTGTTGTTCGTATTTATTACCACACAACTCAACAATAATAAAGTTTGCATTTCTAACGTCTGCATTTCTTCACCGAGCGCCATAGTTTAGAGGTAGAATCTCCGACTGATGTCAAATTGGTCAACTAGAAGCAATCGGGTGTCTAACCGGACTGAGGTGATACAGCGAAACAGGACTGTCTGCGGATGACTATATATATATATCATTCTGAGCAGTTATCCACCTGTACATTCGAAATTACAACTTCTTGTATTCTCAAGCGGTCACCCATCAAGGTACTGACCGGACTATAGCTTAACTTCGGTGATTGTATCAGTATACAGATTCCCTTATATACTAATCTTAAACTAGTTTTGTACTGCTGCCATTTATGGTCAGGTGCCCCTGCCGTTCTCCTCAGTGTTCTTGACAAGCTCCAAAGGAGAGTCTGTAATGTGATAGGTACTGATCTGGCGACTCAACTGCAGCCACTTCCCCATCGTCGAAATGTGGCCTCCCTTTGTCTCTTCTATAAATACTTTCATGGCTTCTGCTCGGATGAGCTTAAGTCACTGATGCCTCCTCAACAGGTGTTTACTGGTACAACCAGACTGACAACTAGGTCCCACCCATTTACAGTCAGGTTAGCCAAATGCAGACGACAATTCTACTCCTGCAGCTTCTTCTCTCGCACTTTCCGCCTGTGGAACTCGCTCCCGTATTCTTGCTTTCCTGACGGCTACAACCTCCAGAAATTTAAATGTAAAGTCAATACTCATCTACTAACTACTGGACTCTAGCTCTCTTCCCTCCCATGTATAACCTTCCCTTTCTCTCCACCTATGTATCTGTCATCGCACCTGCTTTCTCAGGTTTCTATTGCTCCTTTCTAACTAGTTTGTACTCCTCACTCTTTTCTAATTAATCTTTTTACATTTATGTAACCCCCTGCACATCAGTGGTGTTTCCGCCTTGCTCGGGGTGAAATGATTAAAAAAAAAAGTCAAATATCATTGATATGTAATGAATGGTAGTAATTGACTTTCTTTACAAATGATGTCTTTCGAGAAAGTCGAAGATGTATTAATGATTTAGGATAGGTCTGAAAGATCAACTCAGTCTGATCATATACACACTGGAAGTAGAAAGAGATAAAGATAGATATGAAAACACTTTTTAAGGAAAAGTCTACGTCTTTCTTATCTCGATTTTACGAATTTAAGCGCAGTACTAGATTGCCAGTAAGGTCTTAAAATTTTTGGGTTGAAATGACTAGATGTAACTGAATGTTCTATGCACTTTCTTCTCTCACACTTATCTCTTGTGAAACTCTTCCGGCTTCTTACTTCCCAGTCAACTTTGATTTTAAAAATTTAAATGGAATGGTAGTCGTTATCTTCTGTTTTCTTCATTATTTTTCTTTTATTGCTCTCTCTCCTTCGTCGTTTTTTCTCATATTCTCTAAAATTCAGTGACCTATTGTGTCTTAGTATCTTTATTGCCTTACTTGGAGTGAAATAATAGTTTAAAAAAATCTGACAAAGAAAATTGAAGGATTTTTATTTTTTATTTTTTTAACATTTCTACATTTTTTCCTTTGATGGGACTAAGAGAGTCCAACAAATATCTATATTGTCCATTGTCTCAAGCGCTTTCAGCCACTACTTTAGCCATTTTGAAGGGGGTTGTTTTTAAGTGTTGGCAATTTATTTTTATGTCGATGCGAGCTGTACTTTTTGTGCTGTTTGAATTGCAGTAGCGTTTATTATAACACAAGCATCCTTTATAGGCCCCATTAACGAAAGCGTCTCGCGTTGATGAAATCGATGAAGTTCCTTTACATAAAATATTTGGCAACCAGTATAAATTTCATCTTATCAGCTGCTGAAATGGTGTAGTGAAGCTTTTTTAAATATAAAGATGCTAAAAATCGAATTCCAACCACACTGAATTCTCGAAGCTTGGAATAAACATCCGGATTTCAAAAAATAATAAAAATAAAGAAAACATGGGTCTGTCTGTTAAATTTGTATTTATAAATATATCTAAATGAATTCAAGAGTCAAAAAGTATTAAAATAGTTTATAGCTAACTTAAAGTCTTTAGATGTCTGATACACAGAAAATGTCGTGGTTAAGAAAAGACTTTTATCGTCAGCGAATATTTACCGACTTTCTCTACTGTTCTTGTTGGATACGTTTCTTTGATTGTCAACGAACCGTTGTTTTTAAGATTAATGGTTAAAATTGCGATAAAAACCTATGAGTCTTGATGAAGATCATCTTTCTTTGAACATTGTAGACACACGCTATATAATCACAAAGAACGGTATCAGATAACAATCCACACTTCTTGAGAACTATCAACAGCAGTCGCAGCTAAAATGGATAGCGTATGTAAGTCAAAAAGAAAATAATTATATGATGAAGATGTTGACATTCCACACTACTAACAATAGGCGAAAAAGCGAAAATAACTATTTGACTTGAGAAACCTATTTCGCTGAAAAATTGTATTAAGAGACAGACTATATAAATTTCAAGGAACAGTAGCACTGACTGCTCGGTCAATGGATACCAAATATTTCGTGATAAAGTAACGGTTAATATTGTAATTACTAATTTATATATATATATATATATATATATATATATATATATATATATATATATCACCTTCTACCGAGCGCCCATAGCTAGAATCGCCGATTGACGCCAATTCGGTCGGGTTTCAATCCTAGGTAAAAAGCAAGCGGCTGTCTAACCGTACTGATGAGCTGTGATACAGCGAAACAGATCTGTCTGCAGATGACTATTTACGATCTCACACCTTTATTCTGGAAGAATAGTAAATTTTGAAAAACACTAGCTACTCTGCCATCTACGCATCGTTCATTCAGCAATGAATTAGAACACTCTCAGCTACTGGGCGTGTATAATGATAATATACACTCTAAAAAGTCTGCTTCCTTCTACCGAGTGCCCATAGCCCAGAGGTAGAATTGCCGACTGACGCCAATTCGGTCGGATTTCAATCCTGGGTAAAAAGCAATCGGCAGTCTAACCGTACTGATGAGCTGTGATACATCGAAACAGATCTGTCTGCGGATGACTATATATATTTAGTGTGAAGAACGTTTTCAGTCATGCCGACATCGAATTTTCGTGAGGGCATTATTGTAAGGTCTCCTCTCTTCAAGTTGGTTTTTTCAAATAATAATAATGCCCTCACGAAACTTCGAGATAGACATGACAAAAAGGCTGCTTGTCTGGAAAGCCTCTATGAGTATACTACTGAAAATTACACCAATTTTAGCACTATATATATATATATATATATATATATATATATGTAAGATGCATAATTTCAATTTCTAATTAAATTTTTATGTACCCAGTTGACAATACTCAGAGGTATGCATTCCAAACTTTACAAACTCTTGTGTATTCTTTCAATATAATCAGAGACAGTATTCTAAAACCGACTTTTCCATAGTTTCATATCATCTTGCACACACACACACACACATATATATATATATATATATATAGATATGGCAGGTTGTAATAGGATCATATATTTATACTGATCATCCTGTGAATTGGGGTAAGGCTCAACTTTATAAATATCTGATTCTCAACTATTTTAAGAAAGGCGTGGCGTGATATTCCAAACGGACCTTTTATTAACGCAGTTTCTGAAAAATAATGACTTCTCGTCTTGCAGTAAGAAATCATCAATTCTACTACCGACTTTCTTTTAATATTTCGAAAGCAAACATAAAGGACTGTGTAAAACTATAAAACTACTACATACGTTAACCATCTCGTTAAAATATTACTGCATGTATTGCAGAACTATTAGCCTTTACTGATATCTGGAATTCCCAGCCCATCTTGTTTCAACTGCGGTGATTAACTGCTAATTCAAATTAATTCATACAGTGAGATTATATTTCAATATCTTAACCATAGATTATCGGTAAGCAGTATTAATTTCTGCAGATAGATGAAACCATCATCAATTGTTATTTCATTTACCGAATATTTCCGTGTATAAGACGACCTATGGCTGAGCTTAAGTTTGTTTTACGGTGTATCAACCTCTGTGTGTTATTTAATGCCAAAAAGGTGGGTTTTAAGGTATTTCTTATGTTCAGTTTATTTGAGAAGGTTGATTTAACCAGATTTTGATGAAAAAGTTTTTATTTTTTATTTTATTTTAGAGAACCGAAGATGTCTTCTAGTTTTGTATTCAAAAATGTATTGCAGGTAATAATTTTTTCTTCAAAAATGTATTATGGCAATAATTTTCCTTCAAAATGCATATTTTTCTATAAAGACTATTTTTATGTATATATTTCTACAAAAGTCTATTTTTATACTTTCATAGTGTGGGACCCTAACAGATGCTACCACTCCGGGTCAGGGTGGGCCTGGGAATAACAGCAATTAAGAGGTGGCTTCATGCCCCTCACAACCTCCCAATCAGAGGCCTGGCTGCCGGATGCAGGATATAATCATACCCAGGACCACCTATGGATGAGACAGGACACAAAAGGCAAATTTTCGTAATTTTATCTGATATCTGTCGTATAAGCCGACCAAAAACGTAAGCCAGTCTAAATAGCCTATCAATGATTCTATGAGTATAAAATAAAGCTGATGTTATTACGAATGTCGTTTCGCTTAACTTTATCGTTATCAAATCACAAGGAATAAAAGGTATTAAGATGAATCTTTATGAAAATAACAGTAACGATTTCATTCTTACGACTCTTTCCATGGTACAAGCATACTAGCCTACTTACTAGTGCTGATACACCATGGGATTAACTATTTATAACTGCTGTATTAGACGATCCCCTAAGTTAAGGAGTAATTTTTAAGATTTAAAGGTCACCTTATTCGTAGAAATATCTGGTATTTTTTTTTTTTTTTTTTTTTTTTTGAGTGAAAAGTAACTTGTCTCAAATGCATAAATTCATTAATGCTACACTTTATTTTTGGAAAATATGATTTTTAAAAAGTTTTGAAAATTCTTATTTTTCAGTTTATACATTCAAATTTTTGTCATTTCACGTCGCAAAAACCACAAGACGGCGTGTTACCCTCAAAAGTGTCGAAAAACAGAATCAAAATGCCAGGCATTGCAACGGTTAGAGAGAAAAAAAAAAGATCAAATTAAGTGTGTGAACGAAGAGTGGCACTATTAAATCAAATATCAAGACAAATCACATAAAACTGAACTGCATTGTAGAACTGATAAAAAATACCCCGTGTGTGTTAAGTTTTCCAAACCTTCTTTCTTAGTTATGTGTCCAAAGAATTTCAGCTGTTTTTAACTGATTCTGAGTACAAGTGTTCTTTTTATGCAAATTTCCTTTAAGACATTCCCGCTCAGTCTATGAAATTCTGAAAATCCTTATGTAGAATTGCATTTCTGTTGTTTATTTATTTTATCTTTAGGGAGATTGTCTAGCATTCACTGCCATACAAATGTAGGCCTCTGTCGGTCAGAGTTGACCATGGGTCGCATCCTAGTTGTCTGGAGCATCGGTGTCTGTGATTGTAGATACCGGTCTGTTGGAGCTGTCATTTTGTTTTCTGCGAACCCGCCTCTCCATGGCGACTTGTGTTAGCTGTTTTGAGTTGTTGGGCCATGGTTCTTCTACATTTGGTCCGGTTGACTGCTACGCTCTCCCATGACAACGTGTTGATGCCCACAGTTTTTATATCTCGTTTTATGATATCACGAAACCGCAGTTGTGGCCGCCCAGTGGGTCTTCTATATGGGAAAGGTAACAGTTGATCGAAGACTTGAACAGGTTAAGATTGTAGGGATCAGGGAAGCATAGTCTTGGGAGTCGGTTCCATAAAGCAGCGATTTGTGATAAACAGCTCCTCCGGTGAAAAGAAAAGATTAACAATAACTGAAAATAAAATATAATTATTCTAATATAAGGCTGTTATAGGAGATATGTGACGAATAGAAGATTCGTTCTTACCGTAGATCTTATTAACCCAACCCCAACGTATGACAATTCATCCATTCTTTCTCCTCTCATCATCTTTTTATCTA
Source organism: Ascarosepion bandense (assembly GCA_037127315.1). NCBI lineage: Eukaryota > Metazoa > Mollusca > Cephalopoda > Sepiida > Sepiidae > Ascarosepion > Ascarosepion bandense. The sequence goes on along the minus strand of JBBBDQ010001922.1, from coordinate 179,615 downwards.
TGACTTCTTTTTGTCTTTTAACCTTCTCTTTTTTCCTTTCTTTTAATTTTGTTGCTCTTCTCAATATTTCCTTTTCTTTCTTTCAACCTTTTACGATCTCTTTTTTACGCTTTATTTCTTTTTCTCTCTCTTTCACCATTTTTATTTTTCTTCTTTCTCAAACTTTCTTCTTTTTTTCTCTCCACATTTACTTTCCTTCCTCCTTTTCTTTCTTCTTCCGCACCCCCCCCCTCAAATCTTTCTTTACGGTTTCTCTTTTCCGCAAATTTTGGTAAAATTTTACGAAAATCTCACCGGAAAAAAATTACGAAGAGCAAAAATGCTTAATCACTTTATGACTAGCAGCTAAATTAATCAGAAATCCGATAGAAAAAAATCGATTAAATAAAACAAAAAAAAATAAATAAATAAATAAAAGAAGAAACGAGTTTTTTTTTAACTTTATTGCTTTACTGATAATTTAGCACCAAACTAAAATTGCTGTTCACTATTTTTTCAAAGCGAGAAAGAATTACACATGGCAGATTTTATGGTGTGACAAATTTGTTAACGACATGTAATCGCCTTTCCTTGAGAACCTCAGGCATAGAGTAGCAGCCTATACAATTCATTTATCTCGATTTTGACGAAAAATATTTTCCAAACTGGGAACAAGGCCACAAATATGAGTCACTTTGCAAGGAGCGAATGCACTATAAGTAGTAGCCTACACAGTTTTTTTTTGTAAGTAACTCAGGATTTGGGCCGGCGCTAAGATTACTGAATTAGTTAAGAATTACTCATATTACTGAACTAGTTCAAAATTAGTCTTGAAATTGCGAAAATAATTATGAGAACGACATATATAAATTGCTATATATTCAAAACAATATTGGGGGGAATATGTACGACAAAGTAGAAAAAAGTTTTCATGTGAAACTTTTCCTTCTTTAGGACTTCATAGAACTAAATTTATGTTGACGCGACTGCACATGCGCACCAACGAAGGAAAGGATGCTGGGGTATATATATATGTGTGTGTGTGTGTGTGTGTGTGTGTGGTGTTTGGAATTAGTGGGTACTTTGCGCCGCAAAAATTTACAAAAAATACGATAAAATTGTGTTTAAAGTTTGTCGACTTTCGAAATGCCATAAGTTTGACCTTCATGACATAAACCAGGTAAATTTTGAAGGAAACTAAAAACATCTACCGTACTAGATGTTTTTAGTTTACATTATTCAGACTATTTCACTCATCTTTGTTGCCATTTGTACGACATTTCGGCCTTTGTACGCTCCGGCCTTTTTCAGATGCTAGGAATTTCGAACCTAACCCTTTATTACAATAACAGGGGTATATCATTCTTATTTCCTTTCTCTTCTGGTAGTCATGAGTTATCTCCCTCTAACCCTGTAAGTTACTTGTTTACCACTGCTGCAGAATGGTATTGAACTTACAACACTTTGGGTCAAGTCACAGGAACAAAACAACGTCTATGGCCCAGTGGATATAGATGTTGATTAGTTCCTGTGACTATACTTCTCTTTTATTTTAAACTTCCAGTTTTGCGTTCTGAAAGTTTCTGTTTCAACTTAAAAAAAATGTTGGAGAATCAGTTGAGTTAAAACGCTTGAAGGTACCGACTGTTTGAAATCAAGTTTGCGTATATATATATATATATATATATATATTGGATAAAGAAATAGGGTTGTTCCAACGTTATACATGTATGACAAAAACAATAAATATACACTTTAAAGAAAACCTTCACGGCTTCTCACACTTTTTATTCTATATATATATATATATAATTCAAACAAAAAGTGGTATGTAGATAAATAAACTTTATTAATATGAAAGATGATCCAGGTGGAGGGCTCGATGTAAATAATACTATTTATTTACAGAGCCAAATATATGTATTTTCAAATAAAACTTCGAAAATTATTTGTGTCGTATGGCCATTTCAGCGAGGAATTCAAGGTATTGAATCTGCATTATAAAAATTTTATAAAGACACAGGAACTAACCAACGTCTATATCCACTGGGCCAAGTGTCCTTAAACGTCGTACAAATGGCAACAAAGATGAGGACAATAGTCGAATAATGTAAATACAACCACATCTCAGATATATAGACAAATAGAATGATCTATTACTAAACGTCGTACAAATGGCAACAAAGATGAGGACATAATCAAATAATGTAAATGCAACCACATCTCAGATATATAGACAAATAGAATGATCTATTACTAAACGTCGTACAAATGGCAACAAAGATGAGGACAATAGTCCGAATAATGTAAATACAACCACATCTCAGATATATAGACAAATAGAATGATCTATTACTAAACGTCGTACAAATGGCAACAAAGATGAGGACAATAATCCAAATAATGTAAATGCAACCACATCTCAGATATATAGACAAATAGAATGATCTATTACTAAACGTCGTACAAATGGCAACAAAGATGAGGACAATAGTCCGAATAATGTAAATGCAACCACATCTCAGATATATAGACAAATAGAATGATCTATTACTAAACGTCGTACAAATGGCAACAAAGATGAGGACAATAATCCAAATAATGTAAATGCAACCACATCTCAGATATATAGACAAATAGAATGATCTATTACTAAACGTCGTACAAATGGCAACAAAGATGAGGACAATAGTCCGAATAATGTAAATGCAACCACATCTCAGATATATAGACAAATAGAATGATCTATTACTAAACGTCATTACAAATGGCAACAAAGATGAGGACAATAATCCAAATAATGTAAATGCAACCACATCTCAGATATAGACAAATAGAATGATCTATTACTAAACGTCGTACAAATGGCAACAAAGATGAAGTTAATAATCCAAATAATGTAAATGCAACCACATCTCAGATATATAGACAAATGGGAGAATCTATTACTAAACGTCGTACAAATGGCAACAAAGATGAGGACAATAGTCCGAATAATGTAAATACAACCACATCTCAGATATATAGACAAATAGAATGATCTATTACTAAACGTCGTACAAATGGCAACAAAGATGAGGACAATAATCCAAATAATGTAAATGCAACCACATCTCAGATATATAGACAAATAGAATGATCTATTACTAAACGTCGTACAAATGGCAACAAAGATGAGGACAATAGTCCGAATAATGTAAATGCAACCACATCTCAGATATATAGACAAATAGAATGATCTATTACTAAACGTCGTACAAATGGCAACAAAGATGAGGACAATAGCAATCCAAATAATGCTAATGCAACCACATCTCAGATATATAGACAAATAGAATGATCTATTACTAAACGTCGTACAAATGGCAACAAAGATGAGGACAATAGTCCGAATAATGTAAATGCAACCACATCTCAGATATATAGACAAATAGAATGATCTATTACTAAACACAATCGTACAAATGGCAACAAAGATGAGGACAATAGTCCGAATAATGTAAATGCAACCACATCTCCAAGATATAGACAAATAGAATGATCTATTACTAAACGTCGTACAAATGGCAACAAAGATGAGGACAATAGTCCGAATAATGTAAATGCAACCACATCTCAGATATATAGACAAATAGAATGATCTATTACTAAACGTCGTACAAATGGCAACAAAGATGAGGACAATAGTCAAGATAATGTGGCCACATCTCAGATATATAGACAAATAGAATGATCTATTACTAAACGTCGTACAAATAGCAGATGAGGACAATAGTCCGAATAATGTAAATGCAACCACATCTCAGATATATAGACAAATAGAATGATCTATTACTAAACGTCGTACAAATGGCAACAAAGATGAGGACAATAGTCCGAATAATGTAAATACAACCACATCTCAGATATATAGACAAATAGAATGATCTATTACTAAACGTCGTACAAATGGCAACAAAGATGAGGACAATAATCCAAATAATGTACATGCAACCACATCTCAGATATATAGACAAATAGAATGATCTATTACTAAACGTCGTACAAATGGCAACAAAGATGAGGACAATAGTCCGAATAATGTAAATGCAACCACATCTCAGATATATAGACAAATAGAATGATCTATTACTAAACGTCGTACAAATGGCAACAAAGATGAGGACAATAGTCCGAATAATGTAAATGCAACCACATCTCAGATATATAGACAAATAGAATGATCTATTACTAAACGTCGTACAAATGGCAACAAAGATGAGGACAATAGTCCGAATAATGTAAATGCAACCACATCTCAGATATATAGACAAATAGAATGATCTATTACTAAACGTCGTACAAATGGCAACAAAGATGAGGACAATAGTCCGAATAATGTAAATACAACCACATCTCAGATATATAGACAAATAGAATGATCTATTACTAAACGTCGTACAAATGGCAACAAAGATGAGGACAATAATCCAAATAATGTAAATGCAACCACATCTCAGATATATGAACAAATAGAATGATCTATTACTAAACGTCGTACAAATGGCAACAAAGATGAGGACAATAGTCCGAATAATGTAAATAAACCACATCTCAGATATATAGACAAATAGAATGATCTATTACTAAACGTCGTACAAATGGCAACAAAGATGAGGACAATAATCCAAATAATGTAAATGCAACCACATCTCAGATATATAGACAAATAGAATGATCTATTACTAAACGTCGTACAAATGGCAACAAAGATGAGGACAATAGTCCGAATAATGTAAATGCAACCACATCTCAGATATATGAACAAATAGAATGATCTATTACTAAACGTCGTACAAATGGCAACAAAGATGAGGACAATAATCCAAATAATGTAAATGCAACCACATCTCAGATATATAGACAAATAGAATGATCTATTACTAAACGTCGTACAAATGGCAACAAAGATGAGGACAATAGTCCGAATAATGTAAATGCAACCACATCTCAGATATATAGACAAATAGAATGATCTATTACTAAACGTCGTACAAATGGCAACAAAGATGAGGACAATAATCCAAATAATGTAAATGCAACCACATCTCAGATATATAGACAAATAGAATGATCTATTATAAACGTCGTACAAATGGCAACAAAGATGAGGACAATAGTCCGAATAATGTAAATGCAACCACATCTCAGATATATAGACAAATAGAATGATCTATTACTAAATGTCGTACAAATGGCAACAAAGATGAGGACAATAATCCAAATAATGTAAATGCAACCACATCTCAGATATATAGACAAATAGAATGATCTATTACTAAACGTCGTACAAATGGCAACAAAGATGAGGACAATAATCCAAATAATGTAAATGCAACCACATCTCAGATATATAGACAAATAGAATGATCTATTACTATACGTCGTACAAATGGCAACAAAGATGAGGACAATAGTCCGAATAATGTAAATGCAACCACATCTCAGATATATAGACAAATAGAATGATCTATTACTAAACGTCGTACAAATGGCAACAAAGATGAGGACAATAATCCAAATAAGAAATGTAAATGCAACCACATCTCAGATATATAGACAAATAGAATGATCTATTACTAAACGTCGTAAAAATGGCAACAAAGATGAGGACAATAGTCCGAATAATGTAAATGCAACCACATCTCAGATATATAGACAAATAGAATGATCTATTACTAAACGTCGTACAAATGGCAACAAAGATGAGGACAATAATCCAAATAATGTAAATGCAACCACATCTCAGATATATAGACAAATAGAATGATCTATTACTAAACGTCGTACAAATGGCAACAAAGATGAGGACAATAGTCCGAATAATGTAAATGCAACCACATCTCAGATATATAGACAAATAGAATGATCTATTACTAAACGTCGTACAAATGGCAACAAAGATGAGGACAATAGTCGAATAATGTAAATGCAACCACATCTCAGATATATAGACAAATAGAATGATCTATTACTAAACGTCGTACAAATGGCAACAAAGATGAGGACAATAATCCAAATAATGTAAATGCAACCACATCTCAGATATATAGACAAATAGAATGATCTATTACTAAACGTCGTACAAATGGCAACAAAGATGAGGACAATAGTCCGAATAATGTAAATACAACCACATCTCAGATATATAGACAAATAGAATGATCTATTACTAAACGTCGTACAAATGGCAACAAAGATGAGGACAATAATCCAAATAATGTAAATGCAACCACATCTCAGATATATAGACAAATAGAATGATCTATTACTAAACGTCGTACAAATGGCAACAAAGATGAGGACAATAGTCCGAATAATGTATCAACCACATCTCAGATATATAGACAAATAGAATGATCTATTACTAAACGTCGTACAAATGGCAACAAAGATGAGACCAATAATCCAAATAATGTAAATGCAACCACATCTCAGATATATAGACAAATAGAATGATCTATTACTAAACGTCGTACAAATGGCAACAAAGATGAGGACAATAATCCAAATAATGTAAATGCAACCACATCTCAGATATATAGACAAATAGAATGATCTATTACTAAACGTCGTACAAATGGCAACAAAGATGAGGACAATAATCCAAATAATGTAAATGCAACCACATCTCAGATAGACAAATAGAATGATCTATTACTATACGTCGTACAAATGGCAACAAAGATGAGGACAATAGTCCGAATAATGTAAATACAACCACATCTCAGATATATAGACAAATAGAATGATCTATTACTAAACGTCGTACAAATGGCAACAAAGATGAGGACAATAATCCAAATAATGTAAATGCAACCACATCTCAGATATATAGACAAATAGAATGATCTATTACTAAACGTCGTAAAAATGGCAACAAAGATGAGGACAATAGTCCGAATAATGTAAATGCAACCACATCTCAGATATATAGACAAATAGAATGATCTATTACTAAACGTCGTACAAATGGCAACAAAGATGAGGACAATAATCCAAATAATGTAAATGCAACCACATCTCAGATATATAGACAAATAGAATGATCTATTACTAAACGTCGTACAAATGGCAACAAAGATGAGGACAATAGTCCGAATAATGTAAATACAGCCACATCTCAGATATATAGACAAATAGAATGATCTATTACTAAACGTCGTACAAATGGCAACAAAGATGAGGACAATAGTCCGAATAATGTAAATGCAACCACATCTCAGATATATAGACAAATAGAATGATCTATTACTAAACGTCGTACAAATGGCAACAAAGATGAGGACAATAATCCAAATAATGTAAATGCAACCACATCTCAGATATATAGACAAATAGAATGATCTATTACTAAACGTCGTACAAATGGCAACAAAGATGAGGACAATAGTCCGAATAATGTAAATGCAACCACATCTCAGATATATAGACAAATAGAATGATCTATTACTAAACGTCGTACAAATGGCAACAAAGATGAGGACAATAATCCAAATAATATAGAAATGCAACCACATCTCAGATATATAGACAAATAGAATGATCTATTACTAAACGTCGTACAAATGGCAACAAAGATGAGGACAATAATCCAAATAATGTAAATGCAACCACATCTCAGATATATAGACAAATAGAATGATCTATTACTAAACGTCGTACAAATGGCAACAAAGATGAGGACAATAATCCAAATAATGTAAATGCAACCACATCTCAGATATATAGACAAATAGAATGATCTATTACTAAACGTCGTACAAATGGCAACAAAGATGAGGACAATAGTCCGAATAATGTAAATGCAACCACATCTCAGATATATAGACAAATAGAATGATCTATTACTAAACGTCGTACAAATGGCAACAAAGATGAGGACAATAATCCAAATAATGTAAATGCAACCACATCTCAGATATATAGACAAATAGAATGATCTATTACTAAACGTCGTACAAATGGCAACAAAGATGAGGACAATAATCCAAATAATGTAAATGCAACCACATCTCAGATATAGACAAATAGAATGATCTATTACTAAACGTCGTACAAATGGCAACAAAGATGAGGACAATAGTCCGAATAATGTAAATGCAACCACATCTCAGATATATAGACAAATAGAATGATCTATTACTAAACGTCGTACAAATGGCAACAAAGATGAGGACAATAATCCAAATAATGTAAATGCAACCACATCTCAGATATATAGACAAATAGAATGATCTATTACTAAACGTCGTACAAATGGCAACAAAGATGAGGACAATAGTCCGAATAATGTAAATGCAACCACATCTCAGATATATAGACAAATAGAATGATCTATTACTAAACGTCGTACAAATGGCAACAAAGATGAGGACAATAATCCAAATAATGTAAATACTGTAAATACTACTTCATCTCAGAAATATAGACAAATAAAATGATCGATTATTAAACCTTGTACAAATTCCAACAAAGATGAGGACAATAGTATGAATAATGTAAATACTGTTAATACTACCTCATCTCAAAAATATAGACAAATAGTATGATCTATTATTAAACGTTGTACAAATGGCAACCAAGATGAGGACAATAGTTTGAATAATGTAAATACTGTAAATTCTACCTCATCTCAAAAATATAGTCAGTTAAGTGCCATACGTGATACACGTTTGGGCGATCGTGTCTCGAAAGAGACATGACTGACTGGGCAGAAGATTATCCTGCGGTAGACTGGTTGCCGGCCAAGGCTATAGAACCCAATCTGTCTTGCTATTTAACTGGAAGGAAGAGACGGATTAATACCTTTCCCAAGGGTATTTGTGCGTAAGTGAATACGATGGATTCAACTGGAATTCGAACTCGGCTCCCCGGCTTCTCGTTCCGAGCCGATATCCACTGTACCACAACGCACATCCCAAAAATATAGACAAAGACTAAAAACATCTATTTTAACATAAAAAAAATTGCAACGGAAAAGCTTTGTGGCATTTTAAAGCAAAATACTCATGCACATATAACGCAAACTAGGCACCACCGTAGCGCAACTTTTACTCAATAAAATAGTGTCATGATTTTCCCCAAAGCCAAATAAAAGGTTTAAAACATGTCTCATGGCAAACATAAGCTTTCACATAAAAGCACTAATTAATTTTAAAGGAAAAAAAAAAAAAGAAGAATAACCTGACATGTTATCATAAAGGTAATCATTATACACTGTTATTGATTAGATAAAAACCATAATGAGTAGACAAAAATATTAATCTCCTGCAGCTTCTTCTCTCGCACTTCCCGCCTGTGGAACTCGCTCCCGTATTCTTGCTTTCCTGACGGCTACAACCTCCAGAAATTTAAATGCAAAGTCAATACCCATCTACTAACCACTGGACTCTAGCTCTCTCCCCTCCCCTGTATAACCTTCCCTCTCTCTCCACCTATGTATCTGTCATCGCACCTGCTTTCTCAGCTTTCTATTGTTCCTTTCTAACTAGTTTTTACTCCTCACTCTTTTCTAAGTAATCTTTTTACAGTTATGTAGCCCCCTGCACATCAGTGGCGTTTCCGCCTTGCTCGGGGTGAAATGATTAAAAAAAAATAAGCATAGAAAATATAAAGAAACTCTACGGGTATGTGGCGAAAGTTAACTTCTACACCAACACCCGGCATGAGTCTGCACAGACAGGTAGGAACCTATTCGACATCATTGTGAACCATAGGAATTTAGACCTTATAGCGATTAACTGATGATACAATCGAGTTGCTTTTCAGGTAGAGGAAGGTTCAGGGAGTACAGTGTTTGGCTTAATTGATTTTTGTATCCATGGCGGTAAGTACCTTATTGTACTTATGACCTCATTAGCAGTATAGCCCGGCGTTGCTCGCGGGTAATGAAAGCTTTAAAACTAATCCATAGTCCTGGAGCTCAGACTCAGCCTAAAGAATATTTGTGTGAAGTTTAATGAAAATCGGATAAAAATTGTGGATTTGTATAAAGGACATAGACAGATAAACAGACACACACACAAACATTTGCCTTTTATATATATATATATATATATATATATATATATATATATAGAGAGAGAGAGAGAGAAACGAGCTGGATACGATAGATTTTTTTAATTTAAGGGGATGACAACTGTTAAAGTGTAGGAATAAGAACTGCAACCTTGAAATTTCTGAATATCAATTCTTATGTCTTTGTCTATGAGTGTATGAAATTTGATTAAAATCGGACCACTCTTTCTATAACCCGATTTTTTCGATTATCGAATTTTGATATTTATTGGGGGTACCTCGACACAAATCCTAGCTAAGAACACTCGCAGACGCTTATAGTACAACTGTGTAAATTTTCAAGAAAATCGGTTCAGTCGTTTCGGAGTCTATAGGTAACGGACACACAGACAAAGTTCCATTTATAAACAAGTTTAGATTTAGATTAGATATTAAAAATCTAGTCCATTTAATTTAGATTCATCTTTTATTTTTTTTATTTCTATCAATCTTGTGATTAGATATCCCAAACTGTGATAATAAAGAATGGTGAAATGTTCTAAGAGCCATGGCGTAAATTTACAGTGGATGACTGCGATGAAGACACTCTGTAAACATTTTTGTTTAGTTAATTGTTTCCTATCTTTAACTTTTTTATGCTTATGTAATAAATACCCCAAAATGAATTATGTAATAAATACCCCAAAATGAATTATGTAATAAATACCCCAAAATGAATTATGTAATAAATACCCCAAAGTGAATTTCAGTGTAACTAAATTAGTAGAAAGGGGCGCAAGACAAGTATCTATCTTTTCACCGGATCTATTTGTACAGCGAGACTATTCTGAGGACCCGAGAAATTATGCCAGGATTCGTTATTGGTGGACACAATCTGAACAGCCTAAGATACGCAGACGATACAGTGTTGAGAGCCGACTCGAAAAGAAAACTACAAGACCTTCTACAGAAGGTAGCTGAAGAAAGTCGAAATAAAGGACGTTTTTTTAAAAATCATTTAACCTCAAGCAAGGCATTCCACTGCCACTATTGCGCTTGGGGCTACATAGGGAGAGGTAAATAGAAAGAGTGGTTAGATATAGGAAATGTCAGAAGGGTGGTGATAGATAGTTGGGTGGGTGGGAAGAGTGTTTGAAAGAATGGAAGTTAGTTTGTTAGGAGGTGTCTATTGACCTTACATTTAAACTCCTGGAGATTGTAGCCGTCAAGGAAGCAGTCATGTGGAAGAGAATTCCACAGTCGGGAAGTGCGAGAAAAGAAACTGTTGGAGTAGAAGTTGCTGTTGCATTTTATCGGTTTCAATGTAAAAGGGTGGGATCTAGTTGCTAATCTAGTATCTCGTGCAAATTCGAACCTAGGGGGCACCAGTGATCTAAGTTCATCGGAGCAGAAGCCGTGAAAGTATTTATAGAAGAGACACAGGGAAGCCACATCGCGCCGGTGAGAGAGAGACTGCAGGCGGTCTGCTAAGTCGGTATCGATCACATTACAGACCCTCCGCTGTACCTTGTCGAGAAGCCCAAGAAGAATAGCAGGGGCACCCGACCAGATATGGCAACAATATTCAATGCACGGGCGGATGGTAGATTTATAAATCTGCAGGATAGATTCAGACAGAAAAAAACCTCCGGGCCCTGCACAGAGGAGCGACTTTCATAGCAGCGGATTTAGCAATGGATTCGATATAGTCATTCCACTTGAGGTCCGCTGAAAGTGTGAGACCAAGGAGGCGTAGTGTTTTACTCCAAATAAACAACAAGAAAACTGAATGTTTGGTAATCAGCAAGCAAGGGAGCCCAAAATGCCAAGTACAGGATGGGTATACTAAAATCACGCAGATACAAAAATTTAAGTACTTAGAAAATGTTCTAACAGAAGATGGAAAGTGTGACACTGAGATCCGAAGGCGAATTGGAAATAACGGAAAAACTTGAAGCAAGTGAAATGTGGTTCTACAGAAGCATATTGGATATAAAGTGGGGGATCAATTTCATATTACAATCAATATATAAACTGACCCCTCACTTTGTGGTCACAGCCGTTTCTATACATTTATATTCCTAGGATCCAAAAGCACAAGGATGCATTCCAGGAGCTGATTAGAGAATTAAGAAACAGGTCAATTTCGCTAGAAACAAGGAAGAGATTCCTGGATTGCTACGTGCTGTCCGTCCTTCAATATGACAGTGAATGCTGGACAATAGCATCAAAGATGAAGGAAAATCTTGAAGTAACTGAAATGTGGTTCTACAGAAGGATGCTGCGGATATCATGGATCGAGCATGTGAGCAATGATGAGGTTCTGGAAAGGATGGAAACGAAAAGAAAATTAATGCTGAGCATCAGGAAGAGACAGCTAAAGTTCTTTGGATTTGTGATGAGAAAGGAAGGTTGGAGAATCTGATACTCACAGGTCAGATAGAGGGGAAAGAGAGACAGGAAAAAACAGCAGATATCATATTTGACGAGCCTGAGCAGGTGAATGGCAGAGCGGGGTTTGGGTGGGGTAATAGGAGAAAGCGTGCTAAGAGCCAGCAGGGATGGGGAGATGTGGAAGGCCATGATCGTCTACTTCCTGAAGGAACATGGCACATTGAAGAATTGAATTATAAAACTTTTTCTTTATTTCTACGTTTTTTAATCCTTATTTATAATTTTGGAAGTAAAACTAACGTCAGTAGTAAAGTTATTTATGATTTAATCAAATTTGTGTTCTGCTTTGTGCCGTGTCTCTTCACGACGTGGTTGAACATGATTCTCTTAATCTCTGTTCTGCTTACCATTTATACAATCTCGCTAGACAGAGCTTAAATGTGGTACATGACTAAAAGCAGGGAGTACCGATAGAGAACCGAACACTCTACTTTTTGTCAGTCAGTTAAGTGCCATACGTGATATACGCTTGGGCGATCATGTCTCGAAAGAGATATAACTGACTGGGCAGAAGATTATCCCGCAGTAGGTTGCCATTGCTTTCTACCGTAGACTGGTTGCCAGCCAAGGTTATAGAACCCAATCTATCCTGCCATTTAACTCATAGCTGTAAGGAGAAGGGATATATTATATTACATTATTATATTAAGTAAAATTAGTGGGGGATCAGTTTATTACTTCATAGCAATAGAAAACCGATCCCCCATTTTATTCCCAGTAGAAGTTTTAATTATATTTCCAACTGTTATATTCAGTCAGTCAGTGAAGTGCCATAAATGATACACGCTTTAGGCGATCATGTCACGAAATAGACATGGCTGACTGGACAGAAGATTATCCTGCAGAAGTTTGCCATTGTTTTCCGTGGTGGATTGGTTGCCAGCCAAGGCTATAGAACCCAATCTGTCCTGTTATTTAACCCATAACTGGAGGGAAGAGACGGATTCATACCTTTCCCAAGGGTATTTGCCCGTAAGTGAATGCAATGAATTCAAATGGAATTCGAACTCGGCTCCCCGATTTCTCGTTCCGAGCTGATATTCACTGCGCCACAACCATGTCGTATAACTTAAGGACATGGGCGATCATATCTCACTACAATTTCCAGTTCTTTGTAGCTCTTAATAATTTTGTCTTTTTCCGTCTCTCCTAAACACTGCTCCACCATTCATTCACTGAAGCTCTCCTAGTATGTTATGTGTAGCTTTCCTATGGCTCTCCTGCCTTCAGTTTATTCCCTTGAGTATCAACATTTCCAAGCACTCTTTCCCGATTATCTGCTCCAGAAATCTCAACTCTCTCTTCCTGATTTTAAGTAATTTTCCTTTTTGTTTTCATTGACTAGAGTTTCATCGTTGCTCATATGTTCATCCCAACATCCTTCTGTAGAACCACATTTCTGTTACTTCAAGTCTCTTCGTCTGTGAGGAGATTGTCTAGCATTCACTACCATATAGTAGGTTTGAGAATATATAAAATTTCAGTATTTTTTCTAACGATATTTTTCTGTTTCTTAATACTTTGCTCATCATTTGAAAGGCAACTTTCGCGTCTTCAGATTTCCGTGTCGCACTTTTCATTCTTTGTTAATATGCTTCCCAAATTTCTAACTGGTTGTACGTATTTACACTATTTGTGTGTGTGTGTGTGTGTGTGTGTGTGTGTGTGTGTGTGTGTGTGTGTATAACACAAACACACATTGGAGTACATTTTAATAGCAAAATTAAATCAAAACATTTTGTTTATCTGTGGGGAAATCTGATCTAGGGCAGAAGTTGTACCCATTGAATCTGGGTCATCAGAAGACAATGAAAATGATCGAAATAAATTTTTATCGATTAAAAATTGAAATAGAGCTGACTAAGCTAGAAGGAACATTGAAATTCACATGATTTTGGTTGAAGCAGCCAGAACCCCGTCATAATCGCGTGCGAAGTAGTAGGGCCGGGGGCCAGTTATAACCAGCCGGGTTTTTCTATATAAACGAGTAGTTATGCTGATAAAGAGGAGTCTGGAGAAAAGAAAGAATTGGCCCGGGCAAGCGGTGGGAGGAGAAACGCCACTATAACTTTATGCCCCCGCACAGAAATCTGTATCCCTCCATCCCAAGAGTTATATATCTTTATGAGTCAAATTAACAAGTTAATCACACACACTCTCACTAAGTCTAGAATCCAGTGTATGAATTTTTATGTTAAATACTTTTCTTTTCTGTAACTTTTTTTTTCTCTACTTTTCTTTTTCTTCTATGTAAAAGACGTTAACAATGCAACCACTGAATAGTTGTTTGTCCGGCTTTCTGCAGATATTTAATTTTTAATTTTTGCTGCATTTTAAATTTCTTAGTGCAGACTCCCCAGCCGTGTCTACATCTTCAGTCGACTGTGAATGGACAGACAACCTTTCTGCTTTCTGGATCAAACAATCAACGTGGGCAGGAAGCAGGATTAAACTAGCAGACCGGTCGAATAATGTACGGATGCTCAGGGCAACCTACGGCCACCCACTTAAGTTCGGTTAGGACCGAGCAGATACCTCAACCCAGAGAAGAAGATGCCGGAGGTTGAGGGGCTAGGGCGAAAGCGTTAAACTTTAATCAGGCTGTTGTCTTCATCTTTATTATCATATTCACGACGTGTTGTTCGTTGTACGCTCTGGCTTTCTTCGGGTTATATACGCAGGAATTCCGAACCAGACACTTTATTTAAACCATCGAGGTAGATTGTTCTAGTTCTGCGTGCCATGCTTTTTCTGGATAACCAGGAATTTTAACTCACGACTCTGAATCAAATCACAGAATTACTTCAACCAACAATTTTATCCACCGCGATAATGATAATAAGATGAGGACAACAGTACGAACGATGTAAATTCTGAAGAAGGCCAGAACGTACAATAGCCGAAACGAAATATGACAAAGATAATGACAACAGTACAAACACGGTAAATAGTGTAAATAATTACAATACATAATCTCTGAAATACATAAACAGATGGTTATACTTGTTTGATTTCGTCATCTCCAATTAGTAATTTGCATGTTGGTCCATGACTTTTACTAACAACCATGAATTTAACATATATCATGATCTTTGCTTTCGGCAGTTAATAATCATTACACCATACAATGAACAAAGAAAGGCTAAAGATTCTTGGTAGTTTACAATCCCCGTCGAGAGATCAGATATCAGGAACCTGTCTACTGATGCGATTAGTTAAATGAGAAATATGTCTTTATCAAATACGCGTTTGTATAATTAGTTTTCTTGCAGGTTTTTTTCCAAACTGTGGGTCATGACCCTTCTGTGGGTCGCGAGGCGAATAAAATGAGTCGCGACAAAAAAAAAAAAATTACGCAAGTCAGAGCAAAGTGCAGAAGAAAAACAACTTTAAATGTTGCACAGCATTCATAAATCATCGCTAGTTTTTCACCTAGGTAAGCTCGTATAATAATTTATTGGTTTTTAATATAATTTTAGTCTGTTTTCATTGAGTTTATGTATCTTGTTCTTCAAACTCGTTGCGGACTGAGTGACGTCAGTTCTCTTTCACAAAGAGACCTCGCACCAAAACGTATCTACGAAAGTGTGCGGTGCGTTTGACTTGATGGCCCGTAAAAGTAAAGCTTGTTGAATAATTCGGTTGAATCTGAAGTCAGGACTAAAAGTGAATTTCCCGACTCACTGTCAAAGTTGAGTACATTCATTAGAATGATGTGTTGTGTTCATTTGAAGTCTTAGAATTTTCGGTGAATTAGCTGTTATTTCGGCGAAATTTAAGTACAGGATAGTTTTTTTTTATTTGTCCATGTAATACTTGTAAATTGGGTTATTTGAAGATTTTAGAAACAGTCTTAATAATGGATATTTATATCATTCGAAAATAAAAAAAAAAGAGAACGATAAAGAAACTGGAGGGCCATCAACATTAACAAATTCATCTGAAAATGCAGTTTTCATGAACGCTCTTTGTTATGGGAAACACACCTATTCCTCAGATAATGGACTCTCCCTATATTAATAAGAGTTAACGGGAAGTTCATAGGAGTTCTTCAGACTTCTATTGAAGTTCATCTAGAACTACTAGGCAGTTGATATTAGTCGGCAGTTAGCCGAATACTAAGGAGTCAGCTTTCAGGTGAAGATTACCAAGTTCCTAACATTTTGGGTACGTTAAATCGATTAGCAACCAACATAGCACGATTATAACCTTCAGTGCGAAAACTATTCCACATCACTCCTAAAGACGATAAACTTATCAAGCCAATTTTGACTTCTTTTGAGAGTTTAAATTTCAGTTTTATTTAACAGCATATCAACCTCTGTGGGTTATTGTATGCCAAAAAGATGTGGGGGTTAAGGTATTTTTTTAATGTTTGGTTATAGTGAGAAGGTTAATTTAGTTAGATTTTTATGAATTTTTATTTTATTATAGAAAACTGTACGTCTTCTTGTTTTGTATTATTGTATTGGTGATAATAATTTTTTTCCTTCAAAAATATATTTTTTTCTGTAAAAATATTTCTACAAAAGTCTATTCTTATACTTTCATAGTGTTTTGATCCTAGTTTGGGATTTAACTATTTGCTCATAGCTGAGACCCTAACAGGTGCTACCACTCAGGATCAGAGTGAATCTGGGAACAACAGCAATTAAGAAGTGGTTCCATTTTCCTCAAAAACTACCCAATCAGAGGCCTTGCTGCCGAATGTAGTTAACCGTCATACCCAGGACACTTAATATTAACGTGGCAAGACTTTACAGTGAGGAATACTTGCAATATGTTTGAAATATTAATTATACTTTACCTTTGTGTCGAAATTTCCTTTAAATTTGTTTTTTCAAAAATAATAATTTTATATTCATATAAATAGATGATACAAACAGATAATTTCAATATGTGTAGAATTATACATAAATTATCGATGCTAAACAAATGAAACTACTGAACAGAGTGATTTATTACACGTAGGTATAATGGGTCGCAATTCAAAATGTGTTTCTTGCTGTGGGCCACAGTAAAAAAAAAAAAAAAAAGTTTGAAAAACGCTGTTAAGGCAAGTTTTCTTTTCTTCTGTGAGGTCAGTAGAATTACCGCCTCCATCCACTAACGTCGACTAACGCTAATTTCCCTACGACAAAAGACACGTGTCTGACACGTTTTCTACACGGTGCTTCAGAAAAATACGACTCCATCGACAGAGTATTAAAAAGGTCCTTAGTGTTGTTAAGGGATTGAAAAAAGAATTGTTTGAGCATTGTGACAACTGTCATCCTTTGCATTCTCTCACATGACAAATGTGATTGTCTAAAAGAACAGAGATTTAGCTTTTATTAAGAGTTTGTTTAAAAGACCCTTGCACGCCCCCCGCCTCATAACTAACCTGGGATTATATCGCCTCTTCAATGGCGGAGTCACTTGCCCTTGGGATGGAACAGAAAAAATCGGGCGGATGCTAATTAGAGTGTCGGGAGTCGGTTTATGAGAAATGGCGTTAGAATCAAACAACAACAGTGGCTACAACAATAATAATAGGTGGGGGGGGGGGAGAATAAAGAGGTTGGTGAGGAAAGAAAGAGAATGTGAAAGAGTATGTGAATAAATAAAGACGATTTGATGTAAAGAACAGACACATAAAAGGTGAAAAAAAAAAAAAAAGCGTCACGAGTGTGGGTGATGATCGCACAATAGTAATACAGTAATGACAATTTAAATAACTTTCATAAATTGTGCAATTAGCTAAAGAAAGCGAATGACCGCAGCATTAGTAAACGATATTTGCG
Source organism: Ascarosepion bandense (assembly GCA_037127315.1). Taxonomy (NCBI): domain Eukaryota; kingdom Metazoa; phylum Mollusca; class Cephalopoda; order Sepiida; family Sepiidae; genus Ascarosepion; species Ascarosepion bandense. Next base: position 161,361 of record JBBBDQ010001922.1, on the reverse strand, counting down.
GATTCTTAAGAAATAAAAAAAAGGATTTGAAAGGTGCCTTCCCCTCCTGTTATGGGTTAAATAATTGGACAGATTGGGTTCTATAGCCTAGGCTGGCAATCAGTCTACCGCAGAAAGCAATGGCAACCTACTGTGAAGTAATCTTCTGCCCAGTCAGTCATGTCTCTTTCGAGACATGATCGCCCAAAGCGTGTATCACGTATGGGACTTAACTGACTGACATGATAAACCTTTATTTTATTTTATTTATTTTTTTTTTGTTATCGTACATAGGACATTTTGGGGACATAACGGTGCTGACATAGCGTCTTGACGCCTTCACTGCGGGCTAAGCCCACAAAAAATAACATTTACATTCTATAAAGATTTTTAGATGACCATCCTTGTAAGAGTGGTGGAGACGTTGGAATATAGATATAGGAAATTTACCTGATTTCAATTCTATGAAGGCTTGTGACTAGGATTCTAAATACTGACAGTTCGTTAATTTGGTATTTTAAGAAAACTGATAATAAATATCAGGAAGAGACAAATGAGGTTCCTGGGACCCGTAATGAGGAAGGAGGGCCAGGAGAACTTGATACTCACAGGTCTCATACATGAAAGAAGAGACAGGGGAAAGCAGCGCGAGACGTACTTGTTAGGTCTGAGCAAATGGTTGACGGAGCGGGGCTTTGAAGAGATACCAAGAGAAAAATTGCTGAGAGTGACAAGAGACAGAGCCAAGTGGAAGTCCATGATCGACTATGTCCTGAAGGGACACGGAACATGAAGAAGAATTATGACACAAAACTACAGGTATGGTGCATTCATCGAGGATTGAACTTACTACTCAGTAATCATGATCTGTTACACATGTTTAATCACAATAACTTCACCCGGAGGCACCCTCATTGATTTGGTATTGTTTGTCTGTGTTTGTGTGTCCGTTACCTATAGAGTCCGAAACGGCTGAACCGATTTTCTTGAAAATTTACACAGTTGTACTATAAGCGTCTGCGAATGTTTTTAGCTAAGTTTTGTGTCGAGGTACCCCCGATAAATATAGAAAATCGATAATCGAAAAAATTGGGTCATAGAAGGAGTAGTCCGATTTTAATCAAATTTGATACACTGTTAGACAAAGACATAAGAAATGATATTCAGAAGTTTCAAGGTTGCAGTTCTTACAATAGTGCAGAAAATCGATTATATATATATATATATATATATATATATATATATATAAAAGGCAAGATGTTTGTGTGTGTGTCTGTTTATCTGCCTGTATGTCTGTATTTTTTTCAGCCCTTATATTTTAGTTTTTGCTTCGGGTTTGGCTCTAAGTAGGTATAATTGTAGTTCTTAGTCTCAGCCATGATACCATTTAATCAGAGTTTTTATTTAGACTTCAAAATTCAGTTTACGATGAAAAAACTTATTTGATATCAATACCAGGAAATGAAAATTTGACTTACATCCATTCAGTTTCGCTTAAACTGGAAACAACTATTGCTTTTTAGTCTTTCGTGCCAACATCCAAAGAGTCCGTGTATTCCAGGACCATGGATTAGTTTTAAATCAAATCTTTCATTACACCCGAGCAACGCCGGGCTATATTGTTAGTATATATATATATATATATATATATATATATATATATATATTGACATATGATAGTGTAAAAAACTGTTCCATTGAGAATTGTGAAAACTGATTTAAACACAAAAAAAAGTTTTTATTCGAAATAATGAATCAAAAGCTATCAGCAAATCGAATCCAGTCACGGGGAACAACATCAAAAAAAGATGTCAGGTATTGAACAAAAACAAATAAAAAACAAAAGATTGTTGTATCCATTACTGATCACCTTGAACGGCGTCAAATCGAAATAGAAATTAAATCTAGTCAGACGATAAAATTACTAAAATAGGTTAGAATACAGAGTACTGGATAGATCTGATGTTATTTGGGCTCCAAGAAGGCCACTAGGCCACGACTGAGGTGAACAATAATAATAATTCCCCGATGCTACACCCGGCATAGTTCTCAGTGCTTTTGATCTTTTAAAATCACACGTTTAAAGGAAAAAAATAAAAGATAAAATTTTGTCATGCAGAGCGTAAATATTAAAATTACAAAGATAAGCCGACTACTCGACTATGGTTTCAACGTTTTGGTATCGGCAGGCCTTATAGATTAACTTATTAGCTTACGCTTTATTTTGAACTTACAATGAGAACGTTAAAACGCATAATAGGAACTTTAAAACAAGTAGACGAATTAATCAAGTCGAATCCTGCCTGCTGACACTCATTTTCAGAAAAAAATTCTCATAAATATTCAGACCGGTAGAAATATATATATATATATAAACAAAAATTTCGATATTTAAATCCGTTGAATAGCCATTTCTACGAGGAAATCCTCGCTTCTTCAGCAACGGCGAAACGGAAATTTTATTTCCTCAAATTGAAATGACAAAAGATTTATTACCGGTAGAAGTCTAAAAAAAATCATTCATTCACAGGAAAATAAAATGGGGTGGGATTAACAATTTTTGAATTTAAGGAAGTAAAAAGGGGAAAGCAGACAGATACCTATGTCTCATATTAGAAGACATACCCCTCCCCCATACCTGAGTCAAGAGATTAAAAGTTAAATTTAGCCATGTCAGAGGGATAGAAGTGGTAGGGGAAACGTAAAGAAAAAAGAAAAAGTGTGGGGGAAGGGGTGGTTGACTGGGACGTAAGATAAGAAGAAATTATTCTCATAGAAACAAAAGAAAGCTGCTACCATCAATGTTGAAAAAACATTGACAAATTTACCAAAGAGATCTTAGTTTAAATAAATAATGACTGGGATAAATTTTATAGAAAAAAATTTGGACATAGAAATTTAAATATAAATCTTAAGTTTAGAATTAAAAATATTAACTTCAAGGGTAGATCTCAAAAGAATCCATTACTAAAAGTACACACACACACACACACATTCTCGAACATAATTTTCTTAGATATCTAAAGGATATTCGCAATTCACGAGTTAAATTTAATTTTAATTATATATATATATATATATATATATATATATATATATATATATATATATGCACTGTTTAATTAAAAACAGAATATCTACTCAAATAAGAATATCAATTAAAAATAATGTTCAAACAAAGCAACAAAATATGTCGGTTGTTAATTCCATTTCGTTAATCTCCGGAATTTTCCGTAACTTGTTCTTCTGTTTAATGAAGTTATTCGACCTCATTCTTTTCATGACGCATTCCGTCTCCTATTTTCAAGTCGGGTTCATTAGCTTCACTTACGTACTAATAACATTGGGAAAGGTATGAATAACTTTTCTCCCTCTGACTATGGGTAAATGGTAGGACAGGCTAGGTGCATTGGTGGACCACCGGTCAAAGAGAAAGAAAAATTTGAATTCAAAACTGTATGTAGCCCTGGAAAATCGTATACTATGCAGCTAAGGTTGGGTGGTTGTTTTTGTTTTTATGGCATATCAACACCTCGGCGGGTCATTTATTGCGAACTACATTTTATTTATTTATTGCTGGTAATACCTTTTTCTTTCAACAATATATTGTTGTTTTTATATAAATTTTGTGTCTAGTAATACTTTTTTTCTTTTCGAGTATCAAGATTCATTGTGATTTATTTTTAAGGGCAGGGTCCCCAAGTCCTACCCTTGGTATTTAACCCATAAGTAGAGGGAAGGGGCGGATTAATACCTTTCCCAGTACCAGTGCTTAAGTGAATGCAGGGTATTCAACTGGAATTCGAACTCGGCTCACCGATTTCTGATATCCACTGCACCACGACGCACATCCGTCACTAAACGCTTACAGCACCTGGTATTCCCAAACGGTCACCCATCTAAGTACTGACCAGGCTCAACGTTACTTAACTTCGGTGATTGAGCGAGAACCGGTGTATTCAACGTGATATGGCCGTAAGCCATAGAACTAAGGAAAGAACAGTTTGCATTGACCTGATAATCCTGACGAGAGTCGACAAAATTTTATTATCATATACACTACCAGCCATAAGTATTAGGCAACCCCAGTTTTTTTTTAAAAGAAATGATGTATTTCATACTATTTTTAAGTGGATAATTCTAAATGAAAATAGAATGATTCTTTTGTTATTACTTTGCAAATTTTACAAGGCAAGAAAGCAAAGACGAACACTTCCGAATCAACCTTAATGTTTTTCATTCTTTCACTGATGAAACTGCAATAAAGGTAATTATTAAATATTCATAAATTCATTTGATGCACATGTTATTGTGCAATATTAACAAAAGAACCATTAAATTTTCATTTACAATTATTCATTTGGCAATAAATACTAAAAAACAGTATGAAATACATCTTTTTTTTAAGACAATGGCGTTGCCTGATAATTATGGCCGGTAGAGTATATAGTTTGTTTTGAAGAATTAAAATGGGTTACAGTACACGTCTACTAAGTAAAGCAGATAAGTTTGTCCATTGTCTGATTTTAGCCAGTTAGGAATGTTGGATGTGTGCATCTTTATTCATGAGCGAGTATAGATTTTTTAAGTGTGCAAAATGGACTCTAAGCAGACAAAAACTTTCTGGATCAACACAGTGATCCCCACCTTTTTAGCAATAGATGCAGCTATAGATTCAATGTAGTCGTTCCACTTCAGGTCGATTGAGAGAGTGAGGCCAAGGAGGCGCGGTGTGAGACTCTCCAATTCTGATGGTGGCTATGAAAGAGCCTCTATGATAGTTAAATGAGAGCAGCTTCGTTTTGGAGGTATTAAAATTTACCATACATTTCCTACCCCAGTCCATCACAGAATAAATTAGAGGTACAGAAATCAAACAAACACAACATCTGAAAATTGTTTTAATAGAGAACAGAAAGTCCGACACTAAAAACTGACGGCTCATTGAAATAATGAAAGATGCTTTTCAAAGGTTAAGCTAACTATTAAGAAACAAGAAAATATTGTTACAAACAAAGGAAAATTTACTCGCCTCAAAATCATTTTACTCGACCGACTCTATTTTCTTAATAGTCGCCTTACGTTAACATAGCGTGAATCGCTGACGAAAAACAAAAAATGAAATTTGAATTAAAATTTTGAGCGCGTTAGAAAGAATTAAAATTTTTTAAAAATAATGACAACAAAAGTTGATCTTTCCTCTTTATAAGAGCATAAACATTTTCATGATAACACTTTGTTTTTATTAAGTTAACATCATGATATGCTGTTGTTTTTTTTTTAGCAATTTACTGGATGTACCTAATTCGTAGTTTCTTCTGTTTGACTACAACCTCCATTTCATAGATGATAAAAGAATAACAAATCTGATTTTCTCAACGATTTTCTATAAAAAAAATTACTTGTATAATTTGTTTTTGGATGCGTGGTTGAAAGAAGTATGCGTATTGTTTTTTTCTTTCAAATGTTCGTTTTTAATTTTCGTAAGCGGGGATGAAATATAGATGTTGAGTCAAGGATGATATTTTTCCAAATGAGTTCCTAAAAATCTGTGAGCGCCTTTAATCTGGGCGATAGAGACATTTTGGCTCCACTCTGGAACCTTTAAGTAAACGAATGTTTACACTGACCGGGACGATAAAAGCGATTTGTCAGATCTTGCTTTGATGATTGTGGGATGTTACTGTCTTTTGTTTAACCAGACATTTCGACGTAAATCAGGCGCCATGCATAAGACCAGAGTTTAATAATGTCATTGTAGGTCATTCTAAGTAAACTGCGAATCTTCAGTGGCAGACTTTTGGGTTGTAAAAGGAATCAGATTTTCTTTTTCTATATTTGAAGGGACACGTTTCATTGCGAGATTTTTAATCAACCGCTGGCGAGTAAGGCAATAAACTTTAATCGCCCAATTAAGTTTTTAATTGACTGAGTCGATCGGGCGAGTGAATATAACTGATTCATATGCCGAGGTATTTACTAATTCCATATTCTGAATTTTTATAATGGATTCCGTGTATGTTCTACCTCTGATTTTATGCTGATGCAATTTTTTTTAAAATTGATTTTACCCCAAGCATATATGTAAAGTCGCTAATACACAAATTGTTATTCTCTCTGGAAGAATTAGGAACAAATACATTGAAAATGAGCGGGAAAAGGAAAGAGTAGTCGGGGGAACAGTAGATAGCGATTGGCATTGTATTTAAATTTTTGCAGATAAAGGTTGGCTGAAAAATAGAGCCGAAAGGGAGTTCTACAAGCGAGATGTGCGAGAAAATTAACTGTTAACATAGAAATTTTGGTTAGATCTAACCAACTCAACCGTAAATTGGTGAGGCCTCGTCACGAGTCTGGTAAAACACTTCAATTCATAAACTATGTACCATAGCCAAGAGTTGATCCGAACAATTACCATGAAAAATGTTATAGAAATGACATGGCGGATGGGAACGGGTTAGCAACCTAATGGAGGGTGGGAAACCGACTCAAGCGAAGATCAGGACCGATAATATTGCTGATTGAAATGTTTGTCGCGAATTCTATTTAATAACTTAAAAGAATTAATTACTACAGATTAGTAAATTTTTTTTTAAATTACTCGCGTGAGTAAATTAAGATTTTATCTAATTGCTTTTCATTTTTGTAATTATACTTTCCTCAATTTTTTTTTTTAAAGAATTTCTTTTTGGTTAAATTGTAGGAAAATAATTGAAGTTGATAGCTACATGACATCCCAGCCCACGTCTGACTATCCTGCATACACACACACAATCTTCCAGTCGTCACTGGTATCTCCAGTCGACAAGTTTTTTTTAAAAACCTCTGACCTCTGGTATTTATCAGTTCAAACATTTTCTTTTTAAAAGCGAAAATGACTCAGATAAATAACTCTAATACATCAAGTCTGTAAAGTCGACCTTCTAGCCTGACAATCTCAATGTTAAATATCAACTGAAATGGAAAGAGGGAGAGAGGAAATCCACGTCCTAATAACATTGGCTTTTTTCCTTTATTTTCAATCACCGGGGAACCCTTTTATTTAAATTAACATTCACGAAGACTACCTCACGTTGTGCCTGTGATATCACCAACAAACACCCAATGAGATTCTGTTAAGAATAGAAATCGGGAAATGATCCGACAAACATTGGTTTGCTTATATGGTGAGTTAATGTTAAAAAAAAATATTTAAAAAAAAAAACAATTTAAAAAAATGAAGAGAGAAATGTAATGATAGGTATACACCTTCACTTTTAAATAATCTTTGATAAGTTTATTAACTGATTTCCCCCACCTTTGCCCCCTATGTTCTCAAATATAGATAATTTAATATCTTAAAATATTTCTGCTGGTCACCTCTCCAGCCAGATGATAAACTCATTTTCTAAAATATTATTGTATTATTTGAACTTTTGTTTTCATCTTGGTTGATATCGATATTATAAACACGACATTTCGACTAAGTAACAACTAGTCATCATCAGGTGTTCATCGATTGGAAGATATGGGATACACGTTGATTTCTTTGATATTTTTTTATTGAGATGTCAGTTGTTCGTTCTCGTTTAATTTGTCTTTCAATAATTGACACAAGGATTGATTCGACTAGTAACCACTAGATAACAATAACACATTTATAACAAACTCATTTGTACTATCTTACCAATGGACATTTTTTTTTTTTTTTTTTTTTTTTAATCATTTCACCCCGATCAAGGCAGAAACGCCACTGATGTGCAGGGGGTTACATAAATGTAAAGAGATTAATTACAAAAGAGTGAGGAGTACAAGCTAGTTAGAAAGGAACAATAGAAAGCTGAGAAAGCAGGTGCAATGACAGGTACATGGGCGGAGAGAAAGGGAAGGTTATACAGGGGAGGGGAGAGAGCTAGAGGCCAGTGGTTAGTAGGTGAGTATTAACTTTGCTTTTAAATTTCTGGAGGTCGTAGCCGTCAGGAAAGCAAGAATACGGGAGTGAGTTCCACAGGCGGGAAGTGCGAGAGAGGAAGCTGCAGGAGTAGAATTGTCGTCTGCGTTTGGCTAACCTGACTGTGAATGGGTGGGACCCAGTTGCCAGTCTGGTTGAACGGGTAAACACCTGTTGAGGAGGCATCAGTGACTTAAGCTCATCCGAGCAGAAGCCATGAAAGTATTTATAGAAGAGACAGAGGGAGGCCACATTTCGACGATGGGAAAGTGGCTGCATACGATTAGTGATTTTTTTTTTTTTTTTTTTGAGGAGGGGCCTTTATATTCAATGTCAGATGTTTCTTGTGCTATATCCACTGGACATAAACTGATTTCTTTTTATAAGGGAATTACCCAAGAATTAGTCTTCTCATTGCTTAAATAATAGTTTTTTGTGTTTGGGTCGAATAAATAGAAAAATACATTTTAATATGAGTAAACTTAAAGAATTGGCAGAATCCTCAAATATAGTATAAAATAACGTATTCACTAACTCTTTTGTTTAATTTTAAGTATTTCAATTTTTTTTTTTAAGTTGGCGTAGGCAGTGGTGTTAAAATTTGCTCAAATTTCACCGCAGTTGCTTATAAAACATCTGGGCCATGAGTTAGTTTATTAATCAGCAGGAAATAAAGACGAGTCAACCATAATTAATACAATAGCTGAAAAATATGTATTAAAAACTTGTTTGTGAAAACCTTGTAATAATAGAAAGTACTTAGCAAAGACGCCGTTACTTTCGACGTAATGGGCGTAGGCGTACGAGACGAAATCTGGGATGGGTGGCAGTCTCCCCAGGTTAAACGATGTGTACATTTCCAGGGCAAATCCCTTGTGTTTTGCCTCTAAAATTTCCTCCTGTACGACTATGGTTAGAGGTAAACTGATAAGATTACCGTAACAAATATAAAGTAATATTTATTGCTAATAATTAAAAGTCATAAGTTATAACAAGAAGTCTTTGTTAATTTCTTCTGGTTTATATGAGCAGAAGTAACCGTTCAATACACCCACTTTCTCAGATTGACTTCGAGCGAATGAAGCCGGTGATGGAGACTATCCTTCTTCGTTCCTCGCAGACTGGCCCTACAGAATCACAAGGAACTTTCGCAAATAACATGAACTTACATCGCATGTAATTAGATAAGAATATATTGACGTCACCAATATGTTCGTATTCTACACTATCTGAAACAAAAAGGCAGAAAAACCACATCAATACTGGAAAGGGAAACAACGAAGTATTTCCCTGAAAAAACCGTTTTAAGAGTGCCCGGTTCACACTCCACCCATATCTATTGAACAGGTGAAGAGGCTCATCCATTGTTTCCTGTTTAGGATGCGGTTTCCGGTTTTCTCTTTTCCAAGCTTTTCACTCTTTTCTTTTTCTATTTTTTCAATTGGAGTAGATAGACTAAACTATCGCCCGGTTCACACTCCACCCATATCTATTGAACAGGTGAAGAGGCTCATCCATTGTTTCCTGTTTAGGATGATGTTTCCGGTTTTCTCTTTTCCATTCTTTTTACCCTTACGTAGCCCCCTGCGCATCAGTAGTGTTATCGCCTTGCTTGGGGTGATATAATTAAAAAAAAAAGAAGATTTTAAGGACTTCAACCGACAGTAGCAATTGATGTTCAATGAATGAATGTCGAATGTTTCCTTTTAACAAAAAGGGTTAATATTACAACTGGAGTTAAGGAGGACAGATCCTTCTCCTCGAACCCAGTACAATTAAGAGAAAGTGAAGAAAATTACAAGTCAAATAACATTAGGTATTCAGACAATGAATGCTAATTGTTTCCTTATAAGGAAACGACTAATGTTATCATTTCCATTAAAGATCAGGGGAATATATACTACACTTTGATCTCAACCTAATGACCAGGGAGTGAAAGAGAGTGCAACTTGAGTAGCAGTGACCACTCAGTCAATGAATACTAAATATTTCTTTATAAGGAAATGGTTAATGTTTCCATTTCCATTAGAGATGAGAGCAACAGCTACTACACTTTGATCTTAACCTGATGATCAGGGAGTGAAAAAGAGAGCAGCTTGTGTAGCACTGACCACTCAGTCAATGAATACTAAATGTTTCCTCATAAGGAAATTTCTAACATTGCCATTTCAAATGGTGATGAGGGGAATAGATACTACACATTGATCCCAACCTGACAGTCAGGGAGTGAAAAAGAGTGCAACTTGAGAAGCACTGACTGCTCAATCAATGAATACTAAATGTTTCCTTATAAGGAAATGACTAATATTTCCATTACTATTAAAGATGACGAGAATAGATACTACACTTTGATCCTAACCTGATGACCAGGGAGTGAAAAAGAGTGCAACTTGAGTAGCAGTGACCACTCAGTCAATGAATACTAAATGTTTCCTTATAAGGAAATGGTTAATGTTTCCATTTCCATTAGAGATGGGAGCAACAGATACTACACTTTGATCTCAACCTGATGATCAGGGAGTGAAAAAAAGAGCAGCTTGTGTAGCACTGACCACTCAGTCAATGAATGTTGAATGTTTCCTTGTAAGGAAAGTATTAATATTACCATTTCCATTAGAAATGGCAGGTGGATAGGTACTACACTTTGATCCCATCCTGATGACCATAGAGAGAAAAAGAGATCATATGGAAACGCCTTATATTACCATTAAAGATAAGGAGTATAGTTACTACACTTAGTATTTACTTCCCCTCCTCATAATGTCGGAGTATGGCACAAGGCTGATTTTAATGAGAGGGGGGGGGCTATTGGAAGTGAAAGAGAAGGGAATGCTTTAGAAGGAGCCGGAAACCCAAACCTAAACAGAAAACAATGAATAAGCCTCTACTCCTGTTTTAAAGAATTGCAGAGACCCCGGTAGATATTTAGGGAACGCGTCTGGTATATCCCGCCTTGGCATTTCGGATACAGTCACTTTCTCACTGGCGCAATGTGGCTTCACTGTGTCTCTTATACAAATACTTTCATGGCTTATGCTCCGATGAACTTAGCTCACTGGTACCCGCCATACATGAATTTACTCGAGCCACAAGATGAACAACTAGGTCCCACCCTTTTACTGTGAAACTAATAAATTGTAAACGCGAATTCGACTCCATCAGCTTCTTCTCTCGCAATTCTCGACTGTGGAATTCACTTCTGTTTACTTGATTTTCAGACAACTACACTCTTCAAGAATTCAAATGTAAAGTCAACAGTCATCTCCTATCTCACTAACTTGCATCCCCCCTCTCTCTCTCTCATGCTCCTTTCTTCATCCACTTCACTCTCATCAGTGTTCTCATCCTTCTCTCACCCTCTTTCTGACACCCCCTGTAACCTGTCACTCTTTCTCATAACTTACCTCCTATGTAACCCCCTGCACAACAGTGGCAGTAAAATGCCTTGCTTTGGGCTACGCAATTATAAAAAAAAAATGTTGAATATGCATTAGATGTCAGCTAAGTGGGTATCAATGTGTTTAAATAAGTACTAGGATATTTGTGTATCAGGACACTTGCATCGTTGGATAATGGCATAACTTAGATAATTTTTTTAAGCCTTTAAAGGCAATTACTATAAATTTTGAAAACAAAAAAAAAACATAGGTAATAATCGCAAATTTTCAAAAAACGAATTAAATTTTTTAAAATTACAAGTATATTTTTGTTATAAATGTAATAACAAATTAATAGTGTTTAAAAAGTATTTCAGAAATTAAAAATTATTGTAGTTTCGCAAATTAATGAAAATTTATGATTTTTGTGAGCTATTCTTTTTCAGAAATGTATCTGAGTAGATTATCTAATAGCGCCATGATTCTCTTATTTGGAGTTTTCAGAGGTAGATTATCTAATAGCTGTGATTCTCTTATTTGGAGTTTTCAGGAGTAGATTATCTAATAGCGCCGTGATTCTCTTGTTGGGAGTTTTCAGGAGTAGATTATCTAATATTTTCTTGGTTACCTGTATTTGGTTTTCAAGATGCGATTAACTCAGCCGCCCTTACTGATTCACCCCTACTTGTTGGGTTTTCAGGAGTAGATTGTCTAATAGTATCATGATTCTCTTGTTGGAGTTTTTCAGGAGTAGAATTGTCTAAAAGCGCCATGATTCTCTTATTTGATTTTCAGGAGTAGATTATCTAATAGCATACTGATTCTCATTTGGAGTTTTTCAGGAGTAGATTGTCTAATAGCTATGATTCTCTTATTTGGAGTTTTCAGGAGTAGATTATCCTAATGGCCTGCATGATTCTCTTATTTGGAGTTTTCGAAGATGAATTGGCATAAAAGCGCCATGATTCTCTTATTTGGAGTTTTCAAGAGTAGATTATCTAATAGCGCCATGATTCTCTCATTTGGAGTTTTCGAGAGTAGATTATCTAATAGCGCCATGATTCTCTTATTTGGAGTTTTCAGAATGGATGTCTAATAGCTCCATGATTCTCTCATTTGGGTTTTCAGGGTAAGATTATCTAATGGCGCCATGATTCTCTTATTTGGAGTTTTCAGGAGTAGATTATCTAAAAGCGCCATGATTCTCTTCTTGTTTGAGTTTTCAGGAGTAGATTGTCTAAAGCGCCATGATTCTCTTATTTGGAGTTTCAGAGGTAGATTGTCTAATAGCGCCGCGAGATTCTCTTATTTGGAGTTTTTGAGGAGTAGAATTTATACAAAAGCATGATTTCTCTTGTTTGGAGTTTTCAGGGGTAGATTATCTGGCTTCATGATTCTCTTATTTGGAGTTTTGGAGTAATTCATCTAATAGCTGTGATTGTCTCATTTAATTTCAGGTAGATTATCTAATAGCGCCATGATTCTCTTGTTGGGTTTTCAGGAGTAGATTATCTAATAGCGCCATGATTCTCTTATTTGGAGTTTTGGGGTAAGATTATCTAAAAGCGCCATGATTCTCTTGTGGGTGCTAGGAGTAGATTATCTATTAGCACCATGATTCTCTCATTTAGATTTTCGGGGTAGATTATATAACGTGACATATGGATTCTCTCATTTGGAGTTTTCAGGAGTAGATTATCTAATAGCGCCATGATTCTCTATTTGGAGTTTTCAGGTAGATTATCTAATAGCGCCATGATTCTCTTATTTGAGTTTTCAGGGTAGATTATCTAAGCGCCATGATTCTCTTATTTGGAGTTTTCAGGTGAATTATCTAAAAGCGCCATGATTCTCTTATTTGCACTTTTATTTTTGATAACAGAGTTGTTATGTTAACTATTTTTAGCTTTTGTTTTTAAATAATTAAAAGTCGGTTTGCAATTAGCAACCCTTAAGAAAATATGATAACTTCAAAAACTTACCAGAGGTACGCATTTGTCTAGGGACGCAATTGTCTGGTACGCATTGTCCAGGATGCAAATGCCCGGTACGCAGTTGTCCGGGATGCAAATGCCTGGTACGCATTGTCCGGGATGCAATTGCCCGGTACGCATTGTCCGGTATGCATTTGTCTGTTACGCATTGTCCCGGATGCAAATGCTCGGTACGCAGTTGTCTGGTTACACATTGTCCGGGATGCAAATGCCCGGTACGCATCGTCCGGTACGCAATTGTCCGGGATGTAAATGCCCGGTACGCATTTGTCTGGTACGCATTGTCTGGTATGCAATTGTCTGGTACGCATTGTCCGGTATGCAAATGCCCGGTATGCAGCTGTCCGGGATGCAAATGCCCGGTATGCAGTTGTCCGGGATGCAAATGCCCGGTACGCATTGTCCGGGATTCAAATGTCTAGTACGCATTGTCCGGGATGCAATTGTCTGGTACACATTGTCCGGGATGCAAATGCCCGGTACGCATTGTCCGGTACGCAATTGTCTGTTACGCATTGTCCGGGCTGCAAATGCTCGGTACGCAATTGTCCGGTACGCATTTGTCCGGGATGCAATTGTCTGGTACGCAATTGTCTGGTACGCATTGTCCGGGATGCAAATGCCCGGTATGCAGTTGTCCGGGATGCAAATGTCTGGTACGCATTGTCCGGGATGCAATTGTCTGGTACGCATTGTCCGGGATGCAAATGCCCGGTACGCATTGTCCGGTACGCAATTGTCTGTTACGCATTGTCCGGGATGCAAATGCTTGGTACGCATTGTCCGGTACGCAACTGTCCGGGATGTAAATGCCCTGTACGCAATTGTCCGGTACGCATTTGTCTGGTACGCATTGTCCGGGATGCAATTGTCTGGTACGCATTGTCCGGTACGCATTGTCTGGTACGCATTGTCCGGGATGCAATTGTCTGGTACACATTGTCCGTGATGCAAATGCCCGGTACGCATTGTCCGGTACGCAATTGTCCGGGATGTAAATGCCCGGTACGCAATTGTCCGGTACGCATTTGTCTGGTACGCATTGTCCGGGATGCAATTGTCTGGTACGCATTGTCCGGGAAGCAATTGTTCGGTACGCAGTTGTCCGGGATGCAAATGTCGGTACGCAGTTGTCTGGTACGCATTGTCCGGGATGCAAATGCCCGGTACGCAATTTTCTGGTAAGCATTGTCCGGTACGCAATTGTCCGGGTTGTAAATGCCCGGTACGCAGTTGTCTGGTACGCATTGTCCGGGATGCAAATGTCCGGTACGCAACTATCCTTTCACAGTATTATTAAAAGTTGTGTCCTTTTTTTTTACATGACAATGCAGATATTTACACATCATACGAGACGATTGATATTTATTTAATAATTTGGGGTTTCAGTAGACAACATCCACACTACACGCCATATCTAGATTCATCTATTCCCTTCTTCCAAACGTTAAAAAAGGAATTTGAATAGGAGGGACTTTACCAAAGATGAGGTGAAAGAATGTCAATGACCAAGCGTCAGAATTTACTTGGAAAGGTCAAAGTAACGACAAAAAACAATTAAGAATGAAATGACATTGAGTTGTAATATGTTCTCATGCTATTTCACAAGTTCCCCTTGCAAGTCGACCCACGTTTCATGGTTTTAGGACTTTTTTCTTATTAGTCGGACCGAGTACTTTTCGACTACTTAAAATTTGACCAAATGATTAAATCCTTCCTTGTACGAACTAAGACATTTTTTTTTTTTTTAGAAAACTCGCTTTGTTTAAATTTCGCTTAAAGGTACAATTTCAGCCTAACTTTAAAAATTGATTCTTCAGAGCTGATTTTGACTAACAGTTTAAGAGCTTTTAACGGTAGCTTCCTCTGCCCAGCGGGGCTCAGGTTTCGAATCCTGCTGGAGAGCACAAGTTTTTCTTTGATAAGATTTCTCGAACATTCAGTTCGGTAAATGAAAATAGATATACTATTTAATAGATAAACGGAGCGTGGTTATCCACCAAAAACAACGTTTACAGTAACAGAGAATATATTTTATCGCATTAAAGTTAAAAGTATAAAAATCTTACAAACTTTGAGAACGAGTTTGTCACAGAAAAAACAAGGAGAAAAGTTCATATAAACATATGCCCGCAAATCCATCGTTTTTAGTTAAGTTCAAAGATTACAGTAAAATCTTTACATAAACTGTTGAACCTACAATCCAAAAATACTTTAAAGGCGGGTTTCTGATACCAAAGTAATGTAAAATGTCCATATAAACAGAGATTAAGTGTCAATTGATTTTATTGATGGACTTTACAAATCAAGAATAATCCTTCTTCAAATAAGAAAACTCCATCAGAAATTACCCAAAGTTCATTTTGGGAGAAACATGGTCCGAGATTTCGAGTTTAAGACATCAGAGTAGAAAGAAACAAAGTGAATTTCGTAAAACTAGTGAGTGTAGTGACGTGCGAGTGTGTGCATTTATTTTTGTTTTATAGATTTGAGGATACGGTATCATAAATTATGTATTTATTTATAGAGGGACATTTTTATTAATAAATTTTATTTAGCCATAATGTCTTATTACTGCTGATGAGACGAGTGTCAAATTCACTCCTCGAAATGGTTATACGATTTTTGATAAATTGAATTTTTTATATGCAATGAATATTGGGTCTGTAAATGAATAGATTTAATTACAGTGAGCTCACTGGTTGGATGAGATTTGGTATTGGTATTAATAGGATCCGTTGGGATTTACCTCTTAGCCATTTCTTTTTTATTTATAACATTATATATATATATATATAATGTGTGTGTGTGTGAAGCAAATCTCACAGACACACACAAATAATAATGATAATAGTGATATATGTAAAATAATGTAATTTGCTTAATAAATATCTAGAACCATAATAATTATTATTGCAACTTTAATAATAATAATAATAAAATGATTGTTTGTCTCCACTCAAATGTCGTAGATCTTGAAATAGATTCACCAGAAGCCGAAATATTAAAACAAATATGTATGAAAGCATCCTCAGAAATTTCACTCGCTCGATCGACTCAGTCGATTAAAAACTTAAAGTTTATTGCTTAACTCGCCCGCGGTCGATTAAAAATCTCGCAATGAAATGTGTCCCTTCAAATATGGAAAAAGGAAATCTGATTCCTTCTACAACCTAAAAGTATGCCATTGAAGATTCACAAGTTACTTAGAATTACCTACAATGACATTATTGAACTCTTTGGTCTTATGCATGAGGCCTTATTTACGTCAAAATGTGTGGTTAAACAAAATATTGTGACATCCCGCAATCATCAAAGCAAATCTGACAAATAGAATTTCGATTGACAAGCTCCCGTCTTCCTTTTTATCGTCCCGGTCAGCGTAAACATTCGTTAAATTAACGCTTCTAGCGTGGAGCCAAGATGTCTCTGTCACCAAGATTAAAGACGCTCACGGATTTTTAGAAACACATTTGGAAAAATATTATCCTTGACTCATAATCTGTATTTCCTCCCGCTTATGAAAAGTAAAAACAAACATTTGAAAAAAAAAAAAAGAAAAAAAATCATCCTTCTTTCAACCACGTACCAAAAAATTATATAAGTAATTTTTTAATAGGAAATCGTTGAGAAAATCAGATTTATTATTTTTTATTCTCTATGAGATGGAGGTTTAGTCAAACAGAAGAAAGAAACTACGAATTTAGGTACCTCCACTCAATTGCCAAGAAAAAAAGAAGAAAAAAAACAAACAAAAATAACACAAAAAACAGCATATCATGATGTTAAAAGGGCTTAAAACAAATTTTTTATCTTCAAAATGTTAATGCTATTATTAAGAGGAAAGATCAAATTTTGTTATTTTTTTTTTTTTGTAGTTTAAATCCTAACACGTTCGAAATTTTAATTAAAATTTCATTTTTTCGTTTTCCGTCAGTGATTCACCCTATGTTAACGTAAGGCGACTATTAAGAAAATGAAGTTGGTCGAGTAAAATGATTCGGGGAAGAATAAATTTTCCCTCGCTCTCGACCGCCGTTCGAGTGATTTCTATTCAAAACTTAAAGGCTGTATAAAAGTAAATAAAAAAATACTCTTGTCTCCGGATGATGGCGTTCTAGGTTTATGAAACTGAGTAAAGATAATTTATTTTACTTATCATTGTTACTTTTCTATTCCTAGAGAGTGAGCACCTTAATTTTAAAGCCTGGGTGCGAAAACAATGAATATCATCTTTCAGACATTCCCTAATCTCTCGGCTGATTTTGCCTAACAACTTCATTGTTGTTAACAAGTGTAGACATTTGATGAGTTATATACAGAAACAATATTACATACGCACACACAAATAAAAATGAGTCGCACGAAAACAATACACATGTGTAAACACATTACCAAAAATACACACACGCATGCAGATACTAATCAACCAACACATTTTTTTTAATAGTTGATATCTTCGAAGTATAAGCGTCGTGGTGCAGTGGATATCGGCTCGGAACGAGAAATAGGGAAGCTTAGTTTGAATTCCAGTTGAATTCATTGCATTCACTTACGCGCAAATACCCTTGGGAAAGGTATTAATCTGTCTCTTCCATACAGGTTTTAGTTAAATAACAGGATGGATTGGGTTTTATAGCCTTGGCTGGCAACCAGTCTACCACAGAAAACAATGGCAACCTACTGCGGGATAATCCAGTCAGTCATGTCTCGAAAGAGACATGATCGCCCAAGTATGTATCACGTATGGCACTTAACTGACTGACTGAATATAATAGTTGGAAATATGATTAAGGCTTCTACTGGGCATAAAGTGGGGGGGATCAGTTTTCTATTGTTATGAAGTAATAAACTGATCCCCCACTAATTATAATTAATATAATAATGTAATATAATCTATCTCTTCTTCCTCCAGCTATGAGTTAAATTGCAGGATAGATTGGGTTCTATAGCCTTGGTCGGCAACCAGTCTACCGCAGAAAGCAATGGCAACCTACTGCGGGATAATCTTCTACCCAGTCAGTCATGTCTCTTTCGAGACATGATCGCCCAAGCGTGTATCACGTATGGCACTTAACTGACTGATATCTTCTAAAATACTTTTTTCATTTATAGTTGACTTATGTGAACACTTAAAAAAAAAAAGATTCTCAAATTTGGCATCCTGAATCTCACCACTCCGGAATTTTTGTCGAAATCCCCATTTTTTTTTTTTTAATAAATTAAGTGTTGTAATTAGGCAGGAATGTGTTGACATTGTTCTTCGAGAATCAAGCTCGTTTTGCGTGCGTGTGGAATGATCTGCCAAAGAATTACTTTCGGTCCATTCTAAGAGGGCGGAATTGAAAGAATTCGCGTCGAGAGGCCTGCATGATAGAATTCTTTCTTAAGGGAATCTGAGAAGGATCGTGTTGCCTCAACCTAGTCAAGCCCTTTCGATATTCAAAGATCTGTTGCAACAAAGGTTGTTTTTTTTTTTCAAAAGAGCTGTCTTTTCTTTCTCTTCGAATTTCTTCTCTCTTTTCCGTCCACGTCTCTTTAATTTATTCATTCTCGATGCTTCGATTTGTTTGCTTGCATTTTCTTCTTTTGAATCTTTTCTTTCCTTGACTTTGTTATTTTTTTCTTTTTATTTCACTTTGTAAGACTTTCTTCTTCTTTTTCGTGATGACTTTTTTAAATCACTTTTATTTTTGTTTTTTGATTTGTTTTTCATCATTCTTTCTCAATTTTTCCTTCTTACCTTTCTTTCTTTTCCATTCATTTTTATTGCCATTTTCAATTTTTCTTTTCTAATTTTATTTTTTTTATCATTCTTTATTCCTGTTCCTTATCTTTTTATTTTCACAATTTTTTTTCATTTACATCATTTATTTACATCGTAAATTTTCTTTCATTATATACGTTTTTGTTTTCCAATTTTTTTTCCTTCATTTCATTTTTATTTCATTTTAACGTCATTTTTCTTTCATTCTTTCTCTTACCGCCATTTTTATTTCTTTTTACCGACATTTTTATTTCGTTCTCTTACGTATTTTTTTTCTTTCGTTCTTTCTCTTACCGCCATTTTTATTTCTTTTTACCGCCATTTTTATTTCGTTCTCTTACCGTATTTTTTTTCTTTCGTTCTTTCTCTTACCGCCATTTTTATTTCTTTTAACCATCGTTCATATTTTGTTCTCTTACCGTAATTTTTTCTTTCACCGTCATTTTTCTTTCTAGCACGTTTTCTTTGTGGCTTTCTTTTCCAAGCAATTTAATTTTCCTTCATTTATTTGTTTTGCACCATTTTCCGTCTTTATTTTCAATTTGTTCTCTATTTTTCTTTCAAAGAATTTACACATGTGCGCGTGCGTGTGTTTAGGGGAAAGAATATGAATAGGCAGATTAATAGACAGACAGATGTGTTTGCCTTTATCCGTACATTACTGAATGCTTAATTTTTAATAAGGCTTTCTCAAAAGATGAAAGAATTCATCTTCACGCTAAAAAGTGATCTCACGCCGTTATTCTTCACTTTCATAATTCTGTAGCTGCGAATACAAAACTCTAAATATTGTGTCCATCTATTTTTTTCGAGTTTTCATATTTCATTTCTTTCTCCAGTTCTTTTTTCCGTCGTTTTTAATTTTGTTCTCTTTCCATTTTCAGAATTTCAAAGAATGTAAGAATTATATATATGCGTGTGTGTGTGTGTGTGTCTGGATGGGGGCTAAAATGAAGTCAAGTAAAATCTTAACAATGAGTAGGACATAATAGATGATGAAACGCGTGGCTGTTCGCCTGTTCTAGTGATTGCCTTATGAATATTTATAAGATCACGTGAGCCGTTGAGGTCACGCAATATGTCTGACCCCATAAGTTGTTGGATGCCAAAACAGCAGCGAGGCATTTTGAATACAAATTTTTCAGGAAACAATCACAGAATATTGCGAAAGGAGAAAAGAGGAAAAAGAAATATGACAAAGAGATGAAAAGGAAAAAAATGAGAAGCAAGAAATAAGGAAAGAAGAAAGAGAGACAATACGAAAGAAAGTAAAAAAAAAAAATGAAAAACATATCAGAGAAAAAGAGTAACGAAGAGGAAAAACGAATTGAAGAGAGAAGGACAGGGTAAATAAAAAGAGAAAAAAATGAAAAAAAAAAAAAACAGAGAGAGAGAGAGAGAAAGAGAGAGATAAGAGAAACGGTGAGGACAGAAAGAAAAAGGAAACGAAAACAGATGTCGATAAAAGGAAAAAGACTGGATAAAGAAAAGGAAAATGAGCAACCACAAGTAGGCCGGTAAAGAAGGGATCCTGGGCATGACGGTAAACTGCATCCGGCAGCAAGGCCTCTGATTGAGAGGTTGTGAGGAGCATGGAACCACCTCTGATGTTGTTCCCAAGTTCACCCTGACTCGGAGTAGTAGCACCTGTTAGGGTCCCAGCTATGGGCAAATAGTTAACCCCCAAACTGGAGTCAAAACACTATGAAAGAATAAAAATAGACTTTTATAGAAAAAATATACATTTTTGAAGGAAAAATATTACCAACAATACATTTATAACACATTTTTGCAGGAAAAAATTATTCTCAGCAAAACATTTTTGAATACAAAACTAAAAGACATTTTCAGTTTTCTAAAATAAAAAAGAATAAAATCAAAAAATTTTAATTTAAAATCTGACGAAATCAACCTTCTCACCATTATTTAATTGCCATACGTGATACACGCTTTGGTCGATCATGTCTCGAAAGAGACATGACTGAGTGGGCAAAAGATTATGCCGCAGTAGGTTGCCATCCCTTTCTGCGGTAGATTGGTTGCCAGCCAAGGCTACAGAACCCAATCTGTCCTGTTATTTAACCCATAACTGATAGGAAGGGACGGATTAATATCTTTCCCAAGGGTATTTGCGCGTAAGTGAATGCAATGGATTCAAATAGAATTCGAACTCGGCTCCCCGATTTCTCGTTCCGAGCCGATATCCGCTGCACCACAACGCACATGCACTTATAACCGAACATTAAAAAATATATTTTAAGACACTACATTTTCGGTATCAAATAACCCACAGAGGTGTTGATATACCGTTAAACAAAACTCAAACTTAAACTAAACAAAGAAGAGAAATAGGAGAAAAAATAGAAGGCGAAGAAGCAAAAAAGAATGAAGGAGAAAGAAGAGTAAGAAGGAGAGTCAGAAAAAGAATAGGAGAGTGAAAGAGATACGGAGTAAAAAGAAAGGAGGAGAAGAAAAGGTTAATAAGAAAGATATTGAAGAAAAGAAACACTATGGATCAGGAGAGAAAGAAAAGGTGACAAAAAGAAGGAAGGGAAGAAAAAACTGAGAGGAGGAGAAAAATGAAGGTGGTAAAGGAAGAAAGCAAGAATAAGAGCTGAAGAAAGAAAAATAGAAGACGATAGAGGAATGTGAATATCAAGGAGAGAGATGGCAAAGCGATATAAATGGAAAGAAAAAGAAAAGTAGGGAGAGAAATGAAGGAAATCTAAAGATTTGATGAAAAAGGAAAAAAGAAAAAACAGAATGAAAAGAAAAAACAGAATGAAAAAAACAGAATGACAAAAGCAATGAAAAAAAAACAAAATAAAAAACAGAATGAAAAAAAGAATGAAAATAATAGAATTAAAGAAAAAAACAGAATTAAAAAAAAAAACAACGAACAAAGAAACAGAACGAAAAAACAGAATGAAAAACAGAATGAAAAAGCAATGAAAAACAAAACAAAAATAACAATGAAAAACAAAACAAAAAACAGAAAAAAAAAACAAAGAAAAAACAAAGAGAGAAAAAGAAGAAAAGAGAGAAAATGAAGAAAAAAGAAAGTGAAAAGAACGTAATGAAGAAGTGAAAGAGAAATACAGATGAGGCCACTTTTACGTCGATCTGTTTTGTTAATGTTGTCCCCTGATCCCTTCAGAGAAGATTTTTATTTACTTATTTATTTATTTTTTCTTTCCCTCCTCATCCCGAGTATTTGACGGGCCCCATCTTTGGACACGCGCTTACACGAACCAACACATGCGTTGATTTATTCACTTTTAAATTAAATCACGCACAATGGAGGGAAAAAGGCACCAATAAAATGCTTCTCTCCACATTTCGATTGTTATAAGCAGTTCGAGTTATTCTCTGGAAATTAAAAAGAAAACTTCCAAATAAAGCCTCGCCATTAGAAATAAAGCCAAGAAAGCATTCAAGGTTTGTGCTATAATGTCTTTATTTTAAGCGTTCAGAATCTCCACCTCCTGCCTCGACACGATAGAGTGGTATTGTTGCAAAAGATTGGCCATTCTGTAAGCAACAATCAAAGAACTGGAACACAATTACCATTTTTCAATCCTTCATTCTCTTGGAGACTTGATAACTATTTTTTAATTCCTACCCTTTATCTACCCGATCTTTACTGATCTCATCTTCCCTACTTTCTCTTTCATATATATATATTATATATATATATATATATATAGTCATCCGCAGACAGATCTGTTTCGATGTATCACAGCTCATCAGTACGGTTAGACAGCCGATTGCTTTTTACCCAGGATTGAAATCCGACCTATATATGTATGTATGTATGTATATATATATATATATATATATATATATATATATATACTATAGTATTTCCGCTTTCACACCCTGATTGAGCACTCTGGAAGAGTGGGAGACTTTGTAAACAGTAGCTACTCCGGCATTTACGCACCGCTCATTCGATAATGAATTGGAGAACTCTAGCTATTGGGCGTGTTTATACGCGCTAAAAAGCCTGCCTTCTTCTACCGGACGCTCATGACCTAGGGGTAGAATCGCCGACTGACGCCGATTCGGTCGGGTTTCAATTCTGGGTTAGGAAGCGACCGGAGTCTAAGCCGTACTGATGAGCTGTAATACAGCGAAACAGATCTGTCTGCGGATGACTATAGCATATATATATATATATACAGGGTATCTAAGAAAATGTACTCACACTTTAAATGTATCTAACATGCTTTTTTGGCAGGTGCTATTTATTAATCACAGCATGGCAGGAAAACAAGTTAGTTTGGAAGAGAGGAAGTTTGTCCTGAAATGTTACTGGAAGACCAAAAAACGCCATTGAAGTGCAAAGACGATTCAGAAAGGAATTCGCAAAACCGCCACCAACGCCCCGGACCATTTCTCGCATCAGAGACAAATTTGAAGCGGATGGAACCGTCCAGAACGTCAACAAGAAATGATCTGGACGACCACAGACATCCACGAGCTCTGGAAAAGTAAAGCAGGTGCAGGAAACACTCCTTTGATGACCACAGACATCACTTCGACAAACTGGTCGGGAAACCCGCATCTCAAAAGATAGCGTCTATCGTATCATGAATCGTCTGCACAGGAAATGCTATATTCCAACACTAATCCATGCCCTCAATGAAGGCAATCCTAACCGGAGAGTTCAATTCTGTGAATGGTACCTGGCAAAATGTGCAGAAGATGCAGGGTTTCCACACAAAATTGTGTGAAGCGATGAGGCAACCTTTAAATTAAATGGCTCCGTTAATCCCTGTAATTGCACGTACTGGGGTCCTATCAATCATCATGTAACACTTGAACACCATGTAAACTTACCAGGAGTAACAGTGTGGTGTGGGATATCCGCATTGGGTATCATAGGGCCATTTTTTTTTCAACGGAACTGTCACTGGGGAGAGTTACCTCAACTTGCTTCAGGAGTTTGTCAGTCCACAATTTTCAGAGATGTTTGCTGATGACGGCGAGATTTACTTTCAGCAAAATGGAGCCGCTCCCCTCTATCATCGCGATGTACGAGTTCACCTCAATGCAGCTTTTCCAGACACATGGATTGGATGAAGGAGTACCATTGAATACCCTGCGCGTTCCCCGGACCTCACGTCCATGGAATTCTTTTTGTGGGGATATCTCAAAGACAATGTTTATCGCACCAAAATAAGAACAATTGATGCGTTGAAATTGAAAATTGATAATTGAAAAACAATGTTGAGATATTCCTAATGACCTGCTTCGTGTCGTTTGCGAATCCCTTGGTGCTTGTTATCAGCGTTGTCTGGACAATAATGGTCATCAATTTGAACATTTGCGAACATGATTCTTCAATTACATTTTTCTTCTGTATTAGAAGCTATTCCATTTCACTATTTTCATAAAGGTTTTCTCGTCATTCAAAGTGTGAGTAGATTTTTAGACACCATATATATATATATATATATATATATATATATATATATATATATATATATATACAACGAAACAGATCTGTCTGCGGATGACTATACACCCTGATTGAGCACTCTGGAGGAATGGTAGACTTTGAAAAACAGTAGCTACTCTGGCATGTACGTATCGTTCATTCAGCAATGAATTAGAGCACACTGGCTATTGGACGTGTATAATGATAATATGCACGCTAAAAGTATGCCTTCTACTGAGCGCGCATAGCCCAGAGATAGAATCGCCGACTGACGCCAATTCGGTCGGGTTTCAATCCTGGGTTAAAAACAATCGGGGTCTAACCGTATCGATGAGCTGCGATACAGCGAAACAGATCTGTCTGCGAATGACTATATATATATATATATATATGATCGTTTCACCTCAAGCAAGGTAATACCGCCACTGGTGCGCAGGGGGCTACAGGAAAGAAAAGCCTAAAAAGACAACAAGTGGATGTCGGAGAAACAATGAGAAAATGGGAATCAAAGAGATAAAAGATGGCAATTGACGTTGTACTTAAACTCTTGCAGATAGTTGCTCTCAGGGAAGCTAGTATACGGAAGGGGGGTCCACAGGCGGGAAATGCGAGAAAAGAAACTAATATAGTAGATATATTTGACTGCTTTAACTGTAAAAAGATGGGACCTAGTTACCAGTCTAGTAGCTCGCGTAAATTTGTGTAGAGAGGGCACCAGGGAGATACTCTCAGAGCAGAAATATTTGTAAAAAAGGCGGAGGGAAGTCACACTCCTGAGAAAATGACTTAAGTGGAGATGACAAATTTGGATTGATTACATTGCAGATCCTCCTTTGGATTTTGTCGAGAAGCCCGAAGGGAATACCAGCAGCACACGACCAGATATAGCAAGAGTATTTAATGTACGGACGAATGATAGATTCTTCCTGGCATTTATTTTTAAATAGACCAACCTTCCTAGCAGTAGATGTAGCTGTTCTACTTGAGGTCGGCTGAGAGAGTGAGGCCGAGGAGGTGCGGTGTATGGCTTTCTGGGAGAAAACATGATCGATACTGATGGAAGGCAGGAAAGTTTCTGTGGTGATTAAAGAAGAACAGCTTTGTTTGGAAGCATAAGAATAAAATATTATTTTAATGTATGCTATTATGAGTTCATGTACTCAATAATAGAGATCGAGCGTATGCAAATATAAAAAAGTGAACTTGATGTCAACACCCAGAGACGACGACTTCAATGCTGTAGTTTTTCAATATATATACAATACTGTGCAAAAGTACTTGTTACAAAATAAATTTAATATTTAGTATAATAGCCATTTGCTTTGAAAAATAAAATAATTGCGCCAATTTACCAATCGCACCTAGTATATATGTATACATATATATATATATATATATGTATACTATATATATATATATATATATATATATATATACAGTACTGTGCAAAAGTATTAGGACAAGAACTATTTTATCTTTTATGAGACATATTGACAGAAAAATAAACAATTTAAATAAATTAATTTTATTTGATTTACTCAACAAATTCTTTAACCAGAAAAACACTTGTTACAAAATAAATTTAATATTTACTATAATAACCTTTTGCTTTGAAATAATAAAATAATTGTGACAATTTACCATTCGCACATAGTATATATATATATATATATATATATATATATATATATATATATATATACTCTGCAAAAGTATTAGGACAAGAACTATTTTATCTTTTATGAGGTATATTGACAGAAAAATAAACAAAGTAATTTTATTTGATTTACTCAACAAATGTTTTAGCAAGAAAAAATTTAATATTTAATATAATAACCTTTTGCTTTGATCACAGCCTTCATTCTGTCAGACATTGATATCACAAGATTCTTCAATGTATCTAATGGTATCTCCTGCCAAGCAGCTTGTATTTGTTTCCAAAGTGTGTTTTGCGAAGTAACATTGTATTTATCAATTTTTTTTAATCCAAAATATCCCATAGATGTTCAATAGAGTAGTTTTAAAATAACTTGTTTAATAGAAAATAGGAAATATTAAATATAAATTCTTTTTATTACTTATTTTTTTACACCTTGTTTTTTGCAATTTACCTGGCTTTTCACTCTGTATTTGAATTTCAGTGAGGTTTTTAGGAAAATCTTCCTTGTCCTAATACTTTTGTACACTACCGGTAGTGTGAAAAAGTGTTAAGACAGGGGCAATTTTAAACTTTATTTTGATGTCTCATTTAAGATAAAATAGTTCTTGTGCTAATACTTTGCACAGTACCCTATATATATATATATATATATATACTTTCGAGAAAATCTGAACGAAACAATGTGTATTCCTTAAAAAAACAACTTGCTCATCTGTGACGACTTTTGTAGCCCAACTGACAAAATAGATATATATTAGTAAAATGCTCAGAAGTAGTCTCACTAAGGTGATATACATTACATAGAAAAATAAAAATTGTGTATATTCGTATCATTTACGTGCATCAAGATTATTTTTAGTGACAACGGTCATGCCCAATAACCGCATAATAGGAATTAGCATTATTCAAAAACAAATTCGATTTCATTTGCAGTAAAGAATAAATAGTATGATTTTTATTTTTAGGATGAATCTGCGTTTCCAAAGCACACAAAATGTTTTCTTATTCGGACATCAATAATAAAAAGAAAATTATAATATTGACTCTTTGGGTGAACTCATTGAAACTAACCAACATCTGTATCACCGGCCCATGTGTCCTCAAGTGACTTGACCCAACGAGTTGTGAGTTCAATACCAGGCTACAGTAGTAGTGAACAAATAACTTAGAAGAGTTAAGTTAAAGGGAGATAACTCATGGCTGCCAGAAGTAGCATCGCATATGAACTGAGAACAATATACCCCAGTGGTCGTAATAAAGAGTTTGGTTCGAAATTTCTAGCACCTGAAGAAGACCGGTGCATACAACAGCCGTAACGTCGTAAACATGACTGTAAAGATGAGGAAAATTGTTCGAATAAAGTAAATAATGTAATATTTTTGCAAGTAACGACTAGCAAAAGTGTTTTCGACACGAAAAGCGTAAAAGGCCATTGTTCGTCCGGCCTTGTCTCTTGTGTTCCTTTTGCATAAAGCCCTTGGAAATGGCATGAATTCATGTCCACTATCGTTTTCAAGAAGTCTTGCCAATTCACAGATAAGAAAAGAAAGCAGTGGAGGTCCATTATTGAAGTGACATAGCAAAAAAATAATAATTGTGTATTGGCTAATTGAACCAGTTTGTGGTTATCCAGAGAGCAGAATAATTTCATGGTGTGTCGCATATAAAGAAAAACGGATATGATTGTTTTTGTCTCAGTATGTGTGTGTCATTGCTTATTTAAAAGATGGCGTGGATAGAAACTTTTGTCAGCGAATGTGTATTTTCATCTTTTAGAATTCTGAAGAGTGTGTATTTGTATGTCGTCTGCTCTCTCCGTTTAACGATTCTCCCGCCTATGGAGAGACTCTTGTCACCGGAAGTGCCGGCCGCCGACAAACTCTTTCGTAATTCCGAGATGGTAATCTTTTTTTATGCTTTTTCTTTTTGTCATTACTTTCGATATTATTTTTTTTTTATCATGACAATTCATGACCGAATCCCACAGGCTGTTATTCGTTTTTTCCCCTGACTGTATCGTTTTTCAATATTTTGTTACATTTTTAGTTGCTGTTTTTCTTTAGATATGTTAGTTAACGTTTTCTGTTTAAAGATGGCTGGAAGTCGAAGAACAGAGAATATATATATATATATATATATATATATATAGAGAGAGAGAGAGAGAGAGAGAGTGAGAGAGAGATAGATAGAGACAGACAGACAAGAAATAGTCGAAAAGTAAAAGAGTATAACAGAATGGAAAGAATTTGGCACGAAAATCAGTTTTATGTGGAGCAAAGTCTCAATCCGTTTAGAAATTAAAATTATTATTCTTGAACAGTGGTCCCCAAAATGTTTTAGGTTACCGTCCCCTTTGTTGTACCAAAACAACACTAACGTCCCCCGCAATTTATAGTCGGTCTTTGATTGGATTTCTTGGTACTGGTATTGCATGTCTTAATGAGTATCTTAGTATTTCCCGTAATAGGTGTTATATAATTGGAACACACTGTCAAGTAGAGGCAAAACACACTGTGTGTGTGGTGTATGCTATAAACACACTGTGTGTGTGGTGTATGCTATAAACACACCGTGTGTGTGGTGTATGCTATAAACACACTGTGTGTGTGGTGTATGCTATAAACACACCGTGTGTGTGGTGTATGCTATAGTTCAGATGTGCCATTACCGCCCTTGGTATCACTGCCATCTTGAATATTTCCATCGCCTTCAAATGAAAGGAACTACCTACTTAAGGAATAACTGATCTAAGACAAATGTCGAGAAGAAGGGAGAGAGTAGAGAGATAGAGGGAGGAAGGTCATGAGAGAGGAAAGGAGAGAGAAAAATAATTAAAATTGATAAAAAAGAGAAAGGGGGATGAGAGAATTTCAGTTTATGCCCGAGATGTTAATGAAGTCATTTTAAAACAATAGACTTTTCTTCTTTGATATTTTTTTTTTACTCGTGCTGCAAGACCAAAACTATGGGAGCACCCAGTGAGAATCGAACTGGCGAGACAAGTTTGCTAACCATTAAACCATATCGAATGTCTAAATTGCTTTTCTAAGCGTAACTTAGATGAGGCACCAAGCCAAAAGTATATAGCACCCAGTGAGAATCGTACGTATTCATAATTGATCTAACGAGACAAGCTTACTAGCCATTACACTACGTCGAGTGTCCATTGTGATATTTTAAGTAAAGCTTACATGTGAGACAAGGCCAAAAGTATGGGGCTCCCAGTGAGGACCGAACTCACTACTTAGTCGTTATTCATCAAACGTGACAAGCTTGATAACCATTTAAATATGTCGAAATATCCAAAATGATTTTCTAAGTATAACGTAGATGTTGTACAAAACCAAATGTATAGGACACTTAGTGAGGATCGAACTCACTATTCAAGCGTAATTCTTCTAGGAAGACAAATTTGCTAAACATTACATCATACCGAAGTACCCTAAACGATTTTCTATGTTTAGCTTAGATGTGCACAAGGCCAAAAGTATGGAGCACTCGGTGAGGGTTGAACTCACAACCCGGTCGTAAAAAGATATAGCGAGACAAGCGTGATAAATATTATACCACGTCCAAGTGCCCCAAATAAAAAATAATGTCGATGTTGAAAAAATAAATCGGATAATTGCCTCAAACGACTGTTTCGGATGCAAAAGTAAAGTGAGCAATCTTAACGAGGTTTGTTCTTTTCTTAAATAGACCAATCGAACCTCACTTTGCTGTGATGGCTTCTCGTAGCTGAATTTTAAGCCACCCATAAAAGTAGTTTCCTTAGATTTAAGAGCGAACAAAGCTTCTATTTTTAAGAAGATTTGAAATTTTTAAAACAGTGGACATTAATTACACTGCATAAAAAAAACAGATATATATATATATATATATATATATATATATATATATAGTACTGTGCAAAAGTATTAGGACAAGAACTACTTTATCACTTATGAGACATATTGACAGAAAAATAAACAATTTAATTTAAGTAATTTTATTTGATTTACTCAAAAAATACTTTAAGAAAAAATACTTGTTGCAAAATAATTTAATATTTTGCTTTTGCTTTGATCACAGCCTTCATTCTGTCAGGCATTGACATCACAAGCTGCTTTCATGTATCTAATGGTATCTCCTGCCAAGCAGCTTGTATTTGTTCCCAAAGTGTGTCTTGCGATGTAACATTAGATTTATCAATTTGAAAGTGGGGAATAATAAAAAATTCAGTCATATCCAAGCATAATAGTATAATAAGTAGTTTTAAAATAACTTGTTTAATTTACTTGAGGAATATAACATGAGCGCCTCTTTCATATAAGTTTTAACATAAAAAAAACATTCTAAAATAAACATTAAGCGAAACAAAAATGAATTTCTCAAAATTTCATAAATTTAAGTGAGAATTAACAGATGTAAAAGAAAATATATTTACCAAGATATTCTAAAACAATAAAGAAAAATTTCTAAAATAATTTCATTCATTTGTGAAGATGCCGTGAAAGTTTCATTAAAATCCGACAATTAATTGATTTTTGCAAGCATTTCCAAATCAATGTGTTAGTCACCGATAAAAAACGCTAAAATTTCCAATACTATATTCTTTGGTTCCCCCACGTTGACAAAAAAACAAAAAAACAAACACAAAAACAAAAAAAAAAACACGATTTTAGCAAAATTTCGAATGTTCTAAAATTATGTTATGTTTAGGGCATTTTTTCACCATGGCATATTCATTCTTTGCTGAATCTCTAGCGGTACTTAGAAGTGTTAAAATCTATCTTTCTACATTTAATATATATATATATATATATATATATATATATATATATATAGAGAGAGAGAGAGAGAGAGAGAGATTGTTTAATACTTAATAATAGGGTTAGAATGCAACTGCAGGGACAAAAATAAATGTCGACTTCAAGGTCTCTACAACACAAACGAAATGATTTACAAAGCAGAAGTACATGACCCAGATAGCAAAAACAATATATTTAGGCTCAACCAAAGGCAACTTTAAGACCAGGTGGTTTAATTACAGATCTACATTTAAACTAGCAAAATTAAAAAACTATACAAAATTAACTAACCACGTGTGGAAATTGAAATCAAAATATGGAAAAGACCCAGACATAACGTGGAGCATTGTGAAAACAGCCAAGCCTTACAACGGTGGAAAAATATGTAGACTGTGCCAAGAAGAAAAATTAGAAATTATGATATTCCCAAATAAAGAGGAACTGTTAAATGAAAGCACGAAAATTATGACTAAATGCATCCACACTAAGAAATACCTCTTAGGTTCATCATACAACCATAGATGAAAACGCCATTATCCGTTTTAATTTAAAAACTGCACGTTTATAAATCCTTTGCCACGTGAACGTTTAAATAAAACACCGTTACAAGAGCGTTTTAAAAAGAAAAACGGTAAAAGGTAAAATCAGTTATTAAAAATCGCCTGAAGACACCACTCATGGTAGAAACCTGGACAGCGAAATAACTCGTTTAAAAATGGAAAATATATATATATATATATATATATATATATATATATACGTGCACCATTATAGATTTTTTCTCTTCCCTACTTCCTTAACAAAAATGCTTTATTATATCTCTCAGCGACGACAATCTCATTCGCACAACCCGAACTCAAAATTGAAAGAAAAGGATGTAGAAAAAAAAAAAGGATGAGATTCTTCAAGAAACAAATATGCTTAAACAGAAAAACGTGTAAATGCAGAGAAACAATTATAAAGAAAAACAAATGAGAGAGAACGAAAGGGAGAGGGAGAGAGAGAAAGAGAGAGAGAAAAGGGATAAAGAGAAAATGAAGAAGACAACAAAACGATAAAGAGAGAGAAAGAAAAAGAGAAAAAACGACTTAAAACAACAAAAACAGCAAAAAAACTTACCCTGTCGTGTTAGGATTGGGTAAGGGTAGGTGTAAGGATATTTCGCAGTAAAAATATACAATGAAGTTTCACCTTCCCGCGGCCTTTGCTCACAGACACGTCGATAAAGAAAAAATGGTAACTATTTCCGGTCGAAGTCGTGGAACCGTTGAACAAAACAAGACAATCGTCCTATTTCCAGGCACAATATAATGGTTAGTCGGAGACAAGATGTCCGAAGATGTTTAACATGGAGGCGCCACCCAAGAGCACGCGCTAAAGCCAAATGGCTAATAAGAAAAACAATTTTCAGGAATTCGAAGGAATGTAGACACGAAAAAGAAAGAAGAAAAAATAAAATAGAAATATTAAAAGGAACTTGGCGACTCCGACGATTCAGCAAAAAAGCCCTACTACATCAAAAAACTTGTGCCACACGAAATAAAGGTTTCTAAATCTAAACTTATTTATAAATGGAACTGTGTGTATGGGTGTGTCTGTGTGTGTGTCCGTTATCTATAGACTCCGAAACGGCTGAACCGATTTTCTTGAAAATTTACACAGTTGTACTATAAGCGTCTGCGAGTGTTCTTAGCTAGGTTTTGTGTCGAGGTTCCCCTGATAAGTATCGAAACTCAATAATCGAAAAATCGGGTTATAGAAGGAGTGGTCCGATTTTAATCAAATTTGATAACCTGATTGACATTTTTTTTTCAAAATGCAATGTTTTATTTCTCTTGATTATTTTACTTGATAACAAGGAAAGAGAAGAGAAGATGATTAGTTTTAATTTTGTTTATTAGCAGCACATTCAGCCAATATTTAAATTTTTTTTTATAAATGGAAAGTCTGTGTGTGAGTCCGTTACCTATAGACTCCGAAACGGCTGAACCAATTTTCTTGAAAATGTACACAGTTGTTCTATAAGCGTCTGCGAGTGTTCTTAGCTAGGTTTTGTGTCAAGGTACCCCCGATAAATATCTAAAATCGATAATCGAAAAAATCGGGTTATAGAAGGAGTGGTCCAATTTATAATCAAATTTGATACACTCATAGACAAAGACATAAGAAAGGATATTCAGAAGTTTCAAGGTTGCAGTTCTTAAAATAGTGCAGAAAATCGATAATATATATCTATAAAGGGCAAGATGTTTGTGTGTATGTCTGTTTATCTGTCTGTATGTCCTTCATACAAATCCACAATTTTTATCCAATTCTCACACAAATATTCTTTAGGCTGAGTCTGGAGTAGATAGATCTATCTATCGCCTGCTTCACACTCCACCCATGTCTATTGAACAGGTTAAGAGGCTCATCCATTTTTCCCTGTTTAGGATGTGGCTTTCTCTTTTCCAATCTTCTGACTTTGTTTCTTTTTTTTTTTTTTTTTTTCAATTGGAGTAGATAGATCTATCTATCGCCCGGTTCAAGTTTTCAAAGTTGCAGTTCTTACAATAGTGCAGAAAATCGATAATATATATAAAAGGCAAGATGTTTGTGTGTGTGTCTGTTTATCTGCCTGTATGTCTGTATTTTTTTTAGCCTTTTTATTTTAGTTTTTGCTTCGGGTTTGGCTCTAAGTAGGTATAATTGTAGTTCTTAGTCTAGGCCATGATACCATTTACTCAGAGGACTTATTTAGCCTTCAAAATTCAGTTTACGACGAAAAAAACTTATTAGATATCGATACCAGGAAACCAAAATTTGACTTACATCCATTCATTTTTCTTTCAGTCTACGGTTTCGCTTTAACTGGAAACAACTATTGCTTTTTAGTCTTTGGTGTGAACGTCCAAAGAGTCTGAGCTCCAGGACCATGGATTAGTTTTAAAGTTTTCATTACACCCGCGCAACGCAGGGCTATACTGCTAGTATCTATATAATTAGAATGCCTGCCTGCCTGCCTGCCTGCCTGCCTGCCTGCCTGCCTGCCTGATTTGCAATTTAGGTCGATTGCTGTTCCTAATATTGTGAGCATGATCTTAAGCAAGCGCATCAAAGTCATGGCTTTGAAAAGTTTGGTTCAGTAATTCGGTGTGATGCAAATTTTAATAAACACGTCTCATAGACTTATTACTTTAACAAAAAATATAATCAGTGAGTGCTCAACAATTACTGCCTTGTACAAGATGTTTCCAATATCTTCAATAACCCAATGACTACCAAGTTAGAGTTCTGGTAAGTTCGATTCTCCTCGGGTGTCTCGCGATTGTAAGATTATTAAGCGTAGTAAATAAATCGAAGGCGAATTGTTGTGGCCAAGGATGCAATCCAGAAGCTAAGCAGAGTATTAAGAAACAGGAAAATTTCGCTTTAAACAAAAAGAGTCCTGGATTGTTATGCGATGTCTGTTCTTCAATATGGTAGCAAGTGCTGGACAATTTAATCAAAGATGAAGGAAAGGCTGAAAGCAACCAAAATATGTTTCTACAGAAGGATGCTAAGGATACCATAGACCGAACATGTGAGCAACGACGACTTTTAGGAGAGGATGGAAACGAAAAGGAGATTGATACTTAACATTAGGAAAAGACAGCTGTTTCTGAAACATACGAGGAAGGAGGGCTTGGAGAATCTGATACTCACTGGGCAGATATAGGTAAAAATGGGTCAGAGGGGAAGCAAGGCATGACATACTTGATGGGCTTGAGCAAATGGATGGCAGAGCAGGGGTTTTGGAGGAGTAACACGAAAAAGGGTGCTAATAGCTACAAGGGATAGAAATATGTGATGGGCCATGACCGCATACGTCCTGTTACATTTTAGTAGTTTCGTCTCGCTGCTCCCATCTAACTGACTTGACCGGTCACGGAATGTCATTAAGTAGTTATCTCTGGTCATGTAACCGGCTCCCAGAGGTATTTTCGTCTTTAGGAGTGAAAAACGTTTGACTGACGGCTTCCCTTTTTCTATTTTGTATCCAATCAGGATACAGAATTTTGCTTTTCACACTAACTTGTGACATTTGCCATGGTTTGGGTTTTCCAAAATGTTTTTAGTCGTTTGAATCCACTTTTGCAGGTGTGCAATTTTAGTTTGTATGTTTTAGTTGTTTTTTCCCAAATGCTTTTTAATCCTTAATTTCTTATCCACCACAGAATGTTACAGACCAATTTTAACACCAGTGAGCTGTTAGAGCTAAATCAGGTATAAGATCAGTTTGTTCAATCATAAACAGGCGTTATATCGATAGACATCTATTAACGGGTAATTTTTGTTGGTATAAATGTCATGAGAGTTGATCTCACGGCCTACTCTTCCCTGATATGTAAGGTGCTATCTCCAAATATACATATCTGAAGATTTCTTTACTATTAAGTTCAGTAGACGTAAAGAAATAAATATGATGAAAATAAGTAAACGGAACATCAAATGCGAGTATCCAATAACTTTTTTAAAACCTTTTCACCCCAAGCAAGGCGGTACCGCTACTGATGCGCAAGGGGCTACATAAGAGAGTAACAGTTTCAGCAGGAGGAGAGCGAACAGGAAGACGAACCAGTTCCAGAGAGTTTCAGAGAAAGGGCATCAGAAGAATAATGGAATACAGGTGTGATGGCGGTTGCAAAGGTATAGTGAGAAAAGTAAAAGAATAAGATACACGGGGTGATGTAGAAAGGACAAGGAAAAAACTGGAGTCAAGTGGATAAGAGATGGGAATTGACATTGCATTTAATTTCATGGAGCTTGTAGCTGTCAGGAGAGCAAGTATACGGAAGGGAGTTCCACAGGCGGGAGGTGCTAATAAAGAAGTTGTTTGAGTAGAATTGTTGGATGCATTTGGTAGATTTAACTGTAAAAGGGTACTAGTCTGGTTTCTCAAGTAAATTCTTCCCGCCGGCGAGAAAGTGGCTGGAGTCGAGCTGCCAGGTCTAGACCGATCACATTACAGATTCTTCTTTTGAAGCCTGTCGAGAACCCTGAGATAAACAGCAGGGGCGCCTGAACATATATGACAGCAGTATTTTATGCACGTTCAGATGGTTGATTTGTACATGTGCGAGATGGATTCAGGCGGAAAAAACTTCCTGACCCGACACAGTGACCCAACCTTCTTAGCAGTGGATTTAACTATTGTTTCAATGTAATGGTTCCATTTGAGGTTGGAATAGAGGTGAGACCGAGGAGGCACAGTATATTGCTTTCAGGGAGGCTCGCTTGGTCCATACTTATGGCGGGTGGCAGAAGGGTCTGCCTGTGATTGTTGACAGATAGCATCTTGATTTTAGAAGCATTGAAATTTACAAGCTATTTCTTATCCCAGTCTACCACAGAGTGGAGGTCCTATTTAGTTTGGGGCCTTTTCCCTTCATACTATGCTGTTTTTTAGCGATTGTGTGGAGGTGCCTAATTTAGTAGATTTAACTATAAAAGAGTGGGACCTTTTGCCAGTTTGATTGCACGAGTAAATACTTGTGGCGCGGTCATCAGTGACTTAAGTTCGTCAGTGCAGAAGCCATGAAAATATTTATAGAAGAGACAGAGGGGAGACACAAGCCGCCAGTGAGAAAGTGACAGGAGTCGAGCTGCCAGGTCTGGACCGATCACATTACAGATTCTTCTTTTGAAGCCTGGCGAGAACCCTGAGATAGACAGCAGTGGCGCCTGAACAGATATGACAACAATATTCTATGCGCGATACGTTTTGGTGCAATGGATATCGGCTGGGAATGAGAAATTGGAGAGCCGAGTTCGAATTCTAGTTGAATTCGTTGCTTCACTTATCATTGAAAAAGGTATTAATTATTAATCGATCTCTTCTCCTCCCAGCAATGGGTTGAATAGTAGAATTGATTTGTTTCTATAGATTTGGTTGGCAACCAGTCTACAGCAGAAAGAAATGGCAACCATCTGCGGAAATTTTTTTTTTTCTGCTTTGCCAGTCATTGATTGAAAGAGATATGATATTCTAAGTGTTTATCGGAAATGGCACTTAACTGACTAAGTGATAAAATCTGCCGGATTAATAAATAAAACATCAATTACTTTTTAAGATTTTGGTTTGGTTTGGTTTATTTTATGACTTATCAACCCCTTGGGGTCATTTAATGCCGAAGCATTAGTTCTTTCAAAAACGATTTTTTTTGGCAAAATTTTTCCTTCGAAATCATATTTGTTGATAACATTTTTCCTTTAAAAACGTATTTTTGTTAGTGACATTTTTCCTTCAAAAACGTAATTTTGATGGTAACATTTTTCCTTCAAAAACGTATTTTTGTTGGTAACGTTTTTTCCTTCAAAAACGTATTTTTGTTGGTAACGTTTTTTCCTTCAAAAACGTATTTTTGTTGGTAACGTTTTTTCCTTCAAAAGCGTATTTTTGTTGGTAACGTTTTTCCCTTCAAAAGCGTATTTTTGTTGGTAACGTTTTTTCCTTCAAAAGCGTATTTTTGTTGGTAACGTTTTTTCCTTCAAAAGCGTATTTTTGTTGGTAACGTTTTTTCCTTCAAAAACGTATTTTTGTTGGTAACGTTTTTTCCTTCAAAAACGTATTTTTGTTGGTAACGTTTTTTCCTTCAAAAACGTATTTTTGTTGGTAACGTTTTTTCCTTCAAAAACGTATTTTTGTTGGTAACGTTTTTTCCTTCAAAAACGTATTTTTGTTGGTAACGTTTTTTCCTTCAAAAACGTATTTTTGTTGGTAACGTTTTTTCCTTCAAAAACGTATTTTTGTTGGTAACGTTTTTTCCTTCAAAAACGTATTTTTGTTGGTAACATTTTTCCTTCAAAAACGTATTTTTGTTGGGAACGTTTTTTCCTTCAAAAACGTATTTTTGTTGGGAACGTTTTTTCCTTCAAAAACGTATTTTTGTTGGTAACGTTTTTTCCTTCAAAAACGTATTTTTGTTGGTAACGTTTTTTCCTTCAAAAACGTATTTTTGTTGGTAACGTTTTTTCCTTCAAAAACGTATTTTTGTTGGTAACGTTTTTTCCTTCAAAAACGTATTTTTGTTGGTAACGTTTTTTCCTTTCAAAAACGTATTTTTGTTGGTAACGTTTTTTCCTTCAAAAACATTTTTGTTGGTAACGTTTTTTCCTTCAAAAACATTTTTGTTGATAACATTTTCCCTTCAAAAACGTATTTTTGTTGGTAACATTTTTCCTTCTGAAACGCAATTTTGTTGGTAACATTTTTCATTCAAAAATGTAATTGTTTTGGTAACATTTTTCTATCAAAACCTT
The DNA here is from genome assembly GCA_037127315.1 of Ascarosepion bandense. Classification (NCBI taxonomy): domain Eukaryota; kingdom Metazoa; phylum Mollusca; class Cephalopoda; order Sepiida; family Sepiidae; genus Ascarosepion; species Ascarosepion bandense. The sequence continues at coordinate 123,140 of JBBBDQ010001922.1, read as the reverse complement.
TTCTTGGTAACATTTGTCCTTCAAAAACGTAATTTTGTTGATAACATTTTTCCTTCAACAACGTAATTTTGTTGGTAACATTTTTCCTTCAACAACGTAATTTTGTTGGTAACATTTTTCCTTCAACAACGTAATTTTGTTGGTAACATTTTTCCTTCAACAACGTAATTTTGTTGGTAACATTTTTCCTTCAACAACGTAATTTTGTTGGTAACATTTTTCCTTCAACAACGTAATTTTGTTGGTAACATTTTTCCTTCAACAACGTAATTTTGTTGGTAACATTTTTCATTCAAAAACGTAATTTTGTTGGTAACATTTTTCATTCAAAAACGTAATTTTGTTGGTAACATTTTTCATTCAAAAACGTAATTTTGTTGGTAACATTTTTCCTTCAAAAACGGAATTTTGTTGCTAGCATTTTTCATTCAAAAACGGAATTTTGTTGCTAACATTTTTCATTCAAAAACCTTTTGTTGGTAAAATTTTTCATTCAAAAGCCTTTTGTTGGTAACATTTTTCATTCAAAAAAGTTTTGCTGGTAACATTTTTCCTTCAATGATTTTTTCTTTATATATTTCATAAAAGTCTGTTTTTATACTCTCATAGTGTTTTGACCCCTGTTTGGTGGCTTAACTATTTGCCCATAGCTGGGATCCTAACAGGTGCTACCACCCCGATTCAAGGTAGACCTGGGAACAACAACAATTAAAAGGTGGCTCCATGTTTCTCGTAACCTCGAAATAAGGGACCTTGCTGCCGGATGCAGTTTGCCATCATACCCAGGAGCCATTTTTAATAATTCAGGATGTTTTTTTCCATCTGAATCCATCCTGCATATATACAAGTCAACCATCCGTCCGTGCATGGAGTACTGCTGCCATTTATGGTCAGGTGCCCCTGCCGTTCTCCTCAGTGTTCTTGACAAGCTCCAAAGGAGAGTTTGTAATGTGATAGGTACTGATCTGGCGACTCGACTGCAGCCACTTCCCCATCGTCGAAATGTGGCCTCCCTTTGTCTTTTCTATAAATACTTTCATGGCTTCTGCTCGGAAGAGCTTAAGTCACTGATGCCTCCTCAACAGGTGTTTACTCGTGCAACCAGACTAGCAACTGGGTCCCACCCATTCACAGTCAGGTTAGCCAAATGCAGACGACAATTCTACTCCTGCAGCTTCCTCTCTCGCACTTCCAGCCTGTGGAACTCGCTCCCGTATTCTTGCTTTCCTGAAGGCTACAACCTCCAGAAATTTAAATGCAAAGTCAATACTCATCTACTAACCACTGGACTCTAGCTCTCTCCCCACCCCTGTATAACCTTCCCTTTCTCTCCACCTATGTATCTGTCATCGCACCTGCTTTCTATTGTTCCTTTCTAACTAGTTTGTACTCCTCACTCTTTTCTAATTAATCTTTTTACATTTATGTAACCCCCTGCACATCAGTGGCGTTTCCGCCTTGCTCGGGGTGAAATGATTTAAAAAAAAAAATTACCATCATTTGCATATCAATATTATCAAACCCGAATACATTTTAGGCTATATAAAAATCGGCAGTTTTAGACATAAATTGTTCCGTCTGAACATCCAACTCCATTAGGTAGAATTAAATGATTATTTTTTTAACGAAATGCTCTTGTAATATGACAGTTATGTGGGAGAATTCTTAAGGGGTTAATTATTTCCCCCTCTCTGAACCTCGTGGCGTAAAATCTGTCAACAAGGTAGTTTTTGGGAGAATGCTGTCTTCGCCAAACCAGATTTTATTCCTATCCCCGAAGAGCGTTATTTCCAACCAGTAATTGCGACAATTCCATATGTAACCTTTTTACGTTGTAATGTTTCTTTAGGATTATTTAATTCAGTGCCAAGTGAACACTTCAGAAATAATTTCATAAAAAAATAGACAGAAAAGGAATTTGGGTAATCATACCATATAATAACTGCCAATGTGTATTTATTTATATATTTCCTGTCCCATCTGTAGCGTGAAGGGAGATAAATCAAGTTACTTCATTCATAAGTAGTTACTTCCCTTAGCTGTTTTAATAATGTATAAAAATATTAGTTCCCGGAAAAAATAAACCGTTTACTTAATGAGTTCCTTTACCGCTACATTTCGTAGATTGCAATCTTAACACATCACTCAATATGTCTAGGGCCTGACAGTCTTTTTATTAGTGACGCCATCTATGGGATTTTTATACAGTACTAAACTTCAAATGGCATGTGATAAAATTTGGACTCAATCGGATTATTAGTTTACAAATTACAGTTATTTAAGTGAAGCTACTGTTGCAAATTTTCAAAACAATGGAAAAATCTGATTTTTGTGTTTTGATAAAGCATTGCTTTCTAATGGGAAAATACTGTTCAAGAAAAGCAATGGCTTGATAAGTGCTATTCGGTCTCTGCTCCGTCGGAAACAACGGTTAAGAGGTGGTATGCTGATTTTAAACACGGTCGTACAGACACAAATGATGCTGAACGCTCAGGTAGCCAAAAATCTGCAGTCATCCCATAAAACACACACAAAAAATATTAAATAAAGAATAAATAAATGAATAAATAAATAAAAATCAACAAACTCGTTTTGGTCGATCGCAAATTGAAGTTGTGTGAGATAGACAGCAGAGGAGTTGAACATATCAGAAGGCAGTGTGTTCACCATTTTGCATGAATATTTATCAATGAGAAAGCTGTGTTCCAAGTGGATGCCGCGTTTGCTCACAACTATTTCAGCGCAACAAGAAGTAAATACGTGACAATGGATGAAACATGGATCCACCACTTCACTCCGGAGTCAAATCGGCAGTCAGCTGAGTGGAGAGCAGCAGGTTAAAGCCGTCCGTAGCGACGAAAGACGCAAACATCAGCAGGCAAGGATTTGTCCTCTGTATTTTGGGATGCACAAAGTATTTTGTTCATTGATTACCTTGAGAAAGGAAGAACCATCAATAGCAAATACTATATAGCATTAGTGGAGCGTTTGAAGGAAGAAATCGCCAAGAAACGGCTACAAATGAAGAAGAAATGCGACCTTTTCCAAGAAAATACACCGTGTTACAAGTCGATCGCAACGATGGCAAAACTACTTGAATTGCTTCCGCATCCACCCTCTAGATCTACCCCCAGCGACTAATGGCTGTTTGCAGTCCTCAAAAGAATGCTGCAGAGAAAGAAATTTGGCTTCATTGAATCAGTGATATAAGAAACCGAGGCGTATTTTGAGTCCAAAGACAAATCGTTCTACAATAAAAGGTATCGAATTGTTATAAGAACGTCGGAATCAGTGTATCACCCTAGAAGGAGACTATATTGATGAATAAAGTCGAATTTTACCTAAAAGTTGTTGTTTTATTAGTTAAGCCCGAAATGTATTGAGTTATTTGTTCAAGCTTTTGATGTGAGATACCTATTAAGTGACCGTTTTACTTCGACGTAAAATAGCCGTTGTCTTCCGGTTGTTAGTTTTATTTTCCAAGAGATATTTCCACTTCACTGTTATATTAAAACACACATCTTTTCATGTTGGAAAATATGAGCTAAAAGTAATATTTGTAATACCAGGATTAATCAATGAATCAGAAATACCATTGAAGCGTCTAAAACATATAACAGGAACGAATTAATTAAACGGTTCATTGGTCTTTAATTTAGTTTTGAATTCTTTATCTCCGCCTTATTGAATCTCAATACATTGTTTAAGACTTGTTTCATTGAATATCACAACTTCTTGACGGCACGCTACACTAGTCACTAGTCACAAGTGCCATACGTGAAACACGTTTAAGCGATCATGTCTCGAAAGAGACATGACTGATTGGGCAGAAGATTATCCCGCAGTAGGTTGCCATTGCTTTCTGCGGTAGACTGGTTGCCAGCCAAGGGTATTGAATCCAATTTGCTCTGCCATTTAACTCATAGCTGGAGAGGGGAAATATATATTATATTACATTATTATATGAAGTATAATTAGTGGGGGATCAGTTTATTACTTCATAACAATAGAAAACAGATCCCCTACTTTATGCCCAGTAGAAGTTCCAGGCTTGCCTCCCAGAGAGCAAAACACTACACCTCCTTGGTCTCACACTTTCAGCGGACCTCAAGTGGAATGACTATATCGAATCCATTGCTAAATCCGCTGCTATGAAAGTCGGTTCTCTGTGCAGGGCCCGGAGGTTTTTTCCGTCCGAATCTATCCTGCACATTTATAAATCTACCATCCGCCCGTGCATTGAATACTGTTGCCATATCTGGTCGGGTGCCCCTTCTATTCTCCTTGGGCTTCTCGACAAGGTACAGCGGAGGGTCTGTAATGTGATCGATACTGACTTGGCAGACAGCCTGCAGTCTCTCTTTCACCGGCGTGACGTGGCTTCCCTGTGTCTCTTCTATAAATACTTTCATGGCTTCTGCTCCGATAAACTTAGATCACTGGTGCCCCCTAGGTTCGAATTTGCACGAGATACTAAATTAGCAACTAGGTCCCACCCTTTTACAGTCAAACTGATAAAGTGCAACCGCAACTTCTACTCCAACAGTTTCTTTTCTCGTACTTGCCGACTGTGGAATTCTCTTCCACATGACTGCTTCCCCGACGGCTACATCCTCCAAACTATCTATCACCCCGATTCTGACATTTCCTATATCTAACCACTCTTTCTATTTACCTTCCCCTATGTAGCCCCAAGCGCAATAGTGGCAGTGGAATGCCTTGCTTGGGGCGAAACGATTAAAAAAAAACAAAAAAAAACTATTATACTCAGTCAGCCAGTCAAGTGCTATATGTGATACACACTTGGGCGATCATGTCTCGAAAGAGACATGACTGACTGGGCAAAAGATTATCCCGCAGTAGGCTGCCATTGCTTTCTGCGGTAGATTGGTTGCCAGCCAAGGCTATAGAACCCAATCTGTTCTGTTATTTAACCCATAACTGGAAGAAAGAGACGGATTAATACCTTTCCCAAGGGTATTTGCGCGTAAGTGAATGCAATGAATTCAACTGGAATTTGAACTTGGCTCCCCGATTTCTCGTTCCGAGCCGATATCCACTGCACCACAATGCACATCCTAGTAAGGAGAATAAATAGGAAAGTGTATAAAACAACAAAACTTTCATTTTTCTTAATCAAATGTAAATAAGCATAAAACCTTCGGAATTCTCGACGAAATATAATTTATATTTTTGTTTGTGTATGAGAGAACGTGAAAGAGAGTGTGAGAAGATGGGGTGGCGCGACGGTTATTTGCACGTATTCGAATATCAGCTTAGGCTGTTCGCGCACACTTAGCACTAATAAGATACGAACCCAGTTAAAGGTATCGTTACAATAGTAGAAGAAAAAGTAAATGAACGGTCTCTTTAAGCAAAACAGTTTCCCAAATCTAGCTGACAATCCTATCAGTTCTAACAGCAAAATGCACCCCCACTGTCAACCTCGACAGGAAACGGTCTCTGTCACAAAATTTTATTAATTATTCATGTAAAATATAAAAAGCAATTTTCTTAACTTAAAAAAAATGAGAAGCTTAGCGCACCCATAAATTAAAGACGGCAGCCTGTCTAGAGTAAGTAGAAGCCAGATGGCAACAATTTAAAAAAAAAAAAAAAAAAAAGAAAAAAAAGAGGAAATGAAAAAGAGAACAAAGGTTAACGAGTGAGTGTAAAGTGGGGGATAAAAACAACGAAAAGGATAAATAATCACGACCTCCCACACGTGGGAGCATGCGCGCATGCACACACACCCGCCATAAAAAATTGCACCAATGATAAGTGCATATTGAAATAAATTATAACAACTCAATTGTTGATAACTACTGAGAGGTCCGTCTACGAAACTTTGGAGTCGGGATGCTGAACATCATTTAGCGAAGTGACAAACTTTTTAATATATATATATATATATATATATATATATATATATAGAGAGAGAGAGAGAAACAGAAAATCTAAGAAGGAGCCAACAACGGCTTGTCAGGGAAATACAGGACGATTTAAATTATAGCTTGATTAATAATTGTTTTGGTAGAGTTAGGTCTCTTACTATTGGTATTATTCCTGCTATAGTTAATAATAATAATAATAATAATAATAATAATTTTATATATATATATATATATGAGTTGAATACACGGATCTGAATCCGACAAGATGAATAGAATAAATAAAGAACAAGTAGGAAAAGGTGTGATTAATCTAACATGTTTCACTTATAACAAGCTTCTTCAGAGATTTAATAAGGACGAATTATTATACGTGTTATGATACTTTCAGTGTCTATAGTGGTATTTGTGACGCTACACGTGTTTCGAGTCTAAGATTGACTCTCTTCAGGCGAATAAATTTGTGGCTTTACGTATTGAGTTCCTTTTGTTTCTAGACACTTGAAGATCATAACATGTAAATAACAACAACAATAAATATACATTTTAAACAAAACGTTCACGGCCTCTCACACTTTTTATTCTATACTAATTTCTCGCGTTGGAACAACGCTATTTCTTTTTCTAATATATATATATATATATATATATATATATATATATATATATATATATATATGAATTAAATGTCCATTGCGTCACGGAAATTTTTATGTTTCGAGATAGAATCTCGTCATCAGGCAATGTTGGATGTTTGTTGGGAAAATGATTTATATTTACAGGAAATGTAAGAGAATGAAAGAGAGTTTGTTTTGTTTGTTTTTGAGGCTTAACGACCTATCAATCCTTATGGGATCATTTTAAGGTCATAACCAATGATTTTGGGGTAAGGTTATTTTATTTTTACAACATTTTTCTTTTCACGATTCATTGGGATTTGTTTTTAAGAGCAGGGTCCCCAAGTCCTACCCTTGTTATTTAACCCATAACTGGAGGGAATGGACGGATTAATACCTTTCCCAAGGATACCAGTGCTATAAGTGAATGCAGGGTATTCAACTGGAATTCGAACTCGGTTCACCGAGTTCTCTTTTCGAGCCGATATTCACTGCACCACAACGCACATCCGTCACTATAAGCTTACAGCACCTGGTATTCCCAAGCGGTCAGCAATCTAAGTACTGACCAGGCTCAACGTTGCTTAACTTCGGTGATCGAGCGAGAACCGGTGTATTCAACGTGATAGGCCGTAAGCTTAGAGGGAGAGAGAGAGAGGGAGGGAGAGAGAGAGAAGATCAAAATAAAATATATGACAACGAAAAAAGCAACAGAAAGAAAATTTTAAAAAAGTATAAACGTGCATATGTGTTTCATTAAAACTTTCAGGGAATAAGTATTTCATTTGTTAACATACTTTTGCTGTTTCTGTGTGAGTAAACGTAAGTCAAAGGCTAGTGCGTGTAAGAAGTGTCGAAAGGTTTCAGATCGGTGATCTACTCCTATTCATTTAATCGTGATAAAGACCAAAAACTCCACCTCCACTGACCTTGCGGTGAAGAATTATAGGTTGACATCGTTCGGTCATATCTCGAGAAGGTCCAATGGAAGAATACCTCAAGATGACTTAAGATGGGCGCCAAAATGAGAAGGAAACGAAGAGGGAACCGAAAACACTTTTTTTTTTTTTTTAATCATATCACCCCGAGCAAGGCGGTAACGCCACTGATGTGCAGGGGGCTACGTAATAGTGCAAAAGATTGGAAAAGAGAAAGCCGGAAACCACATCCTAAACAGGGAACAAGGGATGAGCCTCTTAACCTGTTCAATAGACGTGGGTGGAGTGTGAACCGGGCGATAGATAGATCTATCTACTCCAATTGAAAAAAAAAAGTGAGAAGATTGGAAAAGAGAAAGCCGGAAACCACATCCTAAACAGGGAACAAGGGATGAGCCTCTTAACCTGTTCAATAGACGTGGGTGGAGTGTGAACCGGGCGATAGATAGATCTATCTACTCCAATTGAAAAAAAAAAAAGAAAGTGAGAAGATTGGAAAAGAGAAAGCCGGAAACCACATCCTAAACAGGGAACAAGGGATGAGCCTCTTAACCTGTTCAATAGACGTGGGTGGAGTGTGAACCGGGCGATAGATAGATCTATCTACTCCAATTGAAAAAAAATAAAAATAAAGTGAGAAGATTGGAAAAGAGAAAGCCGGAAACCACATCCTAAACAGGGAAAAATGGATGAGCCTCTTAACCTGTTCAATAGACGTGGGTGGTGTGTGAACTGGGCGATAGATAGATCTATCTACTCCAGTTGGTGAACGACAGAGATAATCAATGTGAAAATGCCGAGTCGAAGTAAAGAGACGACGTTCAATGAAAGGACATGGTTGCAATCTTGCGCCAAAGAAAACAATTGTGAAAGACAAGAGTTGCAATTTGAATTGTTCGGTATTTAAAAGGTTGATATTCTGTTTGACGTCACGCATGGATTAAAGCAAAGAGTAAGATATTTTCCTGGCAGAGATTATCACCAGTTCACTAACCATATTCACAATCCGGAAAACAAAATAGAAAATACAGTAAAATATCAAGATCTTTATTCGAATAGCAACTCTCTGCACGCACAGATATATATATATATATATATATATATATATATATATATATATATGCTATAATTTTCATACACACACATATCTATGTATTAGCAGTATAGCCTGGCGTTGCTCGGGTGTAATGAAAGCTTTAAAACTAATCCATAGTTCTGGAGCTCAGACTCTGCCTAAAGAATATTTGTGTAAAGTTTGGTGAGAATCGGATAAAAATTGTGGATTTGTATAAAAGACATACAGACAGATAAACAGACACACAGACAAACATCTTGCCTTTTATATATATATTATCGACTTTTTGCACAATTGTAAAAACTGAAACCTTGAGACTTCAAAATATCGTTTCTTATGTCTTTGTCTATGAGTGTATCAAACCTGATTAAAATCGGACCACTCCTTCTATAACCCGCTTTGTACGATTATCGAGTTTCGATATTTATCGGGAATACTTTGACACAAAACCTAGCTAAGAACACTCACAGACGCTTATAGTACAACTGTGTAAATTTTCAAGAAAATCGGTTGAGCCGTTTCGGAGTCTATAGGTAACGGACACACACATACAGACATTCCATTTATAAATAAGTTTAGATCTATAAAGTTCTCGATATCGGGGTAGTGAGAGCGTTTATAGGTTAATTATAGCATATATATATATATATATATATATATATATGCTATAATAAATTTTCACACACACATATCTATGTATTTATATATAAAGTTCTCGATATCGGGGTAGTGAGAGCGTTTATAGGTTTAATGCAAAAATTTTTTCACTTTGACTCATCAGGTTCATGCTTAGTATTTATTTTATGTTTGTTACCGCAGGCAAGAACTTGCTCAGTTAAAGTGACAAAATTATTTGCACTGAACCTATATATATGTATGTGTATGTATATGTGTGCGTGTGTGTGTTTTTGCTTGGTTGGTTAAATAATTAAGACATTATATCTATTTTTATTTTAATCATTTCATCATCATGGATTAATCTTCTCGTGCTGTAAATAAAATCACCAAGGAATTTTATGGCATTTTGTCCAATCATGTTATTATACCACGTATTTTCAGTCTCATCAAAGATCATCTTAGAGGTGAACTGCTCAGACAAAAATTAATGCAGTGGTTCTGTCATAAATTTTCAGCATTCGAATGGAACGCATTGGTAATTCAAATATTACTATGTAAGAGAGTAATTTTTTTTATATATATATAGAGAGAGAGAATATTTAACTAATTCTGAAATTTGAAGTTCTTTATTTTCATGGCGGAGTTTACTTGTATTTTCTATTAATATCAGTATTGTGGACAGGAATGTTCTTTTAAATGTTGTCCAACCGAACTTGAATCGGACATGTGTAGTGTAAGTCTTCTCGATAATGATGTTGCTATGTGACCAACATATACTTACTCTTTGTCAGAAATACGATGCCCCAAGAAACATTTAACTTGATATACAGTGATGGTCTTTTACAAAATATTAGTTGATAGAAAAGAGTAATTGCGGATGATTAATTTGGCGGTGTTAAATTTAGTAGTTTCATATTATTAGTATAGTTTCATATTATTAGTATAGTATATATTATTAGTATAGTTTCATATTATTAGTATAGTATATATTATTAGTATAGTTTCATATTATTAGTATAGTATATATTATTAGTATAGTTTCATATTATTAGTATAGTATATATTATTAGTATAGTTTCATATTATTAGTATAGTATATATTATTAGTATAGTTTCATATTATTAGTATAGTATATATTATTAGTATAGTTTCATATTATTAGTATAGTATATATTATTAGTATAGTTTCATATTATTAGTATAGTATATATTATTAGTATAGTTTCATATTATTAGTATAGTATATATTATTAGTATAGTTTCATATTATTAGTATAGTATATATTATTAGTATAGTTTCATATTATTAGTATAGTATATATTATTAGTATAGTTTCATATTATTAGTATAGTTTCATATTTTTTTATATTTTATATTCATTCAACTATGTTTTATTAAATAATATAGTCATATTATGTCTATTTTAATAAAAATCATTTTAGACCTTTAATTATATTCTTGATGATGTTGAAATTCATCACAGTAGGCGCTATACTTTTTTGTTAATCCAAGTAAATATTTACGACGATTATGGTATGTGTGTGTCTGTAAGTCAGAGGGGCTGCTTAAAGTTTAAATAAAATATTTAAATAAATAAGGTCAAGATAAAATAAAACAAAAACAAAGTACAAGTAAACACAGGAAAACTAAATCAATTACTCACTGAGGTGTGAACTGAAAGCTTTTCGGGTAGACTTTCCTTCCGTATCTGATTTTGGTAAGTCAAACGCTTTAAGTGTATCAAGAAACAAAACAACACACAAAATCTGAAAAAAAGAAATTTGCAAATCATTTGATAACACGATTAATAGTACAAAAAAAAAAAAAAAAGAGAGAGAGAGAGAGAGAGAGAGAGAGAGAATATTTAACTAATTCTGAAATTGTATTTATTTTACAAAATATCAAAAATTATGTGAAATGTTTTCTTTATATTCAACTAGCAGTATAGCCCGGCGTTGCTCGGGTGTAATGAAAGCTTTAAAACTAATCCATGGTCCCGGAGCTCAGACTCTTTGGACGTTGGCACGAAAGACGAAAAAGCAATAGTTGTTTCCAGTTAAAGCGAAACCGTAGACTGAAAGAAAAATGAATGGACGTAAGTCAAATTTTGATTTCCTGATATCGATATCAAATAAGATTTTTTCGTCGTAAACCGAATTTTGAAGGCTAAATAAGTCATCTGAGTAAATGGTATCATGGCTGAGACTAAGAAGTACAGTTATACCTACTTAGAGCCAAACCCGAAACTAAAACTAAAATAAAAGGGCTGAAAAAATACAGACATACAGGCAGATAAACAGACACACACACACAAACATCTTGCCTTTTATATATATATATATATATATATATATATATATATATATTATCGATTTTTTGCACTATTGTAAGCACTGCAACCTTTAAACTTCTGAATATCCTTTCTTATGTCTTTGTCTATGAGTGTATCAAATTTGATTATAAATTGGGCCACTCCTATAATCCGATTTTTTCGATTATCGATATTTATCGGGGTTACCTTGACACAAAACCTAGCTAAGAACACTCGCAGACGCTTATAGTACAACTGTGTACATTTTCAAGAAAATTGGTTCAGCCGTTTCGGAGTCTATAGGTAACGGACTCACACACAGACTTTCCATTTATAAATAAGTTTAGATATTGGCTGAATGTGCTGCTAATAAACAAAATTAAGACGAATCATCTTCTCTTCTCTTTCCTTGTTATTAAGTAAAATAATCAAGAGAAATAAAACATTGCATTTTGGAAAAAAATGTCAATCAGGTTATATCTTGAAGAAAACGTCTTTAAGGCAAGCAGTACTAATGACCAAAGTATTCATTATCAAGAGACAAAGCAGTAACAGCAATCAATAAAAATGTGTTCATACACCTTAATCAGACATTGAATTATGCGAAGATTGTGTGTTCGCCAGAGTGGCTAATAGTAAAATTGAATTATATATATATATATATAAATTAGTCATCCATATAGAAGCCCGTTTCGCTGTATCACAGCTCATCAGTGTGGCTAGACATATCCACTTGCTTCTGGCCGGGATCGAAACTCTACCAATTTGGTGTCAGTCGGAGTCTCTACTCACTCAGCCATCGGCACATGGCATCAGAGAAAAGAAATTTTAACGTCTTGTATATAAGCAGTGTATACAGACGCTAGTCACCGAGAGAACTCAATTCATTTCTGAAGAGTCACGCATTATAGCCGAAGTGGGAACTGTTTTTAAAATTTTCTTCTCCAGGGAGCTCAATCGTAATGAGAGTATATATATATATATATATATAAACATGCGGTGTAGATATAGAAGAATCCGAAGGAGTATCCTGTAGATAAAGTGGTAGAATAACTCTCTAGGAGAGTTCTCTCTCTCTCTCTATCTCTCTCACTCTCTCTCTCTCTCTCTCTATATATATATATATATCCAGTCTGTAAACGGCGAGTATAATCCAACAAGATATTAAGTGTTATATCTATACAGAGAGCTTAATGAATATGATATTTTTAAAGGAAAACTTAACACATCATTTAGATTGGTTATAAATTATAATTCATTTCAATGAGCTAAATTAGCTTATTTCCTCAGACTACACAATATTCGTTCCATTCGGTAAAAAATTGTTTTACCGGAATAAGCATTTAACTGAAGAGAAAAATAAGTAAAACATTAAGGACAGAGACATTGGTGTCATCTCAGTTGTGGGTATCCAGACCAGTCGCGAAGATGGTGACCACCAAGTCGTTTGGTGTAAATAACATGAACATTATCTGACACCAAATACGCCATATGCATACGTACAGAGCGCTTTTATTTGAGCCTATTGATTATAGTTTAAACAAAAATCCATGGTATCATTTAGTAAGTTTGAATAACAGGTCCGTTAATACAGCAGATTCAAAGACATGGCGTCAGTCTTTGATATACTGTAATATTCAAAGTAAATATGGAAAACAAATAGGTCATTATATATCTAAGACTCTTATAAAATTTTGCGACCTATACGCAATTGATGCTTCTGCGGAACTTTTTCTCAAACTATTACGTTAAACCAAATCTTGTAAAGTTCAAATCCATCAATAAAATTCATAAAAATAAAATAAAATAAAATTAAATTAAAAAAAAACGACAAAAGTCAGACTTTCGAAAGGAAAGTTACCCTTTAAATGAACATTTTAACTTTTCGGGAAAGAAAAATAGAAAAACTAAAACACTATATTACATTCAATGTAAAATTTGCCTTCAACTAAACTCCAAGGTCGAATATTGCATCTCTCCCGCACCGTGTGCGGAAGATAGTTGATGCTCTCACACGTAAGCTAAGGATTGAACTAAAATAAAAAGACTTGCCTCCAATTCTGAACGTTAGGCGCACAGGATACAAGGGAATTAATTTGCAAATACTTCCCGAAAAGGCTTCAGACAGGCCATTTGGGAAGGAAGCGACATCGCTAAAGTGGAATTCAGGACGCGATGACTTCCGAATAATCGAGCATTAACTGCAAAAAATGACAAGAAGGCAAACAGGCAGACACAGCAACAAGGGCTCCTCTACGCGAGCTGACATTAAACTTTGCACAATTACATGTCGTTGTCTTTATTCTTGTCCTTTCTTCGCCGAGTCCTTTTCCACTGTGACATGATTTGTTCCACAGTCTCTAAGGTTATTATTTTAGGAGAATGAGGGGATGTCTTTTGCCTGATTGCTCACCTGGTAAAGACATCGCTTCTACTTGAATCAAAACGAGAATCTAGACTTATAGGCATTTATAAGACGCATATTTTATTTATTAGATTTCGTTAAGGATAGGAATTAAATCTGCAGTCTGTCTTCAAAGAACACCCCTCCGTTGCAATTAGAGATGGACGTTAGTTAATTTCCTGATGTTTTTCTAACAGGTAGATTAGCTGGAAAATGAACCATGTACATTTCTTAAATGATTTGTACTTCTAAAAGCTACAATCCCTTGAAGTCAGTCAGTCAGTTAAGTGCCATACGTGATAAACGCTTTGGGCCATCATGTCTCAAAAGAGACATGACTAACTGGGCAGAAGATTATCCCACTTAAGTTGCCATTGCTTTCTGCGGTTAAAGTGGTTGCCAGCCAAGGCTATAGAACCCAATATGTCCTGTTATTTAACCCATAACTAGAAGGAAGAGACGGATTAATACCTTCCCCAATGGTATTTGTGCGTAAGTGAATGCAATAAATTAAAATACTTGTTGATTTGAACGCAAATGTAATCTTGTTTGATTGTATACATATATCGTTTGACATCTCACCAAATGCAAATACATTTTCAAGATTGCAAGTTTTTTTACATTCTTCTTCTATGTGCCCTGTCCCTTCAGGACGTAGGCGATCATGGCTTTCCAAGTTTCCCTATCCCTGGTGGCTCTGAGTACGCCCTTCTCCTGTTACACCATGCAACCCTCGTTCCATCATCCACCTAATCAGGCCCTTCAAATATGTTATCCGTTGCTTTCTTCTGTCTGTTTATCCTTCTATCTGGCCTGTTAGTATCAGGTTCTCCAAGCCCTCCTTCCTAATTGCATGTCCCAGGAACTTCAGCTGTCTCTTCCTGATGTTCAGTATTAAATTCATTTTTGTTTCTATCATTTCGAAGACCTCATCATTGCTCACATGCTCGATCCATGATATTCGCAGCATCCTTCTGTAGAACCACATTTCAGTTGCTTCAAGTTTTTCCTTCATCTTTGATGATATTGTCCAGCATTCACTGCCATATTGAAGAACGGACAGCACCTAGCAGTCCAGTACTCTCTTCTTTGTTTATAGCGAAATTATCCTGTTTCTTAATACTTTACTCAGCTCCTGGAATGCATCTTTGTGCTTTTGGATCTCAGGGATATAAATGTATAGAAACTGCTGTGACCACAAAGTGAGGGGTCAGTTTATATATTGAATGTGTTATAGAATTGGTCCCCCACTTTATATCCAGTATGCTTCTGTAGAACCACATTTCAGTTGCTTCTAGTTTTTCCTTCATCTTTGATGATATCGTCCAGCATTCACTGCTATATTGAAGAACGGACAGCACCTAGCAGTCCAGTACTCTCTTCCTTGTTTTTAGCGAAATTGTCCTGTTTCTCAATACCTTACTTCGATGCAAACGGCTAAATGAAAATCTAATCATAACCTTTTTAGAAGCTCGAGAAGTTTAGGTAAAAGGAAGGAATCAAATTCAAAAGATTAACTTAAAGACCGCCGTCAGGTCACCACATATAAAGAATTTGTATTATAATTATTTTAAAATAAAATAATGGAAACTATTCTTTAATTGCCCAAACTGCCAACTAGATTTAAAATTTTAAGTTAGATTTACTTGTATTTCAACTAATCCCTGTTCAGCAAGCGTCGAGTATTAAATGATTTTAAACATGTTTGCAATTTAGAAAAAATGCAATAAAGTGTGGTTATAATTTTGATGGGAGAGGAAAAGAAAAAAAAATGAAACAATTTGGGGGGACGGTTGTTATGTAAAATATCTCAATATCAAATTTGTAATAAAAATATAATACTGTGCAAAAGTATTAGGACAAGAACTATTTTATCTCTTATGAGGCATATTGACAGAAAATAAACAATTTAATTAAAGTACTTTTATTTGATTTACTCAACAAATGATTCAACATGAAAAAAATACTTGTTACAAAATAAATTTGATATTTAGTATAATAGTCTTTAGCTTTGAAATAATAAAGTAATTGCGACAATTTACCAATCGCAGCAAGTATATATATATATATATATATATATATATATATATATATATATATATATACAGTACTGTGCAAAAGTATTAGGACAAGAACTATTTTAACTTTTATGAGGCATATTGACAGAAAATAAACAATTTAATTAAAGTAATTTTATTTGATTGACTCAACAAATCCTTTAACAAGAAAAAATACTTGTTACAAAATAAATTTAATATTTAGTATAATAACCTTTCACTTTGAAATAATAAAATAATTGCGACAATTTAACTATCGCACCTAGTATATATGTATATATATATATATATATATATATATATATATATACAGTACTGTGCAAAAGTCTTAGGACAAAAACTATTTTATCTTTTATGAGGCATATTGACAGAAAATAAACAATTTAATTAAAGTAATTGTATTTGATTTACTCAACAAATGCTTTAACAAGAAAAAATACTTGTTACAAAATAAATTTAATATTTGGTATAATAGCCTTTCACTTTGAAATAATAAAATAATTGCGACAATTTACCAATCGCACCTAGTATATGTCTATAAATATATATATATACATATATATAGGAAAAACTACTAAAAAGTTGTAAGTTTAAAAATGTATTTTTTGACAGTATTTGTTTATTTCTATTATTATATTTATGTTTCAGACCGTCCTCGGTTCTTCATCAGAAACAAAGATGAAGGACCGAGGACGGTCTGAAATATCAAATATAATAATAAAAATAAACAAATACTGTCAAAAAATACATTTTTAAACTTACAACTTTTTAGTAGTTTTTTTTCCTATACATATTAAGACAGTATACGTGGATCATCACTATGTTATATATATAATCTCTCCAAACACTTTTGGAAATTAAAAAACGAAAATAAAACACCTAAGGTCAAATAGAAAATTCTCAAAAAAGCAAGAACAGCAAAATCTATAAAAGAACCATGCTTTCTCTGCCTTCAAGAAAAAATAGAGATCTTAAATATATAAATAGTAACAAGCTCTTAAATCAGAGACACGAAACCACAGTAAACTGCAAGCACATTAGGGACTTAACCCTACAATCATGCTAAGAAATACAAAGAGTTCGATTGATATCCTCATTATAAAAGATAAAAAAGTGTTTTGGAAAAAAATCGATCCAATAAATCCTTAAAGGAAGGTCTATCACTAAAGCCTACACCAATAACCTTACTTAAATACAAAAATATTCCGTACTAGAAAAATCAAAATTAAATAAATGGCTCCCAAACAAACTTGAAAAAGAATCAAAATTCATATATTCAAAATCAAGATTAAATATACTACTTCAGAATAATTATATCATACACAAAAATAAACTGTAAGCCCACGTAAGATCTAACCCTACAATCACCCCAAAAAATACTGGGAATTTGAATAAATATTTTTATTATTATAAAAGATAAAAAAATGCTACAGAAAAATCGATGTAATAAATCCTTAAAATAAGATCTAATGGCCGCAAAAATATCTAAATAAATAAAATATATAAAAAATTAAAAGAAATAAATAAGATTCCAAACGATAATTTATAGAAAAAATAAGATAAAAAGAAGAAAAAAGAAAAAGGAAAAAAGGGAAAAGAGAAGAAAAAAGAAATTAAAAGAAAAAAAAACGACCATCTAAACTTAAAATTAAGATTAAACATACAACTTTATACAAAAAACTGATAAAACGCTAATTCGCATTTACTTCCCAAAAAATACAAATTTAGATTTCTTGAAATAACTTCGCCTAAATACAATTATACTCCAAACTTGAATAAAAGGAAAAAGAAGAAAAAAGAGGAAAAGAAGGAGAAGAGAAAGAGAGAGAAGGAAGAAGGAGAAGAGGGGTATATGTGTGTATATATATATATATATATATATATATATATATATATATATATATATTTTTTAACGAAAAAATCTAAATTGGAAAGAAAAAACACCCCACCCCTATCACGTCTATGAAAACACATGAATTAGGTCCACTAACCGCAGACATCAACCAATTAAATGATAGCCAACCATAAGAATGACCACTCAACATCACACTCTTAGAAATCCTAACCAAAAGATATACCCAACTGATAAAAAGATAAAACATACATTCCAACAGATAATACCATTAATCAACAATTTCACACCAAATTCCTCAAAAGTCTAACGATCAAAACGAGACATTCACTTAATGACCAATAACCCCAACCAACCCCACGACAGCAACGAACCAAATATAAACAGAGAATGATTCCAAACCTTTATTTCCCCCGAGGAAGTGATTAAATCCAAACACTGGAAACAAACATATGATTGTAGGGAAGAGGACATATATAGAAGAAATTATGTACATGTTCTAAAACATAATTTATTATAAATATATAGTACTCTGCAAAAGTATTAGGACAAAAACTATTTTATCTTTTATGAGGCATATTGACAGAAAAAATACCTGTTACAAAATGAATTTATTATTTAGTATTATAGCCTTTTGCTTCGATCACAGCCTTCATTTTGTCATGCATTGATATCACAAGCTTCTTCGATGTATCTAATGGTATCTCCTGCCAAGCAGTTTCTATTTGTTCCCAAAGTGTGTCTTGCGATGTAACATTAGATTTATAATTTCGAGAGGCGGGGGGAATAAGAAAAAGTTACTCATATCCAAGGATAATAGAATAATGAGTAGTTTCAAAATAACATGTTTAATAGAAAAGAGGGAAATTAAATACATCTTTTTAATAAATTTCTTTTACACCTAGTTTTAAATAATCAATATTTATTAGCAGTTTACTTGACTTTTCACCCTATATTTAAATTTCAGTGAGGTTTTTAGGAAAACCACCTTTGTTCTAATACTTTTGTACACTACCGGTAGTGTGCAAAAGTGTTAGAGCATGGGTGGTTTTAAACTTTGTTTTGATGCCTCATAAAAGAGAAAATTGTTCTTGTCTTAATACCTTTGCACAGTACTGTATATTGTCCTTTCAATGTCGAAACAAAATGTACACTTTGTAGTAGATTATAATTTGTACATGTTCTAAACTATCTATAATTTATAATTATATATATATATATATATATATATATATATATATATATATATCAACTTATTTAGAAATGGAACTTTGCACACTACCGGTTAGAGTTACAGCTATGGGCAAATAGTTAACTCCAAAGCAAAAACAATATGAAAGTATAAAATATGAACTATATTGCGGGATAATCTTCTGCCCAGTCAGTCATGTCTCTTTCGAGACATGATCGCCCAAGCGTGTATCACGTATGGCACTTAACTGACTGACAGTTTTATATTGAAATTACCAACAATACATTTTATATAGTGATACATAATAAATTTTAGCTGTCGTTAAAAGCATACAATTGTATTCAAAATATATTTACTTGAAGTCATAAAATAGTTTTCATATATTTAGACTTTGGCATTAATTAACTCAGAGAGATAGGTATGCCACTTAACAAAATGAAAAAAAAAGGACGATTACAAATCTAACACCAAAATCCGAAGATGCATTAAAAAAATGCCTTCCAAAAAATAAACAAAGTAATAAGAAAAAAGAAACTTTCGTCATAAACAAAAAAAAAAAAAAAAAAAAAAAAAAAGAGGGAAAAGGAAAAGAAAAAAGGCAGAATAAATTATCCTTTATTGCAATGAATGCTCAGGCAACTTCCACACATCTGAAGAAAAGAGATATTCTACAGAAAGGTAGTAAGAATACAATTATCGAAATCTTTCTTTTTCATATTTCGCCCTTTCTTTCTCGTTGTACAGTTATTTTTATTCATTTATCTATCAAAAGAACTTTGTGATTTAAATTCAAATCTATGTTAATACTATTTTAATAACAAGATTAAAAAGTTAAATATTCTACTGCTACACACGTATCAAAATTTAAAAATAATAAAATACAGGGAGAAGAAATCAAAGGGGTGTAAATAATGAGTCTTAAAAATTTAAATATTCAAATATTACATGTACATATAAAAGGTAGTGAAATGTATACTTATTAATTTACGTCACTATATATATATATATATATATATATATATATATCCACGTCTATTCACACATATCCACATATATATATATACACACACATATATACATATATATATATACACACACACACACACACACATATATATGTATACATACATATACACACACATATATATGTATACATACATATACACACACATATATATGTATACATACATATACACACACATATATATGTATACATACATATATATACACACACATATATATGTATACATACACACACACATATATATGTATACATACATATATATACACACACATATATATGTATACATACATATACACACACATATATATGTATACATACACACACACATATATATGTATACATACACACACACATATATATGTATACATACATAAATATATATATACACACACATATATATGTATCCATACATATATATATACACACACACATATATGTATACATACATATATATATATATATACACACAAATATATATACACACACACATATATATGTATACATATATATATACACACACACATATATATGTATACATGCATATATATATATATACACACACACATATATATGTATACATGCATATATATATATATACACACACACATATATATGTATACATGCATATATATATATACACACACACATATATATGTATACATGCATATATATATATATACACACACACATATATATGTATACATGCATATATATATATACACACACACATATATATGTATACATGCATATATATATACACACACACACATATGTATGTATACATGCATATATATATACACACACACACATATATATACATACATCCATATATATACACAAACGTACATATATATATATATACATACACGTACATATATATATATATATATACATACACGTACATATATATATATATATATACACACACGTACATACATATATATATATATATACACACACGTACATATATATATACACGTACATATATATATATATACATACACGTACATATATATATACACACGTACATATATATATATATATACACACATATATATGTATACATACATATGTATACATACATATATATACACACATATATATGTATACATACATATATATACACACACATATATATGTATACATACATATATATACACACACATATGTATACATACATATATATACACACACACATATGTATACATACGTATATATGTATACATACATATATATACACACATACATCTTGCATACATATATATATACACACGTACATATATATATATACACACGTACATATATATATATACACACACACGTACATATATAGATATATATATATACAGACACACACACACACGTACATATATATATATATATGCACACACGTACATATATATATATATATATATGCACACACGTACATATATATATATACACACACGTACATATACATATATACATATACACACACGTACATATACATATATACATATACACACACGTACATATACATATATATATATACACACACGTACATATACATATATATATACACACACGTACATATACATATATATATATACACACACACGTACATATACATATATATATATACACACACACGTACATATACATATATATATACACACACACGTACATATACATATATATATATATACACACACACGTACATATACATATATATATATACACACACACGTACATATACATATATATATATACACACACACGTACATATACATATATATATATACACACACGTACATATACATATATATATATATACACACGTACATATACATATATATATATACACACACGTACATATACATATATATATATACACACACGTACATATACATATATATACACATGTACATATACATATATATACACGTACATATACATACGTTTCAAGCCGGGATTGAAATCCGACTAATTTGTCATTAGACGAACATCTTAACACTGAGCTATCTACGTAACCGCAGAGACAGACAGCTTTCATAACAGTTTATTCACAGTATGTAAACAACCCCCGCGTGACTTAGAGCGTTCAATTCAGTAAACAAAGAACGTCGCCTAAGTCCATAAGTAATCACCGTTTACATGAAATTTACCCATCCCTAAAGTGCTCTATCGACAAGCGAGAGCATGAATATGTATACTAGCAACTAGGTCTCATCTTTTTACAGTGAAACCAGTAAAGTTTAATCGCAACTTCTACTCTAGTAGCTTATTTTTTTGCACTTCCCGCCTGTGGAATTACCTTCCGTTTACTTGCTTCCCTTGAAAGCTACAATCTTCAAGAATTTAAGTGTAAGGTCAATTGCCATCTCCTATCGCCTTGACTGGCAGCTTTTCTCTAATGTTCTTTTCCTCGCCCACCCTGCTCTCACGCAGCACTTTTCATACCAGTGTTCCCAGACTTCTCTTACCCAGTCTCTGACAGCCCCATATAACTTGTTCCTCTTTCTCATCACTCTCCTCTTATGTAACCTCCTGAACACTAGTGGCAGTACTGCCTTGCTTGGGGTGAAATGATTAAAAAAAAACAAAAAACACTTCTTTTTCTTTTTGCATAACTACACAATTCATTTTCTGTCCACATTTTTAAATTCCTTGCATTCACTTACGCACAAATTCCCTTGGGAAAGGTATTAATGTCTCTTCCCTCTAGTTATGGATTAAATAATTAGGACAGACTGGGTTCTATAGCCTTTGGCTTGCAACCAGTCTACCGCAGAAAGCAATGGTAACATCCTGCGGGATAATCTTCTGCCCAGTCAGTCATGTCTCTTTCGAGATATGATCGCCCAAAGCGTGTATCACGTATGGTACTTAAATGACTGACTGAATATAACAGTTGAAAATTAAAATTTCTACTGGGCATAAAATGGGGGATCGGTTTTTTATTGTTATGAAGTAATAAACTGATCCCCCAATATTTATACTTAATATAATAATGTAATATAATCTATCTCTTCTCCCTCCAGCTATGAGCTAAATGACAGGACAGATTGGGTTCTATAGGCTTGACTGGCAAACCAGTCTACCGCAGAAAGTAATGGCAACCTACTGCGGGATAATCTTCTGCCCTGTCAGTCATGTCTCGTAAGAGACATGATTGCCCAAAGCGTGTATCACGTATGGCACTTAAATGACTGACCTCTTCATAATTGTTTTTGTTTCCCACTTTATGTTGATAAACCCTACCTCGATTCTGTTCTCGTTCAATTGTTTACTATTTTTCAGAGCCATTTTCTTTTATTTTACCATGTTTCTTGATGTCTTCATCATCCCCATTTCCGCTTACTTCGGCTTCTCTTTTTCGTCTCCCGAAAACCCCTGTTTCATATCTTGACTCTTATCCTGCTGGGATTTGACAGCAGGGTACATGCCGTCAAATTAAAACTGAAAGGACTGTTAATAGATTTCGTCGTCATCACTCAGCAAATCGCGGACTGATGGGACAGAACTCCCGCGCCCCACTTTACTGAGAACGGACAAAGAGCGGTGGGCTTAAGAAAAAGGTTTCAGGGTCAAAGGTGTGGTTATCGGGTAGACAGTCAGGCCACAGTGGCTGGACAGACAGAAAGGATGTTTACACGGGTCTCGTTTTGTCTCTACAAATATTAGGGATCAAATGATAACTTTACCGGACGCGTGCTGACAGCAAAAAAAAAAAAAAAAAAATTGAACTAGACATTATTTGACAAGAAAGACAATCTATTTTTGCTAAAAGCACAATGATTAGTCGGTATCTCGAGAAAAATGTAAATACAATTATATCTTGACAGTTTGATATTTATAATGTCCGTGCTTATATTGAAATGGAGGCGTTATCTTAATGGGAAAGAATAGATCTGTTTGCCACAAGACGTTTTCATCTTTCCCACTAATTTAGTCAAGGTTCGTAACTAGCAAAGAGAAAAACACTTTTATGTTCGACTATTAACTTAATCTATGTTCTTACTAATATAATATTAAAGCCGATACATTCTTCGGCCTTCCTAGTATAGGCTAATATTCTAAAATTACATATTTGTCATATTCCTCTCACACTACCTTTATCTGTGTTGTTATGAAGAGAACACCGAAGCCGAAGTTTTTCGAGCTTATTGTGCCGTGTCCCTTCAGGTGGGCTACCATGGACTTTCACTTGTCGCTTTTAATATTTCTCCTCTTGGCATCTCTTCCCGAAACGCATATATTTGCTGAAGGCCATCAAATATGCCTCGCGCTGCTTTTCTGTCTCTCTTTCACTCCTGTGAGTATTAGATTCTCCAAACCCTCCTTCCTCATTACGTGTCCCAGAAATCTCAGCTGACTCTTCCTGATGCTAAGTATAAGTTTTCTTCTCGTTTGCATCCTCTGCAGGACCTTGGTATCCTCAAAATCCTTCTTTAGAACTACATTTATGTTGCTTCGAGCGTCTTCTTCATCCTTGAAAAGATCGTCCAGCATTCAGAGGGACAGATATCACATAGCAGTCTAGCACTCCCTTCTTTGTTTCCCAACGAGATCCTCCTGTCTCTCAGTACTCTGGTTAGCGTTTAAAACACGACCGTAGCCATGCCAATGCATCTTTGGATCTCAGTGTAGTACCCGCCATAAAACTGGTTAGTGTGAAAGCTACACCAATTATCTTAAGCATTTTTAACACTGCCCGTCTTTACTTTTTATTGTTCTTCTATCTCATTATTTTTTATTTTCTTTCTTTCATTTCTGCTGTCGTATTTTCGTTTTGCTCTTTTTCCTTTTAACCTTTCATTATTCTTGTTGAATGTTGTTTCTTTTTCATGACTTTACCTTCAAGATTTGTTTTTCCTTAAATCCTTTCGTTATGTTCTTGAATGAGTGGGCCCCAACCGTAAAAAATGACGGTAAATAATTTATAGATATACCTTAATATTGAATATCTTACATTAAGAAAAAAAAATACAAACCTTTGAGCTTGGTAGTTGAGAAACATTATATATATATATATATATATATATATATATATATATATATTCTAAACATCTGCTGTTAAATATAAGAGACAATGAATGTCTATTATGTTTAATCATGAGCAGTTCTAAACGTCGTATTTTTGCTTTAATTTCAGTTGAAAATAAAAACAAAAATTCTCCAACATTTGGATAATTATTTATTAGTTTTCTTCTAAGCTTTCGGCTCACATGAGCCATCTTCAGAGAGGTAGTTTAAACTGAAATATTATAAAATCCACCATCACCGACGATTTTATTTTGTGTTGACATAAAACTCCGCTTGGCAACGGCAATAGTTACCAAAAATAATAAACGCAGTTCTTAAGTTTGCGATGCGGTTTTATGACGTCACACCGCGTGATAGCGCGAAATGACAACAAAACCATCTAGTCAAATGCAATGTAATATGTTATTTCCTGTTTTAAAGTTGATTTTATTGAGTGTTGGTTGTTTCGATTTGATGTACATGGCCTCCAATATCTGCAGGTTCCTCTTACTGTGTGTATGAGTAAGGATCACCGTATTGTTGACCAAAATCCTTACTCATGTTTAGAACGGCTCCTGATTAAACATTAATAGACATTCATTAGACATAATCTTCTGCCCAGTCAGTCATGCCTCTTTAGAGACATGATCACCCAAGCGTGTATCACGTATGGCATTTAACTGAGTTTGATTTAATTCTGACATTTTCTACCTTTTATATTGTCATTTACTTTTTCGAGAGATAGAAACAATTAAAAATTGTACTGGGCATAAAGTGGGGGATCGGTTTTTTATTGTTATGAAGTAATAAACTGATCCCCCACTACTTATACTTAATATAATAATGTAATATAATCTATCTTTTCTCCCTCCAGTTATAAGGACAAATTGGGTTCTATAGCATTGGTCGGCAACCAGTCTACCGCAGAAAGTAATGGCAACCTACTGTCGGATAATCTTCTGCTCAGTCAGTCAAGTCTCTTTCGAGACATGATCGCCCAAGCATGTATTACGTATGGCATTTAACTGACTGAGTTTGATTTCATTCTGACATTTTCTACCTTTTATAATGTCATTTACTTTTTTCCTTCGTATATCTTTTATCTGTTTGTCTCTTTATCTTTCTTCGTCTATTCCCTTTTTTCTCTTTTTCTTCCCAGGTCCCTTTTAATTTATTACTTTTCTTCCTATGTGCTTTTTTTTTTCACTTTGTTCTTCTGTCCTTTTTTCGATTTTCTTCCTTTGTCTCTTTTTTCCATCGTCCTTTTCTTTGCCTCTTTTTCTTTGATTTTGACATGTTTCTCTTTGTCGTATTCATTTTTACATCTTTCGACCATCATTTTCTCTTTCTATATTTCTTTCTTGTCCTTGATTAATAAGAATTGTCATAAGAAAGAAAATTTAAGCGTGCGAAACGCCCAACACGAAAGTTGCTTGATCCTAAGCATACTTCTAGTGATTCCTTGTTAAAAGTTTTATGACATGGTAGGATGTGCTTTGTGGCGCAGTAGATATCAACTAGGAACGACAAATCGGAGTGCTGAGTTCGAATTCTAGTTGAATTCCTTGCATTCACTTACACACAAATACCCTTTGGAAAGGTATTAATCCGTCTCTTCCCTCCAGTTATGAGTTAAATAATAGGACAGATTGGGTTCTATAGCCTTGGCTAGCAACCAGTCTACCGTAGAAAGCAATGGCAACCTACTGAGGGATAATCTTCTGCCCAGTCAGTCATGTCTCTTTCGAGACATGATCGCCAAAAGCGTGTATCACGAATGGCACTTAACTGAGTTCGAATTCCAGTTGAATTCCTTGCATTCACTTACGCACAAATTCCCTTAGGAAAGGTACGGATTCATCTCGTCTCCCTCCAAATAAGGGTTGAATAGCAGGACATTGGGTTCTTGGTTGGTAGATATTCTACCACAGAAAGAAACAACAACCTACTGAAGGAATGACAACCTGAAGCGGATGTGCGTTGTGGTGCAGTAGATATCGACTCGGAACTACGAGTCAGGGTGCCGAGTTCGAATTCTAGTTGAATTCCTTGCATTCACTTACACACAAATACCCTTTGGAAAGGTATTAATCCGTCTCTTCCCTCCAGTTATGAGTTAAATAATAGGACAGATTGGGTTCTATAGCCTTGGCTAGCAACCAGTCTACCGTAGAAAGCAATGGCAACCTACTGAGGGATAATCTTCTGCCCAGTCAGTCATGTCTCTTTCGAGACATGATCGCCAAAAGCGTGTTTCACGTATGGCACTTAACTGACTGACTAAATATAATAGTTGGGAACATGATTAAAATTTGTACTGGACATAAAGTGGAGGATCGGTTTTCTATTGTTATGAAGTAATAAACTGATCCCCTACTAATACTTAATAATATAATACATTACTTCCCCCTCTAGCTATGAATCAAATAACAGATTGGGTTCTATAGCCTTGGCTGGCAACCAGTCTACTGCAGAAAGTATAGGCAACCTACTGCGGGATAATCTTCTGCTCAGTCAGTCATGTCTCTTTCGGGACATGATCGCCCAAGCGTGTTTCACGTATAGCACTTAACTGACTGACTTTAAGAATATAATATTAGATAGGTTGGACTATCGCCTGTTCATAATCCTCAACAATCTTTTGTAACAGGAGTAGAGGTTTATCTCTTGTTTCTAAAGTCTACTTCGGCTCTAAAATTTTACTGTTTTTGTTTACTTCCTTCTTTTCCTCTAAATAGGAGTAAATACGTTCACCTGTCGTTCGGTTCACACTCCTCCCGGGCTTTTGAATGGGATTAGATTAGAGGCTTATTCCTTTTTTTTTTGTTTAGCTTTTGATTTTTGTTTCCTTTTAAACTCTTTTCCATCTTTCACTTCTAGTAGTCTCCCTTGAATTTTAGTGGCATTGTCACCTTGCTTGGGGTGAACTGATAAAATGTTGTTTTTTTCAATATGTAGTTAATAATTACTCTCCACAATTGTTCTTTATTATCCTCCAACTAGAAAGACTTATTAGAACCTGTAGTTTGAATACTTTCCTTCTATCTTAATAACGGTTCTGAATTTGTTGTTCTTCTTCTAGATTGGTTGTCACTCAAATCGAGAGAGCTTATTTTACACTACGCATTAACCAATAGCTGTGGGATGAGAGATGGCCTCGTGCCTTTTCCAATGATATTAGGCCAAAAGTGACCGCAATAGACTAGGCTAGGATTTGAAATCAATTCGTAGATTCATTGTTTCACAGTTAAGTGCCATACGTGATACACGCTTTGGGCAATCATGTCTCAAAAGTGGCAGAAGATTATCCCTCAGTAGGTTGCCATTGCTTTCTACGGTAGACTGGTTGCTAGCCAAGGCTATAGAACCCAATCTGTCCTATTATTTGATTCATAGCTAGATGGGGAAGTAATGTATTATATTATTAAGTATTAGTGGGGGATCAGTTTATTACTTCATAACAATAGAAAACCGATCCTCCACTTTATGTCCAGTACAAATTTTAATCATGTTCCCAACTATTATATTTAGTCAGTCAGTTAAGTGCCATACGTGAAACACGCTTTTGGCGATCATGTCTCGAAAGAGACATGACTTGCTGGGCAGAAGATTATCCCTCAGTAGGTTGCCATTGCTTTCTGCGGTAGACTGGATGCCGACCAAGGCTATAGAATCCAATCTGTCCTCATATTTAACCCATAACTGGAAGGAATAGACGGATTTATACCTTTCCCGAAGGTATTTGCGCGTAAGTGAATTCAAGGAATTCAACTAGAATTCGAACTCGGCTCCCCGATTTCTCGTTCCGAGCCGATATCCACTGCTCCACAGCGCACATCCTATTCTTAAAGAGTGTGTATATATATATATAAAATCCATTCCTAAGGAATTTCCTTCTTGAATTAACAGATTTACGTATGTAATCCTGACGGTTTTTTTTTTTTTTTTTTTAATTATTCCATTCCATGATAGAGAAACCAATTTTAGAAACTTTTCTTTAAAGACTGACATTTCTTGAGTATAAAATAAAAGAAGAAACAAAAAAAACCTCTCCTAAACTCGAAAGTCTAAAAATATAAAAATAAAAACTGATCTTGTCTTTGGAAATGACAGTATGATACAACACTATCAGCCATGAATTCTCGCACCACTTGCTTCCGAAATCTGAGCATACGATGGAAAAATAAAATGGTTAAAAAAAGTAAGATGGCGGCATTGTCGCTTATTTCGTGTTAAAAGCTGATTAAAATCAAGTTTATTGAAAGGTCATACGTACGATCTGATTAAGGATACCAACTCTGAGGCAAGCATTCTCTGATTGGATTTCATTGCTTACCCGCCGGCCGATTTGCACAACCATCTGAATGTTCAGATTTGTACATTCCTGAATAAAATTCCTAAAACAGACGATTTGATTTCTGACATAGCATATCTTAAAAGAGAAAGACAGTATTAATTGTTGTTGCTCATCGCTGACGGGAGAGGAAACTGCAGGATCTTCTGCAGGGATATTCAAACTGTGGGTCCCGAAATAAATGGATCGCGACCTAAAAAAAATACGCATGTGACAGTGAAAGGAAAAATATAAATATTAAGACGCGATGTGACACAAGGTTGAGTTTATTGTGGTGAACCCGAACGCTTACGCTCGAGCCAAGGCAAAAGAATTTTCTATCCTTCGCAACCGTCACTAGCTGGCCTCTATGGTGGTCACCAATTCACCCGGCTAGTGCAGTGGGATGGTGCAGCTGTTTTCCGAACCGACAACTTCTCACAAGCTTATTTGTACTCGGAGACACAACGGAGCCGCTCTCTGTCCGAGAAGAAACAGACGGAACTGAGAGATGGTGATACCTACCCAGCAGACATTCCGGTGTAAGATAAGTATAAAATGCAGAATAAGCCCATAATTATACAGATTAGGTCGCTGCAAAAGTTTTTGCCGGTTTGTAAAAGGGGCATTTTAAATCATTGTAATTTATTTTATGCATATTGTTATTACTTAAACATATCACCATGATTAATTTATAACTTTTTCTTTCAGATTATTAAAGCATCATTCATATTTTTCTTCAATATTCTCAACCATGTTCTTTCCATCTAAAGATTACAATTAATTGGAGTAGATAGACTAATCTATCGCCCGGTTCACACTCCACCCACGTCTATTGAACAGGTGAAGAGGCTCATTCCTTGTTCCCTGTTTAGGATGTGGTTTCCTGCTTTCTCTTTTCCAATCTTTTCACAACTTTATTTATTTATATATTTTTTTCAATTGGAGTAGATAGACTAATCTATCGCCCGGTTCACACTCCAGCCTCGTTTATTGAACAGGTGAAGAGGCTCATCCCTTGTTCCCTGTTTAGGATGTGGTTTCCGGCTTTCTCTTTATCAATCTTTTCACAAATTTATTTATTTATATATTTTTTTCAATTGGAGTAGATAGACTAATCTATCGTCCGGTTCACACTCCACCCACGTCTATTGAACAGGTGAAGAGGCTCATCCCTTGTTCCCTGTTTAGGATGTGGTTTCCTGCTTTTCTCTTTTCCAATCTTTTCACTCTTATTTTTTTTTTTCAATTGGAGTAGATAGACTAATCTATCGCCCGGTTCACACTCCACCCTCGGCTATTGAACAGGTGAAGAGGCTCATCTCTTGTTCCCTGTTTAGGATGTGGTTCCCGGCTTTCTCTTTTCCAATCTTCTCACTCTTATGTAGCCCCCTGCGCTTCAGTGGCGTTACCGCCTTGCTTGGGGTGATATGATTTAAAAAAAAAAAGACATGCTCTACTCTATGAGTTTCACAGAGGTTTCAATGCAAATGCAACGTGTTTCTTGTTGCGAATCTTTTCTTTCCGGACACCTTCAGACACCATCTTTGGGTAGACTTGTCATAGGTGATGAAAAGTGAATTCTCTACCATAACGTTAAACGTCGGCGATCGTAGATCAATCGAGGAGAAAGACCAGTTCAGCAATCGAGAGCAGGACTCCATCCCAAAAAGATCATGTTAAGCAGATGGAATCAAGTTGTAGAGAGCAAAGGTCGTTCTTGTTTTTTTTTAATAAAGATTTTTAAAAACAGTTTTTTATTTTCAAGATGAAATTTTCAATCGGCAAAATCTTTTGCACCAACCTGATATTAACAGAAAATGCAGAAAACTAGAAAATATGTCCAAACATCTCCGCTCGGGCATTGAGTCTGACACACGGCCAATATTTTCTGGGTATTCATTGAAAACTGCACTCAATACTTGAGGGAAAGGCGAGCATCTTGATCATCACTGATTTTTGACTTGCAGATTTGGGAGATAAATTTGTTGCTTATGCATCTCTTGATACGAACAGGAAGTCGTGTCACTGGAATTAAAATTTGTAACTTGACCTTTTCCAGACTTCGAACTTTTCATGCCACTAGCAAATACGAGATTGATACGCCCGAGAAAAAAAAAAAAAGTAAATCGTATAGGCACAAGTGTGAGTGGTCATATTGTTAAGGGTTTTCGAGTTTGCGCTGTTTATTATCAGATCATTTCTCACAAGGACTTTATACAGGAAAGGAGAGAAGAGTATATATATATATATATATATATATATATATATATATATATATATATTGTTTGTTGTTTTTTCGCTTATATTTTTATTTCCAAGACAATGAAGAATGGACATGCAAATCTCTAAGGCATCGTTTTCATGCACATTTTCGAAATGGTCGCGCTGTCAGGGAGGAAATAACGAGAATACGAGTTGTGGGGATGATAAAAGCATTGAGGTGGGTGAAGGGAGTGGTGTGCCAGCGTATGGGAAATTGGCCCGTTCGAACAAGTGTATAAACCTCAAGAGATAAGCGTGAATTCCCGAACAAGCGGATCTCACTTGTGCATATTTCTTTT
Source organism: Ascarosepion bandense (assembly GCA_037127315.1). Taxonomy (NCBI): domain Eukaryota; kingdom Metazoa; phylum Mollusca; class Cephalopoda; order Sepiida; family Sepiidae; genus Ascarosepion; species Ascarosepion bandense. The sequence goes on along the minus strand of JBBBDQ010001922.1, from coordinate 91,258 downwards.
TCTGCCAACCAAGTACACTTGATTCGTAAAAGTGTACACTCCTCCAAGTTTATGAGAATTCGTTTCGATCTGAGCTTGGTTTTGCGCAAGGGTACATCCAGTGAGGATCGAAATATTTCAGATAGTTATCGAAATCGTGTTTTAATAACAGGTACCAAAGAAGTCTTAGGTTAGAATATTTCAATAATTTTCATTAAATAACAGCTCTTGTTGTTTATAGTTCTGAAACGAATGTATATCTTACTACGAGGTGTGCTTTGAAGGTATCCGACGCTTGATCATTAAAAAAACATCACAAATTTTATTTAACACGATAACACTAACCGTGGGTATATAGTACCCAGCGCAAATGACGCCATTACAATTTACTTAAATTTTCAGTACCTGATTTTCTCACCTAAATAATGTTTTTCAGTTTCTATTAATGTTAACTCAAAGTACAAATTTTGAAGTGCCTGAATGTAAAATAATTACAAATAAATATTTATATTTAATATTTCTGTCATATTTTTAAAATTGGGTATGATACACCCATGGTTAGTAGTGGTAAATTTAATTGATGGTTAGTGTTCTAGGGTTAATCACAATTAAAATACTCGAAGTCCACGCCTTCCAGTGGCTTTGCCATTGCTGGTAAACACATCCCGAACTGCACTGTAGATTGAGAGAAACGAATACCTGACTTCAGGTGAAATTTTTATATACGATGCATCGCTAAAGAAGCAGGTACAATGTTCGAATCCTTCTACTACTCCAGTAAGTACCTGAGTCATCAGGCTATTTTCTTCCTTCATAAGAGCAATAACAGGCTAAAAATATAATACTGGTCGGGTGCTCCTGCTATCCACCTAAAGGTCCTTGAGAAAATCCAACGGAGAATCTGTAATGTAATCAATTCCAACTTGACAGCTCAAATGCAGTCACTTTCTCGCCGGCGCACTGTGGCTTCCCTGTGCCTCTTCTACAAATACTTTTACGGCTTCTGCTCCGATGAACTTAGCTCACTGGTGCCCCCTATATATGAATTTACTCGAGCCACAAAATTATTAACTAGGTCCCACCCTTTTATTGTGAAACCAATAAACTGTAAACGTAAATTCGACTCCCTCAGCTTCTTTTCTCGCACTTTCCGCCTGTGGAATTCCTTTCCGTTTACTTTCGTTCCCGACAGCTACAATCTCCAAGAATTTAAATGTAAAGTCAATAGTCATCTCCTATCTCACTAACCTGCATCCTCTCTTTCATACTCTTTTCTCCGTCCACTCCACTCTCATCAGTATTGTCATCCTTCTCTTACCCACTTCTTGACATCCCCTATAACCTGTCACTCTTTCCCCATAACTTTCCTCCCATGTAACACCAGTGGTAGTAAACTACCTTGGTTGGGGTAATATGATTTAGTCAGTCAGTTAAGTGCCATACGTGATGCACGCTTGGGCGATCATGTCTCTTTCGAGACATGACTGACTAGGCAGAAGATTATCCCGCAGTATGTTGCCATTGCTTTCTTTGGTAGATTGGGTTTTATAACTTTGACTGGCAACCAATCGTTTCTATTATTTAACTCATAACTGGAGGAAAGAGACGGATTAATACCTTTCCCAAGGGTATTTGTGCGTAAGTGAATGCAAGGAATTCAACTGAAATTTGAACTTGGCTCCCCAATTTGTCATTCCGAGTCAATATCCATTGTACAAAAATGCACATCCCTAAAAGCCAGTTAGTGACATACATGACACACGCTTGGGCGATCATGTCTCGAAAGAGACATGACTGACTGAGCAGAAGATTATCCCGCAGCAGGTTGCTATTACTTTCTGCGGTAGACTGGTTGCCAGCCAAGGCTATGGAACGCAAACTGTCTTGTTATTTAACCTATAACTGGAGGGAATAGATGGATTAATATCTTTTCCAAGGGAATTTGTGCATAAGTAAATGCAAGGAATTCAACTGGAATTCGAACACGGCACACCGATTATTCATTCCAAGGCAGCATCCACTGCACCATTACGTACAAAGTACGACAGGTATTAATCCACTCTGAACTGGTTAACCACATTGCACAGACATCTTTCAAAAAAGCAATATCTCTAGATATTAATGGTTATTGCTGATGAAGTCTATTAAGCTTTATTGAAAAAGTAAGTGAATTCAAGGAATTAATATATATACATATATATATTTGGGCAGGAGCTGCCCAGTTCCAGCTTTCCAGTTTGGTAGAATCCAAAAATGTTCCCAAGTCCTTGCTTTTCCTACCCTGTAATCACTCTCACTCCCTCACAGACGGCATATGGCAAGCCTCTCACAGCTCTATCACCACTTCCATGGAAAGTGATCAGACGAACTATATTCCTTACTTCCGTAGGTCTAACTTTCACTCCTTGGACTCGCTATGCCATTTACATAGCAACAAACCACGCACATTCCATTCCGTTTCTCATCTAGTGAAACAGCTTCTTCCCGCGAGTCATTACTTTCTGTAACAGGCTTCCAAGAGGCTTTTCTCCCGATCACTACAATATTAATCTGTTCAAATGCAGAGTTAACCGTCATCTTCCTCTCCAATCCATATAAACTATCTATTTACCTAGCCCTCTTACCTTGAGTGGCTCTTGAGCCTTGTACATGGTGAAACTTAGTGTAAAAAATGCAAAACAAATCGCCTTATCTTGAATGCTATGCAGCTTCTCTGTCATTTGCTAAATTTCTCTCGATTCACATCGCTTCCCTTGCAACGTGGTTTTTAGATTAGGGAAGAGCCAGAGGTCATACAGTACCAAGTTGGGGGAGTAGGGAGCGTGTTGAGCAAGTGGTGCTTTGTTCTTGGCCAGGGAAGCTTGGATTATGTGGGCGTATATTATTCAAACCAGTATTCTCATTGTTATAAGCTTAGGTCATAGAAGAAATGAATAACTGTAACAACGGCCAGCAATTTAGTAGCAGCTGACTAGCGCCTCCATCAACCGATTCTTCTAAAAAAAAACAATGTTCATGGTTGTCATTAAGAGAAACACTAACATGCAAATTGGAGATACCAAAATTCGGCATGCAAAAATATTTAAATACATAGAAATTGTTTTAATAGGGGACGGAAAATATGACACCAAAATTTAAAGCTGCATTGACATAAAAAAAAGTTGCCTTTAGGAACTTAAGAAAAGTATTAAGAAACCGGAATATTTCATTAGAAACCAACTAGAATCTTCTCGCTAATGGAGAGACTTCAGTTAACAGAAATGTGGCTCTACAAAAGGATGGTGAGAACAAGACTAACCATCTAAGCAACGACGGGATTTGAAAGAAAATAACAAAAAGAACGCTTATACTTAACATCAGAAAGAGTTAAAATTTCTAGGGCACATAATGAGGAAAGAGGGCTTGGAAAATTTAACACTCACGGGGTAGATCGAGGGAGAGAGGGGAAAATGGAAACAAAAGAAACATATTTAATATCAGGAAGAGACAGCCGAAATTTCTTAGGCACATAATGAGGAAAGAGGGTTTGGAAAATTTGACACTTACGGGGTAGATCGAGGAAAAAAGGAAAATGGAAGCAAAAAATAAACGTATATTTGACATCAGGAAGAGACAGCTGAAATTTCTAGGACACATAATGAGGAAAGAGGGCTTGGAAAATCTGATACTCACAGGACAGATTGAAGGCAAGAGGGACAGAGGAAAACAATGAATAATCTACCGAACAAGCTTGTGTAAACATATGGCGGAACAAAGTTTAGGAGAGATAAAAAAAGACAACATTTATCAAAAGATACAAAAGGACAGGAAATTGGAAGGACCGTAATCAACAACGTCCTGAAAAAGACACCGTAAATGGAAGAATTTATCCTGTAAAATGACAACATCTGGTGTTAGTGGAAGCTAAGCAAGTATTTAACCCAATACTGGGGTGCAGTGGATATCGACTTGGAAAGACAAATCGTGGAGCCGAGTTCGAATTCCAGTTGAATTCCTTGCATTCACTTACGCAAAAACACCCTTGGGAAAGGTATTAATCCGTCCCTTCCCTCCAGTTATGGGTTAAATAATAGGACAGATTGGGTTTTATAACCTTGATTGGCAACCAGTCTACCGCAGAAAGTAATGGCAATCTACTCCGGGATAATCTTCTGCCCAGTCAAACATCTCTCTCGAGACATGATCGCCCAAGTGTGTATCACGTATTTAACTGACTGATATATTTCTTGATTGGGCGCCTCGACGTGGTGTAATGGTTAGCAAGCTTGTCTCGGTAGAATCTATTGCAAATGACTAGTGAGTTCGATCTTCACTGGGTACCCCATACTTTCGGCATTCTGTCACATCGAAACGGCGCTTAGAAAAATGAATATATATATATTTCTTGAATTTACTCGATCAAAAATCCCAAATACGTTGTTGCAGGGATAGAGGAGAACAGGACAATTGCTTTACAACAGTATGCGGGAGGCTTACAAACCATGTAATCGATAAGAAACTGGAAATTGTTTGCACGGGTTTCAGTCTACCTTGAATCTATGATACGCCCCTACCCAAATATAATAAATCAATTTTTCATATGTAGTATTCATATAAAATTCAATTTTTTGGCAACAAAATTATGAACAATAGTACATTATATGCAATATATGTGAAAAATTGAACTAGACAAACTGAAAATAAATACAATGTATCTAAATACAAATTAGAGACCTGTCATAATAGATCATTCCAGTCGATGTACAATAATGGATCATATGCAATATAGGTAAACAATTCAACTAGAAAAATTGAAAATAAATACAATGTATCTAAAATACAAATTAGAGATATGTCATAACAGACCATTACATCTTAAATAAACTAACAGTGCTTTATGGCAATTTTTAACATCAACTTCAGATTTTTCTTGTTAAAAAGTTAAATTTTAACACATTATGGATAAAAAAAAGTAAATTTTATGAATTTTTTTTGTTCGAGGCTTAACACGAACAAAACCAATTCACGGGTTTAAACAAAACAAATTACATGAAATCCGCGAATTTTTCTTCCTTTAATAGTCAATTGTTTAATTGTTGCGTATATGAATGTCGGTAGAAAAAAAGCAAATGTTTGTAAGATAGCGAGGGTCTCAAAGCACTGCCAGGGACCTCCAGTCAAGCTTCGTCCCCTCAGGGTTGTGGCGTTTGCGGGGTAGTGCGCACCAGCGCTGAGCATAGTTTGGATCTCAATAGAACTTACTCAAACCAACGGACATACAGCTATTTTATTATGCAATCGGAATTGGTTGTTGAAAGATTTTAACAAATCCATCATTGTTAGAAATATAGTGAAATTTATACAGTGCTTCTTTGTGATTTAGCCTAAGCAAAACAAATTCAAAGATTTGAACTAAAAAAATAAATAACTTCCAAATGAAATCAAATTCCGTGAAAACTTTTCAGTTGGGTTATCTCCCCAATTTTAATTTTTAAACAAATTGTTTTCCATTTAGCGAAAACAGTAAGTTGGGAGACCAAAACTAAGCGATGTCGCAAAGAATTTGAAGAAAGAGGTGAGCACCTTGCAGCCTCTGCCGACATAAACTCACAGAGGTAGGAGTGTCGTTCTGTCGCTTATTCCTGAACTTGGCGGCCCTCCACATTCTCTCGATGTGTTGCGTGTGGGCACCAGTTTGTGGATCAATAAAATTCACTGTGAAATGGGCAAAATCATTCGTCACTTGATTGTATCCCCTCCACTCGTCTGTGATTACTGCGGAGCCCGGCCGAACTGACTGCTTGATTATAGGCGTCAGTGTTGCCGCACTCCGGTCTGGTATGGCATCCAAGAAACGTTCTTTAGTCTCGCCACACATTCCACCCAAAAACCCAAATTGTGTGGCGTTCATGTTTGATTGTTTTATATTTAATCTTCACAAAATGATTTCAGTTTTTGGGACTTCAAAGTTTTTGTACAAAACTGGCGAGGAGATAACCCGGATGTACGGTTAGTTGTACTTAGTAATGCAATGTAAATGTAGATAAAAAAAAAACAAAAAAAAAATACAACAAAAAACGCAAATGTTGATAAGAGAGGAGGACACAAAGAACTGCCAGGAGTGGATCCAGCTAACATCATGTCTTTAGTTTGTTTTTCGAGTTGAAAATTTTTATTCCGAGAAATTGCTTTCATACCCCTCCTCTTCATGTCATTTCATGCAAAAAGTTTTATATATCTTTGTATTTTATAAAATTTTAATTTTTATGTACATTTGGGTTGTTTTTAGGTCCCAAGAATGCTTTGCGGTATTTTGGTACATGGCGGATTGAGTGTTAATGGATACGTTCATGTGGTGATTGAGAAAAATTGTAACGTATGTCTGGGTCATGAGTCGGATTAGCTAGGTATAAGATAGATAATGGAAGACCATCCCGAGTTTTGTTCCCCTCACTTCTTTTCGGTCTTGTGCCATAAACATTGTATACAATGTTAAAGAAAAAGAACTGCCCGGGGATCTAAATCAAGTCTGGAAACCCTAGGTTAGCGGTAATAAGCACAATACTGGCTTTACACCTTCTCTACATGCCAGATTTGGTAGCATTAGTCTTGTGTCCGAAATGAAGACATTTAATGGTAAACGCTTTTTTTTTATCTGATGTTGAAGTAGCTAAACGCTATTGAATCTGAAGTTAGACAAAAACTTTTTTCATGGACGGAATGAAAAAAAGGAGGCAGAACAACACGGAAATAGCGAATATATTAAGAAATAAACCTTCATTATGATTCTCAGGCCGTCACCCTCCAGGATGTAAACAAACATGGCTCTCCACTATCATATATCCTTGCAGCTTTTCGTAACATTTGTCTTTAGTGTCCTTCCCCATTCCGCCATCAATTTGCATAAGCTTGTCAGGTAGGTGACTCTTTTGCCTTCGATATGTTCTGCGAGTGTCGATTTTTTCAAACCCTCCTTCCTCATTTAGCTGCCACTTTATGATGCTAAGGGATTTTTGTTTCTATTTCCTTAGGCCATAATTGTTGCTTGCATAGTGGTGAGCCGTGATCACCCACATTCCGAAGGGACACGGCACGACGCTTTACATATGACTCAACCCCCGTAATACTTAAAACTGCTATCTGTGCACCTGTCAGAAAGTGATTTTTTACAAGCTATTTCTAACTATAAACAGGATATCAAACGGTAAATTTTGGCGTGTATGTGTCGACATATGAAGGGGAAAAAAAGTTGAGTTGGTCCTTTGCTTTTCATAAATTTTGCTCGCCTACGCAACAAAGAGTTGAATATCGATGTCCTTTCTCGAAGAAAGCTGTCACGCATGCGCACAAAACGAACCACTTGAGCAGAGAGTAAAAAAACAAAAAAACAAAAAACTCTTCAGTTCGTAGAATGAACAGCGCGGTTTAAATAACAGCAGAAACTCTGAAAAGCCCTTGAACAATTATGAAGCTGGTTTCGAAATTCTTCAACGAGAATTTGGCGAAACTAACAAAGACATCTTTTTGTTCTTTAGCCTAAGATCACTTGAGAGAATGAAGTCGGTTTGGAGAAACGAGAATGGTTTTTTTCCGCATCTTAAAAAAAAAAAAAAAAAAAAAAAAAAGAATAAAAAATTATTTGGATTAAGATTTCATAAACTTCTTTCTTAAACATTTCATTTAGCTTTATCCAGATTTGAATTTTAATTATCACCAAAATTCTGCTCGCGTTTTAATAAAACAAACTTCGAACATGGTCATCATTCCTGCTAAAAATAATAGTCATTTCATTTTTTTTTGCGTATCAATTTTTAATAAGTAAGAAAATGACGAGGTCCACAACTATAAATACCCGTGCAAATTACCTAATTACTTTGTTAAACGAATATAATTTAATATTTAAATAAGTAAGAAGGGTGCAGACAAAAAATGAAATTAAATCTGTTTTCCATTTCACTGAAGCAGATTATAAATACACGAGAGCGTTATCACTTTAACTTTCTTATGGGGCTCAGGAAACAACTCTAATACCTTTTCCATCTTTCCTCGGGATCAAACCGAAATTGTTCATGGTATATTGGCAGGGCGTAACGTATGCGTTAACTAAGTGTACGAGCAGCACGATCGTAGGAGAAGAGAGAAAGGATAGAGAGAGAGGGGGGGGAAAGAAAAGGGGTGACAGAAAGAATAGAATGAAACTGGTGATCAAAAAGAGAAAGGTGGTAAGAAAGAAAGAAAGGAGGAAAGGAAGAAAGGAGGAAAGGAAGAAAGAAAGGAGGAAAGGAAGAAAGAAAGGAGGAAAGAAAGGAAAGAAAAGAAGAAAGAAGGGAAAGAAGGAAGAAAAAAAGAAAAAAACATGGCGGTAGGAAGAAGTAGAACAGGAAGTTTGAAAAAGTAGAAAAATCAAACACAAAAAGAAAGAACATCGATTTAGAGAGAGTGATAGAAAGAAAAAAGGAAAAATGATGAAAAAGTAGTAAAACCATCAGAGAAAGGAAGGGAGAAGTGGGGAAGAGGGAAGGATTGGGGAAGGATTGGAGAAGAGGAGAGAGGAAGGGGTGTGGGAAGGAGGTAGGAAAGATGAGGGCAAAGAGTGGGAGGAGGGTGAAGAGAGGGAGAAGGGGAGAGGGACGGGGAGTATCGGAGAAGAGGAGGGGAGCAGTGGGGAAGGAGTAGGAAAAAGGAGGGAAGGCGGGGAGGATTGTGGAAAGAGGTGTGGAGGGGGGAGGAGAGAAAATGTAGAAAATTCATAAAACTAAGAAAATAAAAAAGAAAAAAGAAAGAAAAAACGAGAAAGAAAAGTAGAAAATAAAAACTCAGGAGAGAAAACGAAAAAGAAGAATTGCATTTGCTACTACCATTCCGAATGTTTCCATTCCTAAAAAAATACCAATATAGAAAACGAGACTGCGATTACGAAATAAAACCATTTCCATTGAAATTTGTGACTATCACAATATTTCCAAGTAGACTTTTACAGTTATTACTCTTTTTCTATTTATTTATTTTTTTTTGCACATCGCATTGAAAATTATCCGTTAGTTTTACACTAAATGGATGACAAGCTACACCCACCAGCCTTAGGTATCCAGAACTTTTTTTTTCTGATTGTTCGTGTTGTGACAAGCAGTCTTTCTTCAACGCACAAAAATTCACAGGTAAATCTCATGCTTTCAATCAGTGGTAAAGATTTTATGACTTTTCCTAATACTCCGATTGCAATAGGCACATAAAAACGATAATTGCCACATCTAAGCTACACTTAGCATATCACCATAATAATAATAATAATTCAACTACATCAATAACCCACTTAATACATTTCTTGCAAATCCATTCACCATAATAATAATTACAAACTTAGAATATCACCATAATATGAATTTATTATTACATCATTCCGTGGATTGAATAAACGTTCCAGTTCAGAATTACTAGTAGATCGATATTTTTTTTTTTTTTTAATCGTCACCCCAAGCAAGGCATTCAACTGCCACTATAGCGCAGGGGGTTACATAGAGCGATTGGGTATAGGAAATGTCAGAAGGACGGTGATAGACGACTTAGGATGTACATAGGGAGAGAGTTGGAGAGAAAGGGCGTAAATTAGTGTGTTAGGAGGTGTCTATTGACCCTACATTAAAACTCCTGGAGGTTGCAGCCGTCCGAGAAGCAAGCATTCCACAGGCGAGAAGTACGAGAAAAGATGCTGCTGGAGTAGATATTGTGGTTACATTTCATCAGTTTCACTGTAAAAGGGTGGGATCTAGTTGCCAATCTAGTATCTCGTGCAAATTCGCACCTAGGGGGCACCAGTGATTTAAGTTCATCGGAGCAGAAGCCATGAAAGTATTTATAGAAGAGGCACAGGGAAGCCACGTCACGCCGGTGAGAGAGTGACTGCAGGCGGTCAGCTAAGTCGATATCAATCATATTACAGATTCTTCGCTGAATTTTGTCAAGAACCCCGAGAAGAATAGCAGGGGCACCCGACCAGATGTGGCAGCAGTATTCAAAACACGGGCGGATGGTAGATTTATATAAGTGCAGGATAGATTTAGACGGAAAGAATTTCCGGGCCCTGCACAGAGAGCCGACTTTCATAGCAGCGGATTTAGCAATGGATTCGACGTAGTCATTCCACTTGAGATCCGCTGAGAGTGTCATGCCAAGCAGGCGTAGTGTTTTACTCTCTGGGAGGCAAGCCTGTTCCATGCTAATGGGAGGGAGGTGCGGTTGTCTGCGGTGGTTAATTGACAGCAGCTTCGTTTTGGAAGAATTGAATTTTACGAGCCATTTCTTACCCCAATCCACCACGGATTGGAGGTCCTTTTCAACACCAGATCTTTGATCGAGGCGAGCGTAAACTGTGGTATCATCGGCGTACATGCCTACTTGTGATCTTATGGCGCCGAGGAGATCATTGATGTAGATTAGAAAGAGCGTAGGACCTAGGATAGAGCCTTGGGGGACACCCGCGTTTGTAGGATAGTTCTGGGTGGCATGTCCGTTTAATACCACTTTCAGCTTGCGGTTAGATAGGAATGACTGGATTAAGTCCAACAAAAATCCAGTAATGCCGTAGCTTCGCAGTTTCCGTAGGCGGCCAGCATGCCATACTCTGTCGAATGCTTTAGAGATATCCAAGGCGACAGTTCGGGCTTCACCATTCTTGTCGAAAGCCTGGTATATATACTCGGTGATGGTCGTTAGCATATCAGCAGTAGACCTGGTGAAGCGGAAGCCATACTGTTTGTCCGAGAAGAGCCCGTGGGCTGTGAGATGCTGAACGACCTCGGCATTGATAATGGCTTCGAATACTTTGGCGAAGATCGGAAGAAGGCTGATGGGCGGTAATTTGCGGGGTCCGAGGGTTCACCAGTGTTCTTGAATATTGGAACCACAGAAGAAGACTTCCAACAGGCAGGAAAGCAGGAGGAAGATAGGCAGAGGTTGTAGAGCTTAGAAAGGACAGAGGAGAGTTCAGGGGCACATTTCTTCAAGACTATGATTTGGATTCTGTCCCAACCACCCGCTTTGTTAGGGTCAAGTTTCGAGATTATGCTAGAAATCAGCGAGGGCGTGATGTGGACGTCATTCAATTGGGCCTCAGTTCTAGATGGGAAATCGGGTGTATGGACTCCAGACGAATCCAGACTCGAATTGGTCGAGAATCTACGAGCAAAGCATTCAGCCTTGTCCGCCGAGGAGGTGAGGACCTCAAACTCGTTGATTAGTGGGGGTATTGAGGACTTACTCTTGTTGAGCACGCTTTTACAGAGACGCCATAGTCTTTGGCTCCGAACTTAAAGGATGCTATGCGCTGCTTCATTCTGGCAGCAAACCTGAAGAAGGCCGGAGGGTACAACGGTCAAAACTGTCACAACAACAACAAAGATAGGGACAATGTTCCGAAAAATAAATGTAACTTCCCATCCTAGAAATTCAGACAAAAATAATGCATTATTATTAATGGTTGACTAATATTTTGTTTTATTCTTAACACCTGATTTTTATCGCAAATTCTAGCAAAGTGTCAATCTAGGTTAATAAGTAGACAGCGCCGATCGGATAAAAAGGAATTCACTTTCAAATTGCATCAAGGAAGCCTGTATTAACCGACAAGCTATGAGAAACTAATGGCTTTTGTTTTAATTTAATTTAATCTGTAGGATACAAATCCTATATAATCCATCAATTGCACACCTGCAAAAGTGGATTCAAACAACTAAAAACATTTTAGAAAAACCCAGACCAAATCAAATTTGACATGTCAGTGTGAAAAGCAAAATTCTGGATCCTGATTGGGTAAGAAATCGAAAATTTATATACGACGTTTTTCACACCTGGAAGTGAAAATGCTTGCTGGAGCCGGCAAAATGAGAAACTTCCTTATTTAAACCAGTTCGCTGACCGGTCAGATTCTGTCAGAATGGGAGCATTATCTGATAGCATCTCACAATGTATGAAAGAAACTTCAAGCTGACTCGGTTATGTCTCGCAAACCTCTTCTTCCAATTTTCTTACATTCTACGCAACACGGACGTAAGGACGTGTCACAAATTCATTTGACCGTTTCTTCCAATTTTCCTTTTCTACATTTTCACTCCATGCCACCAAAGAGAGCTTCAACAACAAAAACAAGGCATGCTAAGTACTATTTTTTTTTATTTCTTCTTTCTCACCCTGTTGCCACCCTGCCGAAAAAGGGAAAGGAACATAAGACTTTACATTCTGCTACTATCAATATACGCTAGGGACACTTAGCTACTTACTACTCTCAAACCATGAACTCTAAACTTCTGCGGATATTTTAAATACTTACATTTTTCTTTGAACAATTTTAACTACAAAATTATACACATTTTCTCATTGAACATCTTTCTTACACATTTATGTTAATGTTCAGCAAACAAAATTTCATTTATTTTTTCAACGACCAGATGATATCTTTAAATGCGGGGATTGTCGGCTATGTTTGTAAGTGGCCTTGTAACAGGCATAGCTGACGTCCCTACAAATCTATTGAACCCCTAGAAAGGCGGTTAGTGGGTTGTTTATCTTTAGCGGATTATCAGTAATTTTATGGTTATTTAATGCCGAAATCTAACTATTTGTACGCAATTTTGTTTTTGAGATAATGGTATTCGGGATACAAGTCTTACTATTTGACCCATAAATAAGAGAGAAGGGTGGATTCATGCCTTTCCCATGTGAATATAACGAACCCAACTGGTATTGTATTTCAGCTATCCGGTTAGCATTCCGAATCATTATCCATTACACCACTTGCTCATCCAGGCTTACAGCACCTGGTATTCCCAAGCAGTCACTCATCTAGCTACTGACCAGGTTCAACATTACTTAACTCCAATTTCCAATTCTAAGCCATTATCCATTACACCACTTGCACATCCAAGCTTACAGCACCTGGTATTTCGAAGCAGTCACTCATCTAGCTACTGACCAGGTTCAACATTACTTAACTCCAATTTCCAATTCTAAGCCATTATCCATTACACCACCTGCACATCCAAGCTTACAGCACCTGGTATTCCCAAGCAGTCACTCATCTAGCTACTGACCAGGTTCAACATTACTTAACTTCAATTTCCAATTCTAAGTCATTATCCATTATACCACTTGCACATCCAAGCTTACAGTACCTGGTATTCCCAAGCAGTCACTCATCTAGCTACTGACCAGGTTCAACATTACTTAACTCCAATTTCCAATTCTAAGCCATTATCCATTATACCACTTGCACATCCAAGCTTACAGCACCTGGTATTCCCAAAGCAGTTACTCATCTACGTACTGACCAGGTTCAACACATTTTTTTCCTTCAAAAATGTATATTTTTCTATAAAAGTCGATTTTTATGTATATATTTCTATAAGAGTCTATTTTAATATTTTCATAGTATTTTGACCCCAGTTTTATGATAAACTATTTGCCCATAGCTGGGACCCTAACAGGTGCTACCACTCCGGGCCAGGGTGGACCTGGAAACATCAATTAAGAGGTAGTTCCATGCTCCTCACAACCTCTCAATCAGAGGCATTGCTGTCGGATAGAGTTTACAGTCATTCCCAGGACCAAGAACGCGTTTTAAGAAGAAAAATAATGTTCAACATTATTTCGTCAGTATGGCTGACTTATGTTTAAAAATATTATACTAATTTATATGTATATATATATATATATATATATATAGTGTCTCGAGACAGATAATTTTCTAAACATATACTGTTAAATATAAGAGACAATGAATGTCTGTTATGTCTAACCATGAGCCGTTCTAAACGTCGTATTTTGGCATTAACTTCAGGTGAAGATAAATCAAAATGTCTCCCACATTTGGATAATCTTCCACTAAGTTGGCTCCAAGCTTTCGGCTCACATGAGCCACCCCCAGAGAGGCCACAAGGACGTTAACATAAAAACATCAACCATAACAGTATATGTTTAGAATATATATATATATATATATATAAACTTCCACTTGCTATGCATTTTCTGGATACCTCAGTTTGAAGGCTTGGCCCGTGAACTAAAAGGGTTCAGTTTGAAATTCTATCGTATATCAGCTTAAGACGGCCGGAGCTTACAAAGATCAAAACGTCATAGATATGGCAATACTATATTATTATTTTTTCTTGGTTGCTTCGTACATTTAGCAAGTGTCTCGCTTGAAACCAAGATTTTGATAGCACGACATATTTGTCAACTTCGTGATTTTGATCCTTAGGAATTCTAGCTTTTTGGGAACTTAAAATTGCATTTGAAACATGAAATTCAGATTAAGTCGAATGCAACGAAGCACTCGATGGCAATCCTGGAAAAAGGATTTTGTAATAACGGCTAGTCGGATGAAATTTTAATTTCTGAAACAGCATGAACCCCTTAAATCAGACAATATTTTAATTATCAAAATGTTATCTATACCTATCTTCAGTAACTTTAAATTCGAGAATAATTACGAGCACCAGACGGCAATATATTCTACAAGAATAGAACCGGTTTTCTGCAAACTCTCGCAATTTTAAAAATATAAAAACGAATAAAAAATATCAAAAAACAGAATTTTCCTTTTCAAAATACACCAAAAAAAAATAAATTGACAAAAAAAAAAAAAACGTATTTCAGAATCAAATCTGAATTAATTTAAACTATTCTTTTTTATTCTCTGTCGTCTCATTTGCTCTTTTTAGTGAATTTCGATATTCTTTTATCATTGAAATCTCTAACGAAATTTCCTGAAAACGAAAAGATAATACTACTAATAATTTTGAGGGAAAGAAGACGAATTCTCGCCATAAAAAGTACAACAAAATAACAAAAATTCCTTCATTAATTCTCGTCATGTTATCAGAGTAATGGCGAAGAAAATGACCAGTAGGGGAATTGATTAATATAAAGAGATAGCCTCATCAACATAAATGATACACCCAGCGGGTGGGGAGGGAGGGTGCCTGATGGGTGGAGTGGAAAAGAAGAAAAATAAACGGAAAGAGAAGTGGTTTAATGAAGTTCTTTCTTTTTTCCCGCCATTCTCTTCTCGTCACTACCATGACAGTCACATGGTACATTAGATTTAACCAGGACAACTCGGCGGGAAAAGAAATGAGGATACGATAAGAAAAGACGATAACGACGACGATAATAAAATAACACATAATAATAATAATAATAATAATAATAATGAAGAGAGTGAGCGGGGAGAATGGAAAGGAGAAAGAGAAGACAAAAAAAAGTGAGGAGAATAAAGAAAAATCGGTGGAAAATGGAGGAGCAGAAGAAGGCGGTGGAGAATGAAAAAAAAAAGAATAAGGCGGCAACGGAGGAGGAAAAGAATAAGTAGATAGCAGTAGCGGAGGAGGAGAATAAGTAGGCGGCGATGGCGAAGAAAAAGAAGGCAGAGGGTGCGGGGGCGATAAAAGAAGACGACGACGAAGAAAAAGAAGACGAAGAAAAAGAAGACGAAGAAAAAGAAGACGAAGAAAAAGAAGACGAAGAAGAATGGTGAAGAGGGTAAGGGTGAGAATGGGAAGTAGGAGGATGATGAGGAGGAGTAGGATGCGATGACTAAACAGGATGCGATTATTAATTCTTGCAATAAAACATGCATATATAAGCGAACCTTGTCTTCTGAACAAAATCTTCACTTAAAACCCTATTTCATTTGATTCAGTCAGTAAAGTGCCATGTGCGTGATACACGATTTGGGCGATCATGTCTCTTTCGAGACATGACTGACTGGGCAGAAGATTATCCCGGCAGTAGGTTGCCATTATTTTCTGTGGTTGACTGGTTGCCAGCCAAGATTATAAAACCAAGTTTGTCCTGTTATTTAATCCATAACTTGAGGGAAGAGACAGAATAATACCTTTCCCATGCGTATTTGCGCGTAAGTGAATGCAAGGAGTTTAACTGGAATTCGAACTCGGCTCCCCGATTTCTCGTTCCGAGCCGATATCTTCGTAATACTTTCTCTTTTCCGAACTCTATTATTTGTTTATATTTCTGAGATGAGGTAGTATTCGCAGTATTTACATTATTCGGACTATTATTCCTCATCTTTGTTACCCTTTATACGACGTTTAATAATAGATCATTCTATTTGTCTATATTTCTGAGATGAGGTAGTATTCACAGTATTTACACTCCTGATCAAAAATTTAAGACCACTTAAAAATCTTTAAAAAAAATTTTTTTTTTACAGATAGATTTTAAACTCCTCCCACTTAAGGTTACCAATACTACAATCTAAAAAGGTTATGGAAACAAAAAGCTACATTCCAAACATTTTATTTAGAAATTTACATTTTTATAAAATGAGGCGATTTACGCATGATCAAAATTATAAGACCAGGGGTATAAATTGTTAGATCTATGGTAATTCCAATGTTTTTAGTTCAGTTAGAGATTAGCAATCACTGCGTAAAGGTGTTACCATGCCTAAAGCAAGCAAACTTAACCAAAGTTGAGCGTTCTCGAATTCTAGAATTCCATAAGCAAGGTTTGTCACGGCGGGCGATCGCATCTAAGGTAGATCGCAGTAAAACTGTGATTTGCAACTTTCTAAAGAACAGTGAGAATTATGGAAAAGCAAAATCCTCTGGTAGGCCCCCCAAAAAATTCTCCTGAATTGAGTAAGAGAATAAGAGGGGTTGTTATGAAAGAGGCGGGACTTTCTTCTAGTCAAATTAAGGCAGTCACAGATGCTGATTGCAGTCCTGTAACCATCAGACGACACTTATGACAAAAAGGCATGGTAAATAAAAAGCGTAAACAAATTCCTCGGCTGCTTCCACGTCACAAGGTGGACTACTTAAAGTTTGGTTGTGAATACCAAACATGGGACGTTGAGAAGTGGAAGAAAGTCCTGTTTTCTGATGAGAAAAAATTCAATCTAGATTGGTCCTGATGACTTCCAACGATAGTGGCATAACAAAAACATGCCTCCTGAAATTTTCTCCACACGTCATAGCGGTAGAGAGTCCCTAATGGTATGGGGTGTCTTTTCTTACAGAGGGATGATGGAGCTCCAGATGATGCAGGGTTGTCAAACAGCGGCTGGTTATGTTAGCATGCTACAAAAAGCATCATTGATGATGGAGGGCCATCGTTTGTGTGTGGATGGATGGTTATTTTAACAGAATAATGATGCAATCCACGCTGCAAGACGGATCTTGACCTTTCTACAAGAAAATGGGGTCCGTCTCTTGGGATATCCTGCATGCTCACCAGACTTGAACCCAATTGAAAATGTTTGAGGATGGATGACAAGAGATGTTTATCGAAATGGCAAACAATATTCAACAAAAAATGAACTTCGTGAAGCCATCTTCAGAAGCTGGAGCAACATCCCCCGCACTTTAATGGAAACGCTTATTTCTAGCATGCCCGACAGAATTTTTGAAGTCATCAAAAGCAGTGGAGGTAGAACTCATTATTAAATTTAGTTAAATGTTTTCATACACTTTTTGTACAATTTCGTCGAATTTTTGTCCCTGGTCTTATAATTTTGATCATGTGTAAATCGCCCCATTTTATAAAAATGTAAATTTCTAAATAAAATGTTTGGAATATAGCTTTTTGTTTCCATAACCTTTTAGATTATAGTATTGGGAACCTTAAGTGGGAGGAGTTTAAAATCTATCCGTAAAAAAATATTTTTTTTTAAAGATTTTTAAGTGCTCTTAAAATTTTGATCAGGAGTGTACATTATTCGGACTATTGTCCTCATTTTTGTTGCCATTTGTTCGGCGTTTCGGCTGTTGTACGCACCAGCCTTCTTCATGTGCTAGGAATTTCGAACCGAACCATTTATTATAATAGCCCAGTGGATATAGATGTTGGTTAGTTCAGGTGACTTGAGCCAAAACGTTCTGAGTTTTATACTAGGCTACAACAGTTGTGAACAAGTAACTTAGAGGGAGATAACTCATAACTACCAAAAGAGGATTTACACAAGGAATGAGAATGGTATACCCCATTGATTTTAATAAAAGTTTCCGTTCGAAATTCTTAGCAGTTGAACAAGGCCTGAGCGTACAACAACCGAAACGTCGTACAAATGGCGACAAAAATGACGACAATAATCTGAATAATGTAAATAGCGAACTTTAGTTTTTTTAATTTTATTTCCACCACCCTAGCTTTTGATGAAATTGTAGAACTTGTAACTATAAATATTGTTATTCTTCAATAAAAAACAAAAAAAATCACAAAACACAAAAAATGTTCTGTCTTCAAATAACCCACAAAGTGTTGATGAACCATAAAAATGGTTTTGCACTGTCATTCATTTGCTCAAACGTATCAAATAAATTATTCGGTTTTCTTTGCTTTTCTTCCCTTCGGTAAGCAAAAAATTCTACACAAAGTCCCCTCATTATATGTAAGGAAAAATTCTGTATCATATTTTGATTTGTTTTTTATTATCTCCCCTAAATAGATAAATTTCCACAACTGTTCATTTTGACGTCCCCGATTTGTAATTCACACTTTGGGTTGTCGCTTTTGCTGGTGACCATACGTTGTCTTTTTGCAGTTAATGTTCAGTCTTTTTCTTGACTACCTTTTCAAGTATTCTTTCAGTTTTCTTTCTGAATCTCTCACTAACACAGTATCATCTCCACAGTGCATGCCATTGAAGTCGCGTCCATTCCTAATAAAGCACAGCGAAAAATCATTTAATGTATCACTTAACACAAGTCCTGGGTATGACAATAAACTGCATCCGGCAGCAAGGCCTCTATTAAGAAGTTTTGAGCAGCGTGGAACCAGCTCTTAATTGCTGTTGTTTCCAGGTTCATCCTGACTCTTGGTAACAGCATCTGTTATGGTCCCAGCTATGGGTAAATAGTTAACCCCAAACTGGGCTCAATACACTACGAAAGCATAAAAACAGTTATTCACAGCAACACATTTTTTGGGGAAAAATTTCAGGAATACGTTTGACGAGAAAAAACTTCTTTACAAAAATCCATTTCTATAACCTGATCTACAAATTGATTTCTTACAAAAAAAAAAAAAAAATTCTAATCTATTGTAAAAATCTTGTTGGCATTAAATAACCCATTGAGGTTGATGTACGGTAAAGCAAACTATCAATTAACACACTTATGCAGATACAGCATTATACTTTGGCCCAGTCGTACGCACCATAATGACTTATGTGCGGTAAACTTATTAAGGAATATGTCGCTGAAGTAACCTAATGTCTATTAACACGAAAAATGTTATAAGTAAATCAAATTAAAATTTCGGCTAAGGCGGTTTAAATAAAGATTAAATCTTATTCCATCAGTGGAACTGACTCCCAAGAAAATGTTTTCCCTATCACGATCATCTTAAGTCTAGAGATAACCGTTATCTTTCCCCCTATCCGTTTAAACTTCTACCTCTCTATCTAGAACGACACTTCGGCTTTTTACCGAGTGAACCTTCTGTAAAAAAAAAAAAAAAAAAATTCTATTCTGTTATACCACGATTGCTTCGTAAGCCAATCTTGCAAATTGTCACCATGGTTGTGAATCCAGGAACTGCACATGTGGAACCTTGTACCAGTCAGTCAGACAATTAAGTGCCATACGTGATACACACTTTGGCCGATCATGTCTCTTAAGAGACATGACTGACTGGGCAGAAGATTATCCCGCAGTAAGTTGCCATTGCTTTCTGCGGTAGACTGGTTGCCAACCAAGGCTATAGAACCCAATCAGTTCAATTATTTGACCCATAAGCCGAGGGAAGAGACGGATTAATACCTTTCCCAAGGGTATTTGTGCGAAAGTGAATGCACAGAATTCAACTGGAATTCGAACTCGACACCCCGATTTGTCGTTTCGAGCCGATATCCCTTGCACCATAACATCGAGGTGGTGTAATGGTTAGCAGGTTTGTCTTGCTCGAATCATTACAATTGAGTAGTGAGTTCGATCCTCACTGGGTGTCTCATACTTTCGGCCTTGTGCCACATCTAAGCTGCGTTTAGAAAAAAACTCCATATAATCACCTTGTACCAGAACAAAGTAAAAGTATTTTCTTTACGATATGGTGTCCAGTCCTGTTACGTATAAACTTGCTCATCCTGTTGTTGATTTTCTCTTACACGAAAATCAACTTGGAAAATGTATGAATATATTTCCTTCTTCCTAACCATAAATTAAATAGTAGCGCTTGTATCCGGAATAATCATTGTTATCCCCCAAAAATTTAATTTTCACTTGTAAAAAAAATTCTTACAATCAAAAATATTTTCCGGCTTTAAATAACCTATAAAGAATGGATAAGCCCCCACCCACTCAACGTGGTATATTTCAGAACAGAAATGTGTTTTGTGTTTTTTACAGAAGGTTTACTCTGTAAAAAGCCCAGGGTGTCCTTTGAGGTAGATGGTTAGAAGTTTACACGGATAGGAGGTGGGGAAGATAATGGTTAACTTTAGACTTGAACAGATAAAAAAAAAAAAAAAGTTAATTTGCGTCCAAATAATGTAAGGTTTTTCGATACAGAAAGTGGTTTCAGCGAAGTGAGTTCGAATCTCAGCATAGTCCGATGCGTCAAATTTCACATAAATATTCTTGAGAAATTAATTAATTTCTTTCTTCCCAATCTGTTTAGCCTTCGTTGGCAAATCACTTGGAAAGGATAACCTTAAACTCAGTTACGCAGAGAAAGTAACAGGAAACGAATCTAGTATGAAAACATGGCGATTTAAAGACAAAAAAAAGAAGCTGTGGAGAGCTATAATTACCTAAATCCTGCAAAAAACGTAGCATTAACAAACATCCTTTTAGAAACTAACACTAAATAATCTAACGCAAAAGCAAAGAATTTACAAAAGCTTCCAAAACTGTCAAGCGCTGAACGAAGGTTGGTCCTGGGAAACTTACCGCTACCTGACTAGAAAAACCTTCACAGACCCCGATTCGATTCTCCCAAACTCATTGCCGTCAGCGTGTGCGAAGACACTTGCTGCATTTAAAATCTGTTGTGCGTACAGAACAAAATCAAATCGGTGAACAAATACGAAAATAAAAACTAAAACACGAAAATTAATTACATGACCTGTAAAAACAAAGAAAAAAAAAAGCTTTTCACATCATTGGAACTCGCCCCACCATAAAAAAAAAATCTATCATTATCCTCCTACCTAGAGAGAGCACCTAGTCACATGACAAGCAATTGGCCAATAGCGTTATTTGTTTGGCCGACCGCAGGCACAATAAAGAGCTAGTAATTTGACCAATCGAGACGGTTAAAGCCCGGATTAATTTTTTGGCCTGTCAAAATAAATTGTGCATCAAAGCAAGGAAGATTCGCGTTATGAGATGCTGGCGATTGGTGAGAAAATGAAGCCGTGACATGTTTACAAGATTTGGTCGCTGAATGACAATAATATTTAACAAAAAAAAAAAAAGAAAAAAAAAGAAAAAAAGAAGATGAAAATCATGGCTAAGTGGTTAGGATATGAATTTTATGTCTTAAGGTTTATGATTTATTCCCTTTATTAACTGAACTTTAAAAACATATTTACAAGTGTAAAAGAATTTTTTAAATAGCATTAAATAAAAGACAAAAAGTAGAAACTCGTTTATCATCCGGGCTACATTCCTCTCCGGTCTTTTGAAAAGGAGAAGAGGTTTATCCATTGTTTTCTGTTTAGGATTCGGTTTAAAGATCCTTCTAAAGTCTACTTCATCTCTATACTCCTAACACCTGTCGTGTCGTACGCTAACTAAGCACAATAACCCTCTACCATGAGTGGCTCTTGAGTGTTGGATTGGGCGAATATTAAAACACACACACACACACACACACAGACAAACACACCCCAAAACTGCTTTCTTTGCGACGCACATATTTTTCTGTCAAGTGGGTCTTTGTCAGTCAGTGCCGTACATAAAACACGCTTGGGCGATCATGTCCCTTTCGAGACATGACTGACTGGGCAGAAGATTATCCCGCAGTAGGTTGCCATTGCTTTCTGCGGTAGACTGGTTGCCAGCCAAGGCTAAAGAACTCAATCGTTTCTGCTATTTAACCCATAACTGGAGGGAAGAGACGGATTAATACCTTTCCCAAGGGTATTTGTGCGTTATTGAATGCAATGGATTCAACTGGAATTCGAACTCGGCTCCCCGATTTCTCGTTCCGAGCCGATATCCACTGCACCATAACGAGGCTGCTGGATTATCCCTCCTGACGATAATCACAGGCGGTACGAGATTTGAAAGCCTCTTTCTCTTTCGACTTTGCCAGTGACAAGACGTCTCTCCTTGCTCTTTTGGCATGGAATTTCTACAAAGACACACCATGACGGTCAATATAAACCCTTCACAACTTCAGTTCTCGTTTTTTTTTCTTTTTGTAACATGTCCCTTGAATATATTTATTAATACTTGTTTGTTGAATATTTGTCTATATTTCTGAGATGAGCTAGTATTTACATTATTCAGACTATTGTCCTCATCTTTGTTGCCATTTGTACGACGTTTAATAATAGATCATTCTATTTGTCTATATTTCTGAGATGAGGTAGTATTTACAGTATTTACATTATTCGGTCTATTGTCCTAATCTTTGTTACCATTTTTACGACGTTGAATAATAGATCATTCTATTTGTCTATATTTCTGAGGTGAGAGAGTATTTGCAGTATTTACATTATTTAGACTATTGTCCTCATCTTTGTTGCTATTAGCACGACGTTTCGGCCTTGTACAATCCGGCCTTCTTCATGTGCTAAAAAATTCGAACCGAACATTTTATTACAACCACTGGGGTATATCATCCTCATTCCTTGTGTAAAGCCTCGATTGGAAGTCAAGAGTCCCTCTAACTCTGCAAGTTACTTGTTCACCACTGCTGTAGCTCCTGACTTGACACTTAGAGTTGTAAGTTCAATACCAGGCTACAGCAGTAGGGAACAAGTAACTTGCAGGGTTAGAGGGAGATAACTCATGACTTCTAATCGATGCTTTACGCAAGTAATAAAAATGGTATATCCCAGTGATTGTAATAGAGGATTCGGTTCGAAATTTCTAGTACCAGAAGAAGGCCTGAGCGTACAACAGCCGAAACGTCGTAAAATAGCAACAAAGATGAGGACAATAGTCTGAATAATGTAAGTACTTGTTTGTTTAAATTCCAGATTTTGTGACTTATTTTCGCCTGAACTCACTTGAGTCCGTCAATATTGTTTATGAGACAACTGTACCAGTATCCATTAAAAAGACGTCCACACCTCGCAACAAAAGTAGTGAGCCCAACAACAATTCATACAGAGCATCATATAAACATTCTAAATATCTGTCTGTATTTTCCTAATGTAGATATAAGCAGCGTTTGAGATTTAAAAAGTAATCACTAATATCATTGTAGGTCATTCTAAGTAACTTGCGAGTCTTCAATGGCAGACCTTTGGGTTGTAAAAGGAATCAGATTTTCTTTTGCTATATTTGAAGGAACACGTTTCATTGCGAGATTTTTAATCGACCGTTAGCGAGAAAAGCAATAAACTGTAATCGCCCAATTAAGTTTTTAATCGACTGAGTCGATCGGGCGAGGGAAATGTCAATGGCTGGATAAAATATTACACTTTATTTTACATTCTTTATATTAATACTATTATCTTCATCCATATTTTTGTTTTTATCACAATATGTTTGCCTTTGTTACTCTCCGACCTTCAGGTTTATATCACATTACAGGTATGAACGGGAGTAGACTGTTCCCTTTCCCTTATCCATGTCTAGGTATACCGTAGTGCTCTTATTTTTAAAACCTAATTATTGTTTGCTCGTTTACACTGAGTCCAAGTATACACTGCCCGACTCAAGGACTAAATTCAAAATCACTATCTTACCAAATTCACGCACCAACGTCTTAATCTACTAGACTATTTTCTAGACATTGTATAATCCATGGGTCAGGCAATGTGCTATTTCACTCAATGGAAACGGGTAAATAATATCTAAGTAGTACTAAAAATAAAAACGAGACGATACCCTTAGGAACCATCTATCGCCGTTCAATTGAAAATTCCCCTATAGATCCATATGCACCTGAGGAATGATGGAGGGCACAACAGCCAAAACGTTAGAATAACAACAAGAATGAGAACAATATTCATAATGTAAATAATGATAACTTTTCAACAATGACATTCAGATAGACGTCTGACTTACATATGCAAGTCTTGTTCCTGGGTATGACGATAAACTACATCAGGCAGCAAGGCTTCTGATGGGGAGATTGGAGGTATCGAGGAGCGTGAAATTATCTCAATTGCTGTTGTTCCAAAGCCCACCCTGACCTAATATGGTAGCATCTGTTACAGTCATATCTATGGACAAAAGGGAACCCCCTCCAAAACAAAACTATGAAGATATAAAAATACATTTTATAGTACAATCACCGACAAGAGCTATTTGTAGCAGAATCACCGACAAGAGCTATTTGTAGCATAATCACCGACAAGAGCTATTTGTAGCAGAATCACCGACAAGAGCTATTTGTAGCAGAATCACCGACAAGACTGTTGCTATTTGTAGCAGAATCACCGACAAGAGCTATTTGTGGCATAATCACCGACAAGAGCATTTGTAGCAGAATCACCGACAAGAGCTATTTGTAGCATAATCACCGACAAGACCTTGTTCACAACAAAATGACCAACAATGCATTTAATTTTTAGTTGAGGCATGCAATTGTGTTCAAAATAGTTTGGCATAAAACTACCCACAGAGGAGTTGATAAACCGTTAAACAAACCCAACCACAACATATGCAAGTCTGATACGAATAAGTTGAAGAGTATTTTTTCGTTCTGGGTCCTGTATAAAAAAAGAGATATAGAAGGCCAGTTTTGCCAAAGACAGTGTTATGGCTGCGAGGACGTGTCGACAGACACGCGATGTTGCTTCATAAGTCAAGTAGTAATCATGAAATTGATCGCTCAGTTTCTTTTAAAAGACACCCCTAAAAAAATCGAATGCAATGGGCAACAGAATACATGAAGACCGATTTTTCAACCGTTCTTTTTCGCCCTGCCAAATGGATACAGAAAAGGCCGTGTGACTATGAGCGGAAATCACCATTACATGTTGAGATGTCAACAGGGTAGAGGTGGTGTGATGTTTCAGGATGGGATAATAGACGCCGAAGTGGTGGACCACTGGCGAGTTACAGATGATGTTAAGACGACAGCTCAGACATATGCTGAGTATTGGAAGTATAACATGAAACCAGAGTTCAAGAAGTCAAACGCTTTTTATGCACGACAATTATCCATGACATTCAGCAAAGAAAACTAATGAATATTTGAATAAAATGAGCTTCAAATACACTTGTCTGATGAAGTGGTCGACTTGTTCGCCGATTGAAAACTTGGAAAATTCTGAAGAGGAAGGTTCGTGATTGGCAGATAGCAATTTACTAGCAAAGATGAACTCTGCAAAGCTATTTTAAATGCTGATCAGTCTGTTTCATATCAACAAATCTAACTAGTAAATCTAAACTTATTTATAAATGGAACTTTGTCTGTGTGTGTGTGTGTGTGTGTGTGTGTGTGTGTGTATCCGTTACCTATAGACTTCGTAACGGCTGAACCGATTTCCTTGAAAATTTACACTGTTGTACTATAAGCGTCTGCGAGTGTTCTTAGCTCGGTTTTGTGTCGAGGTACACTTGATAAATATCGAAAATCGATAATCAAAAAAATCGGGTTATAGAAGGAGTGGTCCGATCTTAATCAAATTTGATTCGCTCATAGACAAAGACATAAGAAACGATATTCAGAAGTTTCAAGATTGCAGTTTTTGCAATAGTGCAGAAAATCTATAATATATATATATAAGAGGCAAAATACCGGGTCTGATCAAAATCAATTTTTCAGCAATTTTATTTTAGTTATTGCATCTAGTTTGGCTCTAAGTAGGTATAATTGTAGTTCTTAGTCTCAGCCATGATACCATTTACTCAGAGGACTTATTTAGCCTCCAAAATTCAGTTTACGACGGAAAAAAT
The DNA here is from genome assembly GCA_037127315.1 of Ascarosepion bandense. Lineage (NCBI taxonomy): Eukaryota > Metazoa > Mollusca > Cephalopoda > Sepiida > Sepiidae > Ascarosepion > Ascarosepion bandense. The sequence continues at coordinate 65,258 of JBBBDQ010001922.1, read as the reverse complement.
CTTATTTGATATCGATACCAGGTAATCTAAATTTGACTTATATTCATTCATTTTTCCTTCACTCTACGGTTTCGCTTTAACTGGAAACAACTATTGCTTTTTAGTCTTTCGTGCCAACGTCCAAAGAGTCTGAACTCCAGGATCATGGATTAGTTTTAAAGCTTTCATTACACTCGAGCAACGCTGGGCTATACTACTAGTATATATATATATATATATATATAATCCTCCTGTCACGCTCAGAGGCAATAACATGTGAGGAAACAGCCATAATAATCCTCAGATATTTTGCTATTTTTTTTCGGCAGAGTTTCACTCGTCAAATAATAAAAATTCTATTTCTATTGTCGCCATATCAACAAAAAAAATCTGGAATAATGAACGGATTCTATTTAAGAACACTCAGAATTTGTAGCCCTCGATATTTACATGACCTGGAGAAATATACTGAAAATACGTTTAATCTCCAATAACATCATGTTATCATCATATTCAAGGCGAAACCTGGACACTAACGTGGTGTCAGTCAGTCAGTTAAGTGTCATAAGTGTACACGCTTAGGTGATCATGTTTCGAAAGAAACATGACTGACTGGACAGAAGATTATCCCGCAGTAGGTTGCCATTACTTTCTGCGGTAGACTGGTAACCAGCCAAGGCTATAGAACCCAATCTGTCCTGTTATTTGATTCATAGCTAGAGGGGGAAGAGATGTAATATATTAATAAGTCGTAATTATTGGGGGATCAGTTTGTTACTTCATAACAATATAAAACTGATCCCCAACTTTATGCCCAGTAGAAGCCTTAATCATGATTCCAACTATTATATTCAGTCAGTCAGTTAAGTGCCATACGTGCTACACGCTTGGGAGATCATGTCTCTTTCGAGACATGACTGACTGAACAGATTATCCAGCAGTAGGTTGCCATTACTTTCTGTGGTAGACTAATTACCAGCCAAAGGCTATAGAACCCAATCTGTCCTGTTATTTAACCCATAATGGGAAGAAGTGATGGATTAATACCTTTCCCACGGGTATTTGCGCGAAAGTGAATGCAACGAATTCAACTGAAATTCGAACTCGGAACGTGGTGTACTTATCAAGCCAGCTTTTCTCGCTACATCAATTATGACTGAAAAATGACTTCGATCCTCAGTGAGTGCCCCCAAAGTTTCTGCTTTTTGCCACATCTAAGCTACGCTTAGAAAATACTGTTTAAAATAGACCGAACGTATTTTCAAATACAGATATAATCCAATGAAAATAAATACAAAATAAACGCCTTAAGTAATAAAAATATGTCTGATTAAAAAAAAAATCTATAATTTTTTTTAGAAATTGCTTTGCTTACATTTGCGATACGAAATTGAGCAGGTATAAGTTTCGAGGAAAATCTGAACGAATAACATTGCTTCAAAAGGCAAAGACATACCCAGCTTGTCAAATCAAGCCGGAAAAGACGGTGGTCCCGCCCGAAAAGAGGACGCAGGTTCGATTCTTGCCGAAGCGTGCATTAACTTTTCTCGAGTATGCAGACCGCTAGTCGAAAGAAATATTATTATTTATACTATTTACATTGCTCGGTCTTCATCGTTAATGTTAATATTCTCGACGTTTCGGATGTTGTATACTCCAGCCTTCTTCAGGTGATATACATTGAAATTTCAATCTGAAATCTTTATTTACTCCACTGACATCGATTAATTTTAGTTCGACGTATCATGCCTTTTCTCGATATCTCAATTTGAGTTAACTCCTTTTAGTAACTCAACTTGTTTACTGATGTGACCAGGTATTGAACTCGCAACTCCTTGGCTCAAGTCACTTTTTGGATTTCTTTTTTTTTTTTAAATCATATCACCCCGTGCAAGGCGGTAAGGCCACTGGTGTGCAGGGGGCTACGTAAGAGTGAAAAGATTGGAAAAGAGAAAGCCAGAAACCACATCCTAAACAGGGAACAAGGGATGAGCCTCTACACCTGTTCAATAGACGTGGGTGGAGTGTGAACCGGGCGATAGTTCAGTCTATCTACTCCAATTGAAAAAAACATACGTTTTTATCCACTGAACTATCTTCGAAATTCCAACGTAAATCAACTCGGAGCATATAAATGTGTTGACAACAATCCGAACTATGTAAATAGTGCAAATAGTTACAACAGCTCATTACAGAAATATAGACAGATGTTTAAATAAATACTGTTTAAAATAAATGGTGCGTCTACTTAAGTAGGAATATCCAATAAAAATGACTTTAATAAAAAGATTATGTATAAATATTATTTCCTTTTACGAGTTTGAATCTTAATGTTACACTTATCCATAACTAGCATTTTAGCCCGGTTTCACTCTGGGGCCACAATTTAAACAGCCTAAGGTACGCAGATGATACAGTGCTGATAGCAGACACAGAAAGGAAACTACAAGACCTCCTACAGAAGGTAGCTGAAGAGAGTGATAAGAAAGGACTACAAAAAAAAAAAAATTGCAAGAAAACCGAATGCATGATCATCAGTAAAAAGGTCAGCCCAGTATGCCAAATACAGGTCAGGGATACTAAAATCAAGCAGGTACAAAAATTTAAATCCCTTGGGAAGTGTTATAACAGAAGACGGAAAGTGTGACACAGAGATCCGAAGGCGAATAGGCATGGCGAAGGAAGAATTCCAGAAGTTGACCAAAGGATTAAGAAACAGGACAATTTCGCTAGAAACAAAGAAGAGAATATTGGATTGCTATGTGTTGTCAGTTTTTCAATATGGCAGTGAATGCTGGACAATATCATCAAAGATGAAGGAAAAATTTGAAGCAACTGAAATGTGGTTCTACAGAAGGATGCTGCGAATATCATGGATCGAGCATGTGAGCAATGATGATGTCCTAGAAATGATGGAAACAAAAAGGAAATTAATAGTGAGCATCAGGAAGAGACAGCTGAAGTTCCTGGGACATGCAGTGAGGAAGGAAGGCTTGGAGAACGTGATACTAACAGGCCAGATAGAGGGGAAAAGAGACAGGGGAAAGCAAAGGATAACATATATGAAGGACCTAATCAGGTGGATGATTGGAACGAGGGTTGCATGGTGTAACAGAAGAAGGCGTGCTAAGAGCCATCAGGGATAGGGAGACGTGGAAAGCGATGATCGCCTACGTCCTGGAAGGGACAGAGCACATAGAAGAAGTAGTTTAAGGAAAAATAAAAATAAAAAAAACATATGATGAATTTGCATAGCAAATACTCAACGTCCACCCTCGTCACTTTTATAGAAATAGATAACAATGCTGAATGTCTCTGTTGGATTAGGGTTGGAGGGGGAGGGGCAGTACATGTATAAAGTTGGGTGATCGATTCTATATTATAATCAATACATAAACTGATCCCTGACTTTGAGGGATAATACATATTTTCTACCCTTAATTTTGGCTTTCTGAGAAATTTCAAGGTGTCGTCAGCGTTCTAAAATTTTGATCCACATCTGAGCGCAACTCCCGTCGAGCTAGACCGCAAAATGCAGACGCTAAGTTGAATCTATCAAACAAATACTTACGCAACGTCCACCCTCGTCACTTTTATAGTTTTATAGATAACAATGTAGAATGTCTCTATTGGATTAGGGTCGGAAAAGCAACATATATAGATAATATAAAGTTGGGGTGATCGATTCTATATTATAATCAATACATAAACTAATCCCTGACTTTGTGGGGTGATAATATATATTTTTCTATCCTTAATTTTGGCTTTCTGAAATATTTCAAGGTGTCGTCAGCGTTCTAAAATTTTGATCGACTTCTGAGCGCAACTCCTGTTGAGCTAGACCACAAAATGCAGACGCTAAGTCGAATCTATCAAACAAACAAATACTTACACAACGTCCACCCTCGTCTCTTTTATAGATATAGATTTTGGTCGATACACTTTTCATTATTGTCATTTAAATATTAATTGAAGCCTACTGTAGTGTAGATGTTAGCAACCAACGTGGTCTCGCAGAAAAGCTAAAATAAATAAACATCGATATTTATCGTAAGACTTATCGTAAATTAATAATGAGTGTCACAGGCCATCTATTTGTATTGCGAGTTATCGTGGCCGTATGATACACTTATCTACCCGCTTGCCAGAGAGCACTAACTAACATATATGCAATTTTTTCTCCGTTCTTATTTGCTTTTGATATTCCTTGGGTAATGCGGGTCTCAGCTAAAACTGTGTGAAAACGAAAACAAACACTACTATGCTTGACCGAAAGAACTATTGAAATATACATCACTAGCAGTATAGCCCGGCGTTGCTCGGGTGTAATGGAAGCTTTAAAAATAATCCATGGTCTTGGAGCTCAGACTCAGCCTAAAGAATATTTGAAATAATAAAATTGCGACAATTTACCAATCGCAACTGGTTGTGTGTGTGTGTATATATATATATATATATATATATACTAGCAGTATAGCTCGGTGTTGCCCGGGTGTAATGGAAGCTTTAAAACTAATACATGGTCCTGGAGCTCAGACTCTTTGGACGTTGGCACGAAAGACTAAAAATCAATAGTTGTTTCCAGTTAAAGCGAAACCGCAGACTGAAAGAAAAATGAATGGATGTAAGTCAAATTTTGATTTCCTGGTATCGATATCATAAGTTTTTTTTCGTCGTAAACTGAATTTTGAAGGCTAAATAAGTCCTCTGAGTAAATGATATCATGGCTGAGACTAAGAACTACAATTATACCTACTTAGAGCCAAACTCGAAGCAAAAACTAAAATAAAAGGGCTGAAAAAAATACAGAAATACAGGCAGATAAACAGACACACACGCAAACATCTTGCCTTTTATATATATATTATCGATTTTCTGCATTATTGTAAGAACTGCAACACTGAAACTTCTGAATATCGTTTCTTATGTCTTTGTCTATGAGTGTATCAAATTTGATTAAAATCGGACCACTCCTTCTATAACCCGATTTTTTCGATTATCGATTTTCGATATTTATAGGGGGTTCTTCGACACAAAACCGAGCTAAGAACACTCGCAGACGCTTATAGTACAACAGTGTAAATTTTCAAGCAAATCAGTTCAGCCGTTTCAGGGTCTATAGGTAACGGACACACATACACACAGACACGCACACTCACACAGACAAAGTTCCATTTATAAATAAGTTTAGATCTGTGTATTTTTATAATCTCCGTCTGTTCTTTCTTAAAAGCCTGCCAGTGGGGTTCTTTGCCGACAAGACAAAACAAGACAGTAACTCAAAAGATTGGTTGAAATCTAATTTCACACTATGGAAAGCACCAGGAAATTGTCACTCTCTCTCTTTCCTGCTTCAATATTTTTCTTAAAATCTATTTTGCCACCAGTGTCTCCAGAGTTCCTCGTTTATCACAGACTTTGTTTTTTTGTTCGAAGACCAAGAGACTCAGGTTGTTCAGCACCTACATTTCAGCAGACACAATGTCTGCAGCTATCAGCCTAGCCATAACAAGGCCGTTTCAGAGATACGGCAGAGTAGAACATCAACAGAAGTGTTGATGGACGAGACTAGCAAAGCAGGGAAAGAAAACGGAAGCTAAGATCTTGATTGGATCCGCTGGGAAAATCTGTCAGTTCCATAGCAGACGAAATTGGAAGCAAAAGAAACGTTATAATCAGAAGTTCCGAAAATCGAGGAATTTCATTATTCCATAGATTATGTAGGTTTCATTTTCGATGCTATTGATAGGTTTCATGAAAATATTCTCATGTTCCTTGTCTTATCGGAAGTTCTGAGAGCAACGACATGATTTCATATTCAGTGGAACCTGTTGTATGCGACCAATCCTACTGCAATCAAAAACTGGTCGCATACGGCAGGTGGTTGCTCACTAAAGACTCGTGACCTATCCTCCCCACGATCGTATATTTCACTCTCCAGAGTGTAGATATTTTCCCATGTAATCTGGTAATAAATAAATGAGAACATATGATGGTCTAACTCTGAAAAAAAATTATTCAGCATAATTCTCTCTTAACATTACAAACGTATTTACAACGTTTAACAAAAGAAATGAAAATTATTTATTCATACTGGTGTAGGCTGAAAAAAACCCAGTTATTACAGTTTGTGTGATGTGTTTTTTTTTTTTTAGTTTTTTTTTTTGTAATGTGACCACCTCGATTTAAATTGATGTTGGCACTTATTTATTTGGTCCATCATTTTCTTGGTCTTCATGAACCAAAGCTTTCAATTTTTTCTTAGAAGTGAGTGATAGTAAAAGAGAATCTGCAATAATATATGGAAAAATAAACAAACATACAAGAAAAAAATGACAACGATCAGGGGAAAGAGAGAGAGAGTAAAACGGTTGAAAATAAATAAAGATAATGAAAGAGATAAATATTGAAAATTTAAATTTCACATAGATGTGATTTCCCCCCTACGCCCAAATTTATCCAAGTTGGTACAGAAACCGACAAATCTCTTGAACTTGTCAAATGTAATAAGTACATGTAAATACAAGGCAGCCGCCGTTTGACCACCGCCAGTTTAACAAACTATAAAAATTTGACTTCACAACAATGAGAAAATAAAGAGAAAGTGTTTCTGGCTTAGATTAAAGAAAAATGAAAAAAGATTCCTAACTTAAATTCTCCTAATTTAGAAGTTAAGACTGTACTGCAAAAATGAATTTTTGTTAAAGTGATCGCTTGACCATTGATTTTTATTCTTTCATGTTGGTCGGTGGTCTCGTTTTGGAAGAGGTCGCTTTCTGGGAGTTAATTAACATTAGCAAATCGTCCGTGCATCGAAAAACGGTTGTTAATAGCAGGTGGTCGCTGACGACGGGGTCGCATACACCGATTCCATTGTACTTTTTTCTTTCGTGAGTGTGGTGGTGGTGGGGGGGGTCGGTACGACCGGCTAAGGCAAGCTCAGTATCCGTATGCGAGGGGTGAGTAAATTTTGACCGGCGGTCAAAGCGTATATTAAAAACCGACCTTGTGCCACGACTCGCCCGGGTGTGAGGGTGAGGGGGCTGGGTAAATAAATTCTTTCGCCCTTTCACCGCAAGCAAAGCGGCAAACCCCGAGTACGCAAGAGTGGGTGGGGGTAAAAAGAGTAAGTGAGAGAGAAGATTGTTGGTTAGTTGTTTTTGTTTAGCGGCATATCAACACTTCTATGGGTTATTTCATGCCGAAATCTAAACATTTTGTACGAAGTTTAATGGCTTCACCTACATATTTTTTTGCATAATTCTTTATTTTTATGGCAAACGTATGTCTAGATATATATTTTAGAGATCTTTTTTTAAAATCGTATCACCCCGAGCAAGGCGGTAACGCCACTGATGTGCAGTGGGGTACATAAGAGTAAAAAAGATTAGATAAAAGAGAGTGAAGAGAAAGACGAAGCCAGTTAAAAAGGAGCAAGAGAAGGATGAGAATACAGGTGTGATGACAATTGCGAAGGTGGAGAGAAAGGAAATGGATATACAGGGTAGTGAAGAAAGAACTAGAGTCAAGTGGTTAAGGGATGAGTCTTGACATTGCATTTAAATTCCTGGAGGTTGTAGCTGTCAGGAAAGCAAGAATATGGAAGCGAGTTCCACAGGCGGAAAGTGCGAGAAAAGAAGCTGATGAAGTAAAATTGTCGTCTGCATTTGGTTAATCTAACAGTGAATGGGTGAGACCCAGCTGCCAGTCTGGTTGCACGAGTAAACACCTGTTGCAGAGGCACCAGTGACTTAAATTCGTTGGAGCTGAAGCCATGAATAATAGAACAGACCAAGGGAAGCCACATCCCGTCGGTGGGGAAGTGGCTGGAGTTGAGCCGCCAAGTGGGTACCTATCACATTACTGATTCTCCTTTGGAGCCTGTCATGAACACTGAGATGAACGCAGGGTCGCCTGACCACATATGCCAGCAGTACTCCATGCACGATGGATTCAGGCAGGTAAAACATCCTGGCCCGACACAGTGACCCAACCTTCCTAGCAGTGAATATAGCTATTGACTCAATGTAGTAGTTCCACTGGAGATCGGAAGAGAGGGTAAGGCCGAAGGAGGCGCAGTGTATTGCTCTCAGGGAGACTCGCTTAGTCCATGCTTATGGGAGGCAGGAGAGGTTGCCTGTGATGATTGACAAATAGCAGCTTGGTCTTAGACGCATTGGAATTTACAAGTCGCTTGGTCTTAGAGGCATTGGAAGCTTGGTCTTAAAATGTATTGTTGGTCTTTTGCTATGAAAATGTATTTACACATTGGTTCGTTTCTTATCAAAATTAACAAAGATATAAAGCTTTTTATTAAGTTTCGTGTTTTTTCTTCAAGGACAAAGGAAGACTGATGAAGACATTTTACCAAAAAGTTTGAAGAAATATTTATCTTTTGTAGATATTTGGATTACTAAAATGATGTGTTGCTGTTATTTGATACCCAGAAGCGTCCGCCAGATATTGCTGGTAGGGATTTTGATAGATTAAGATCTTTACAGAAATACTGTAAGAATTGGAAACTATTCAAGCTTTAGTGTAAATAAAATGAACTTGATCAGGGACGATACATTATAAAAACAGTAAAACTTAGAATAAAGAACTCAATGAACTTTTTCTGACAGAATGCAAGAAAGTTAGAACTTGTTGGCACTTGACCGGTCAGCTTAAAAAAAACATCAGATATTACATGAGAAGTAAAACATTTCACGTCCATCCCATAAAAAAGACCGTTATATATCCCTCCTGTCACGCCCATAAAAAGAGAGACAATAGCGAGTCAGCGTCGGCTCATTTCATGCTCTTTACTACCAGTTATTAAGCTTAACTACCAGTTAGGAAAGCTCATGTCGCATGTTTTTCCTTAACGGTGTCTTATTCTATTTTTTTATAATAATTATGTCATCGAGTAGTGAAGAATATATATATATATATATATATATATATATATATATATAATGTTAAATTTAAAAATACCAAACATTATGTTTGTTTATTTTTAATAAACATTCCTGTTTACATTCACAATATAAAAAAATAATGATCAATAATACAACTATCCTACACAAAGAAAACAACAAAAGCAAACTACAGATTCTTGAGGCAATATTCATTAAAATACTTGAGCCGTCAATTAATAGTATCATCTATGAATACTGTAGTAATGTTCTAAAACGTTTGTAAAAAGAAAAGTTTTTTTTTATGCTTTAACACGTGCATCACCATCACATTACAACATATAAAAAAAAATTCATTTTTGGAAAATAATTTTCACGTTCTAATTAACGCTAGCAATTTGTCAACCGTTATATTTGAAGCAGGAAAAAATGTACAGTAATTTTTAGCAACACAGTTTTCCGGTTACATTTGTTACCATAACTCACACCCCTGAAGATGACCCTGGAAAGAGGTTGAAATACTTGGGTACCTTAAGAAATGAATGAAAATAACATCTGTCAACGTTACCGCTCAATTTTGACATCTTTTGATTGTAATACGCGAAAGATTATCCTTGTGATTGAACGGATTTTATTAAAAATAAGCAAACATAGCGTTTGCAATTTATTTAATCTAAAATGTTTAAAAGAAAATTTGCTGCCTAAATACACACACACACATATATATATATATATATATTAATGCATGTTTCATTAAATAACACAGAAAAGATTTGTCTATTTTATGTAAATTCTTTTTGTATCGTCTGATAAGCTTAATAGCATTATCGTTGAAAGAAAGAAAATCACAATATTGATACATGTTTTTTATTAATCTTTCCTGAGCTTTCGGCTTCCATCAGCCATTATCAAATATGACAATTATATTAAGTGTATTAAATAGTTCGCGGATGAACAATAGTGGTAGTGGTCTATTTTGTTTGCAACGGCGTACATATGCGTGCGTGCTGGAAGTGGAAATCGCACTGCAGCTTGGGACGTTACATAAGACCACGCGAGATATATGAAATTATTTGTTTGAACATTATTTTTAATTGATACTCGTATTTTGAGTAGATAGTTTGTTTCTAATCAAACAGTATATTTAAATTAACAGTAATGTTTAAACAAATAATTTCAATATGTCGGTTGTTGGAACCATTTCGTTAACCTTCGGGTTTTTCCGTAACACACACACACACACATATATATATATATATATATATATATATATATATATATATATATATCCCTCCTTTCACGTTCGGGGGAGTATTTTCTTTTTTTTGTTTCTAATTAGCAGTATAGCCCGGCGTTGCTTGGGGGTAATGAAAGCTTTCAAACTAATCCATGGTTCTGAAGCTCAGACTCTTTGGACATTGGCACGAAAGACCAAAAAGCAATAGTTGTTTCCAGTCAAAGCGAAACCGTAGATTGAAAGAAAAAGGATTGGATATAAGTCAAAATGAATGGATATAAGTCAAACTTTGATTTCTGGTATCGATATCAAATAAGTTTTCCGTCGTAAACTGAATTTTGAAGGCAAAATAAGTCCTCTGAGTAAATGGTATCATGGCTGAGACTAAAAACTACAATTATACCTACTTAGAGCAAAACCCAAGAAAATAAAAAGAAAAAAAAAAGAATATAAGGGCTAAAAACCTGATTTGATCAGATCCTATAGATATCCAATATCGAAGTCAAATAAGTAATCCAAGGATAAACTAACCTAAGTAAGTCCATGAAAACTTATCGTACCCATCGGGAGTAAAATTGGAAGAAAATGATCCATATTGATGGCTGAATATCGGTTTTCGATCAGATTCGATAAAATATCAAGGAAAATAAGTCGTCTGAGAAGATCTACTAAGGTTTGAGACTAAAAACTATAGTTTCTGCAGTAAGAACCACGATAAAAGGGCTGAAATCCTGATCTTAATCAGACCTGATCGTATATCGGCGTATCGATTTCCAAAATGAGGGCGGGGTGTAGAAAAATAAGTAACCTATGACCTGACCGGAAGCCTAAAGAATATTTGTGTGAAATTTTGTGAGAATCGAATAAAAATTATAGATTTGTATAAAGGACATACAGACAGACACACACAAGCATCTTGCCTTTTATACATATAGATGTAAGATACTCAATTGTAGGTACATCAACATGTTGCCGTCATTTTAGACGGCATATCGATATAAGTGTTTTGCCGTCATTTTTGACGGTTACGAGTCCACTTGTCAATAATAATACATGAACGGACCAACATCATTTTAAGCGCTTTTATACGGAAAGGGAAAAAGGAATTCGGGTAAACCCGAAATAAACAAGTTGCATTATCTCGATTCCAACTCAGCTATATAAAAATCACACTCGTTTGTACTCAGGAGAGTGACAAAGATATAAATCATGCCATGTATCACATACGGGGAGGCATTTTCTGGTCGTGTGCAGAGGTGTTTCTCGCGAGTGATATCGATTTTATAACGGGTGAAAAATTAGTAACATGGATGTAATGTAATCGTTAATAAAGCAGTTGGTGCATAATTAAAAAAAAAGTAATAAAATTTCGTTTGTTTTATCGCTATATATATATATATATATATATATATAGATAGATAAATAGAAAGATAGAAAGAAAGCCAGACAGACAGATAGATAGATAGATAGATAAGAACAGAGATAGATATAGCGATAAAAACAAAAGAAATTTTATTACTCTTGGTCATGCCAAATATTTAAGCCAGAAAAATAAATGTCCGTTAACCAGTTTTGTTCCCCCCACTCTTCAGAACTGTAATCGGGAAACATTACGAAAATATATATACATATTTTATGGGTGACATGAACAAAGGAAAGGAAAACTTCTTTTGCTTAAAGTTATTTCATCTAAAGATGCTAGAGACTCAACAAAGCAAGTCCAAGCAAACACTCTCTTTCTTTCCAAAGAGAAGGCCGCCTGGACCTGATAAAAAACGCCTCAAACACCTTTAAATGAAACAACGAGTGTGACCTGGCCAAAACAGAACCAGTCAACACTGGTTTTTACCAACTTCCCACGAAGGCGGATGCGACACAAGGTCAGTTAAAAAGTCTTATTTATTAGATGGACTGAAATTGAAGAGCCGTACATATTCCGAATGACATCAGTCAGTCAGTTAAGTGCCATACGTGATACACGCTTGGGCGATCATGTCTCGAAAAAGACATGACTGACTGGGCAGAAGATTATCCCGCAGTAGGTTGCCATTGCTTTCTGCGGTAGACTGGTTACCGACCAAAGCTATAGAACACAATCTATCCTGCAATTTAACTCATAGCTGGAGGAAGAAGAGATAGATTATATTACATTATTACATTAATTATAATTAGTGGGGGATCAGTTTATTACTTCATAACAATAGAAAACTGATCCCCCACTTTATGCCCAATAGAAGCCTTAATCATATTTCCAACTATTATATTCAGTCAGTTAATTGCCATACGTGATACACGCTTTGGGCGATCATGTCTCAAAAGAGACATGACTAATTGGGCAGAAGATTATCCCGCAGTAGTTTGCCATTGCTTTCTGCGGTAGACTGGTTGCCAACCAAGGCTATAGAACCCAATCTGTCCTGTTATTTAACCCATAACTGGAAGGAATAGACGGATTAATACCTTTCCCAAAGGGTATTTGCGCGTAAGTGAATGCAATGAATTCAACTGACATCACGCGACGAAAAAAAATTATTAATTATTTTTGTAGGCGCGATTAGATGTTAGGATTAAGCAACACTATAATGAGGGAGGAATGAAACTGGTTAACTGGTATTTTTTTGTTTGAAATATTTGACATGGCCGGCAGCAATAAGAATTTTGTTTTTATCGCCATAATGAAATTCCTTACCGCGAAAGACGTATTACATACAACATTAAAAAGAAATACCGATAATGTTCTTGATCTTTGAGTTACCAGAACGAAACCGTTGAAAACGAGGAAAAGGTGGACGAGTTAAATTGTATTTGAGGAAACTTGAGGTTGATGGACAGCACACGAGAACATCCGCTCGTGCATTGAATACTGCTGCCATATCTGGTCGGGTTATCCTGCTATCCACCTAGGGGGTCCTTGACCAAACCCAACGGAGAGTCTCTAATGTGATCGATCCCAACTTGGCAGGTCTGATACAATCACTATTTCACCGGCGCAATGTGGCTTCCCTGTGTCTCTTCTACAAATACTTTCATGGCTTCTGCTCAGATGAACTTAGCTTAGGGCGATATGATTATAAAAAAAAATTCTATACTATTATAATGTGGATATAAAGTGGGGGATCAATTCTACATCAATATAAAAACTAATCCCTCATTTTAGGGTCACATTCATCCTTCTCTTACCATCCGCCCGTGCATTGAATACTGCTGCCATATCTGGTCGAGTGCTCCTGCTATCCCCTCAGGGGTCCTTGACAAAATTCAACGGAGAATCTGTAATGTGATAGATCCCGACTTGGCATTCGCCCGTGCATTGAATACTGCTTCCATATCTGGTCGGGTGCTCCTGCTATCCCCACAGGGGTCCTTGACAAAATTCAACGGAGAATCTGTAATGTGATAGATCCCGACTTGGCATTCGCCCGTGCATTGAATACTGGTGCCATATCTGGTCGAGTGCTCCTGCTATCCACCTAGGTGTCCTTGTCAAAATCCAACGGAGAATCTGTAATGTAATAGATCCCGACTTGACAGCTAGGATACAGTCACTTTCTCACCGGCGCAATGTGGCTTCCCTGTGTCTTTTTTTTCTTTTTTTTTTAATCGTGTCACCCCAAGCAAGGCATTTTACTACCACTGTTGTGCAGGAGGTTACATAGGAGGAATGAATGTTGAGGAGTGAGAGGTTGCAGGGGGTGTCAGGAAGAGAGTAGGAGAGAGAAGAGAGTACTAGTGAGGCTCTCTTCTACAAATACTTTCATGGCTTCTGCTCAGATGAACTTAGCTTACTGGTCCCCCCCCCATACATGAATTTGCTGAAGCCACAAGATTAGCAACTAGGTCTCACTCTTTTACTGTGAAACCGATAAATTGTAAACGCAAATTCTACTCCATCAGCTTCTTTTCTCGCACTTCGTGCCTGTGGAATTCCCTTCCGTTTACTTGCTTTCCCGACAGCTACACTCTTCAAGAATTTAAATGTAAAGTCAATAGTCATCGCCTATTTCACTAACCTGCATCCCCTCTCTCTCATATGCTTTTTTCTCTGTCCACACCACTCATCACTATTCTCTTCCTTCTCATACTCTCTTCCTGACACTCTCTGTAACCTGTCACTCTTTCTCATAACATTCCTCCTATGTAACCCCTTGCACATCAGTGGCAGTAAAATGCCTTGCTTGGGGCCACACGATTATAAAAAAAAAGTAAAAATATCCAATGATAGAAATAAAGAGCATTACTTACCACCTCAAGACGAGCGCGTCGATATATTCTTTATCAGATCAAAACCGTTACCTAGTTTTCTTTTGTTTTAAATGGAAGAGCGTAGATTACATTTGTCAACACGATTTTTGGTACTAAGAAACAAAGCACATTTTTTAGCTAATTTGATGGTTAATTCTGAAAATAACCTTAGATTTTTATGGTTAGCTACCGTTTTTGTTGTACTGAAATTTATCATTTTTTTCCAATTTACGATCTTCGCTGATCGCAACATTGAAAAGTCGTAAAAATCCATCAATTTTCAAGTAGGCCGAGCAATTTATGTAAGTCCCCTGAAATAAACTATTTTTTATAAGAAAAGTGTTTTTTATTAAAATATGTTAAAAAAGAAATATCGAATTTTTCTAATTTATCGCCAAAATTCAAATTAAACTAATATGCTTTCTTAGTACGCTAATATGAGTATTAAGCTTACTCTTTTTACATAGCCATCTAGATAGATTTCCGGATAATTGATGCGATGTGAGTGATGTACAATTTGAACTATTCCATCAGGATATCAAAACAATAGAAAAGTGCTACCAGGGACGGTGGGAGAAACGAAGGATGGCTGATTACTGCTGGAGTATCAAAAGGGACTTAAATACCACTGAACATGATAGACAATCAAAAAAGAGAACATTTTTTACCATAGTTTTTATGTTAACGAAAGTTTTATTTTCTGATTTTATTTCTGATTTATTAAATGAATTGATGAAAATACTTTTCGTTTTTAGGATATTCAACCGTGTTATTTTCAAAGACTTAGGGTCTATTTGTTGGTTTAAATACGATTTGATAGGGTTCATCGATTTTACTGTGAAAAATATTGTCATCGGTCAATATCATATATATATATATATATATATATATATTAAAAAAGGATTAATTCAAAGATGTTGAATGGCCATTTCGATGTGAAGATCCCAATAGATTGCAAAGAAATTTAAAAAAAAAAAAAGGAAAAATAAAGGAAAAGAAAAAGAAAAAGATAAAATAAAATCAAATAAATAAAAAAAGAAAAAATTTGACATCGTCTGGGTTCGCAAAAAAAGAGAATTGTAACTAAAAATTAACAGACAGCCGTGTTAAATCGACGTTTTCTTTGTTTTTTTTTACCTAGTGTTGTCTTTATTTAGTTTAATTCAAATGACCTAATTTTTTAAAAAATAATTTTATTTTAAATCCTATATCTTTTTATTCCCTTTTATAAATAATTATGCCTTTTTAAGTAAAGGCCTTTTTCTAATACTTCAACGTTTTTGGGAAATTAGGTTTTTGAATTTGTCTAGCATCTGTAATATTTAAAAAAATTTTTTTTCTTTCTTTTCTTTTCTTTTTCCCTCTCTTCCTTCTTTTATCTCTCTTACCACCTTTTTTCCGTGTTGCTTAAACTTACGTCGATTTAACACGGCTGTCTGTTAATTTTTAGTTACAATTCTCTTTCTTTTTTTTGCGAACCCAGACGATGTTAATTTTTTCTTTTCTTATTTATTTGATTTTATTTTATCTTTTTCTTTCTTTCTTTCTTTATTTTTTTAAAATTTCTTTGCAATCTATTTAAATAAGGAAAAGTAGACTAATTTTTCTCCAGTTTCTGAAAGGATTTTTCTGTTGCTGAGGTGATGTGTTATTCCCCCGTGGGGATCTTCACATCGAAATGGCCATTCAACATCTTTGAATTAATCCTTTTTTAATATATATTTGCTCTGTAATATTTTATTACATGGAGCTCTCTTCCTGTATCATTTTTTAATATTAAAATAAAATTTTTAATATTAATTAGGATCGGGTTTTTGGAATTTACCTTCCTGCTTTTTCCCTTGGATTGAAGTATCTGAATTAAAATATATATATATATATATATATATATATATATATATATATATATATATATATATAAATAAAAACAAATGAAAATTTTTTTCTCCCCAAAAACGGTAGTTAACCAAGAAAAAGTCACGTGATTTTCAGATTCAGCACCCTCAGATTAGCTAAAACATATTGGGTGTCTTGACACCATTTCAGTTCTTTTTGTTGTTGTTGACCAGCATTACTGGTGAAGTGGAGGTTATTCCTGACTGGACTATAAATTTCCAAGTGAAGTTGGGGGGGGGGAGGGGGACGCCGAAAAGGACAATTTTAGTTGCATTTGTCTGAAACGACGATCAAATTTTTGCAAGTTCTATTGCTGTTAATAAATCATTTGATTCGTTTAAAGCTTTTCTTTTTGTATTTTCTGCTTTTTTAATCTCCGTCTATCTTAAATGTAGTTTTTATTTTCGATTAACCTCTTTCTGTTGTAAGGTAATTTTTATTAATATTAACTGCTTCTGTTTTATACGTGTTCCCTTCCCCATTTTTCTATTCCGTTGTATTTTTCTATATTTGTTATTCTAGAATTTACACATTGAATCTTATATCTTTTGTCGAATTCTGTAATTATTGGGGGCGAACTTTAAAGTATTTTTACTGCGGTGGGCCCCGACCACCATAGTAGAATCGCTACTGCCGAACAACCACTTTCTTTTAAAACGGCTTGGGCCAAAAACATCCAAAACTAACTATACCGGAAGTTCTTAAGGGAGTATCAACAACAACGACCTGCTTACTGACCAACGTAAAAACTCAGAAATTAAATGAAGTCAGCAGGAAATATTAGAGAGCTTAAAAATACTAGTAAAAAAAGATGAAATCACGCACGGAACATCCTGCTGGCTACAGAAGAGGTAAAACAGCTGACCGAGAACATTCTAGTCGCAAAAGCGGTGCGATACAAGGCGAAGTATATGAGAGTGACGGTGCATGGGGTGGCCCACGTATATAACCGAAGACCGATTAGGGGCCTTTATTTTGTAAATTATGAACAGTTCGAAGATGTTTCATCAATAATCACTAAAGTGGGCATTGTCACCGGTGACTGTTTTTCAGGTGACAATGCCCCACAAAGATTTTCTGGACATCCCCATCATACTGATTTGTCGAGATAAAAACATGTTCCTCATTGAAGAGGGCCGTCGATTCCACTGCCAATCTTGTGCTGCCACGGGACATCTGTCTAAAGCGTGCCTCGGCAAGAACATGGCACTACAACCTCAAGCAGCAACACCTACAACAGAAGCGGTGGAGATGAAGTCTGGCAAGGCTCCCGATTGTGAGGAGGTTGTGAGGAGGCGACAAAAAGTGGCAACTCTTCCTCACTAGCAGTATGTCCCACAACACCACCATGAGCAGCAGACACTAACAACGACACCAGCATTAAGCGGTACGGCAGAAAAGGCAACCGGACCACCACCACCACCACCACCACCAAGATAAACAGCAGCCGACAAGGGAAAAGGTGGTAAAAACAGGAAAACCAGCAGCTAACAGACGCTGGTATAAATGGTGGATGGAAGGGTGGTGACTTTCTAAGCTCAGCTTAGATGTGGCACAAGGCCGAAAGTATGGTACACTCAGTGAGGATCGAACTCACTACTCAATTATAATGATTCTAGCCAGACAAGCTTTCTAACCATTACACCATGTTAAGGTGTCTATGGTGGGTGGAAGGGTGAGAAATGCCTCTACTTCGGTCATCTTTAAAAAAAGGAGAGGATAGATGACTACCACGTGGAAAGTGAAAAAAAATCTAATAGAAAGATTAAAAAAAAAGGCCAGGCGTAGTAAGGCGGAACGAATCAAGAGACAAGCCAAATCTCAGTTAACCCGTTTCGTGTGAGTAAGAAGAAACCAGCTCAAGTCAGGCTAGGAGCCTCTCCACTTCTTTCGCTAAGGTTCCAACATCTCCTTTTCCTTGCTCATTTCATCACTCACAAAAAATACCAAGGGGGAAGATATCTGCTGGATAGATAAGCAGAAGCTTGAGTGGGAATTTTCCTCCCAGAGGGAAGGCGCACTTAAGGCTCTTATTTAAGATTACATCCGTCGATCGGAATCTGACGGATGATCTCAGGAACCTTAATAATTCTCCTGGGGTTATTACAGTAGTGAGATTGGCAGACACAAAAGACTTAGGTTTCCTTTCAGATTCCTTTCCGAAGAGCTGAACAACAGAAATAGCGACTAGATCTTCGGAAATCGTCAAATCATTGCTCTGGAAAGGCCTTAGTTTTGTTTCATTCTTCGTTATATAGAGCTTTTAAGCTATGTCTTTCCACGGACGTTGACAGTATTGTCACCGACGGACGGATCACGTCCTAGCTTGGCACTGATAGTCTAGAACTATTCGTCGGGTTACTGTTTGCCGCCGATTCCCCACTAAGTAGGGTTACTCCGTAAAATGTCTATTAAGTTGGCATGGGGGAGTGATTGAAATAATACTGCTCGCCTGCTTCGTGACTTCTTGGGTTTTGATGGGGATGTGGCTGCAATCAAGGAGAAACACTGCAAACTTGATGCTAGTTTGGCGACTTTGTCGTCTATTCAGCATCAAGGGTCAAACGTGTTTTCTTGCTGAATGCGACGGTAGACCATTTCCATGTTCCATATGGTTGGGTTGCCGATCGTGGCTGATATTTCCGTGAACAATAATTCATTTAAGATTTTTGTGGTTTAAGCACCCAACGTTCAGATTGAGCGTCTAATTTTTTTTTTTTTTCATCAGTTTAAGCCGTTCTTGGTGGATTCATTGCGCCTGGTATTAATGGGGAACTGGCATGCCGTCCTGGAACCCAAATTAGACAGGAGGTGGTGAGCTAGCGGAAGGTCAGGTGATCCCGTATCTTGGTTGATCTGATCGGCGAGTTTGGTCTCGTCGATAGACACCAGTCGATCATCCAAAGGGGGAGATGTTGACGTGGGCTCTTAGGTCACCGTCTATTCAGGTAGCCAGGGGCACCTCGGCTTGGTGTAATGGTTAGCAAGCTTGTCTTGCTAGTGCCTATTACAACTAAGTAATGAGTTCGATCCTCACTGGGTGCCCTATACTTTCGCCCTTGTGCTACATCTAAGCGGCGCTTAGAAAATCATCTATCCAGGTAGCCAGCTTTCTGGATTTTTTTTTAATCGTTTCACCCCGAGGAAGGCATTCCACTGCCACTATTGCGCAGGGGGTTACATAGGGTCGGGGAAGTGATGGAAATAGGATGGTTGAGCATAGGAAATGTCAGAAGGCGGGTGATAGACGGGTAAGGGTACCGAGAATGAGGGTTGGTTAGATGATGAGAGTGTTTGAGAGAATAGATGCAAGTTAGTGTGTCAGGAGGTGTCTATTGATCTTACATTTAAACTCCTGGAGATTGTAGCCGTCGAGGAAGCAGGCATGTGGAAGGGAATTTCACAGGCGGAAAGCGCGAGAAAAGAAGCTGTTGGAGTAGAAATTACGGTTACATCTTATCTGCTTCACTGTAAAAGGGTGGGACCTAGTTGCTAATCTAGTATCTCGTGTAAATTCGTACCTAGTCGGCACCAATGACTTAAGTTTATCGGAGCAGAAACCGCGGAAGAACTTACAGAAGAAGCACAGGGAAGCCGACATGGTGCTAACTGACAAACTATTTACATAAGACATATTTAGTTCTGGATTAAAATAATAGAATATTCACCATTGAATTTTCTAACTTAGTTTTTCAAATTCAATCGTCAAATTCAGCAACCAATCAACAACAATGATACAATCTCTACTCTTTCTTCTTCTTCTATGTGCCCTGTCCCTTCAGGACGTAGGCAATCATGGTTCTCCACGTCTCCCTACCCTTTGTGGCTCTTAGTATGTTTGCTCCTGTGGCTCCTGGCAACGCCCGTTCCGTCATCCACCTGATCAGGCCCTGCAAATATGTTATCCGCTGCCTTCCTCTGTCTCTCCTTCCTTCTATCTGACCAGTCAGTCTCAGGTTCTCCAGGCTCTCCTTCCTCATTGCGTGTCCCAGGAACTTCAGTTGTCTCTTCTTGATGCTCAGTGTCAATTTCCTTTTTGTTGCCATTCTTTCCAACACCTCATCGTTGCTTGCATGCTCAGTCCACGATATCCGCAGCATCCTTCTGTAGAACAACATTTCGGCTGCTTCCAGTTTTGTCCTCATTTTCGATGATATTGTCCAGCATTCACTGACGTATTAAAGAACTGACATCACGTAGCAGTCCAGCACTCTTTTCTATTGAGATTTTTCTGTGTGTTAGTATTTTGCTCATCTTCTGGAACACGTATTTTATTTTAAAGATATTAAGAAATAACTATGCAATCTTCATATTCACCTCGACTATGGGCACATCTTTTACACTCAGTGTTCCTGTTACCGCCATAACTTTTGTTCAGTCAAAAAGTCGAACTCAGTATAAAATAATAGCAGATGGAAAAGAGAAAATGGAAAACATTTCTATTTTTGTTCAACTGGCCAATCAAAGGCCTCCAGCGCATCAAACACGATTTCGTATTTCACTTTTCTTTTGATGCACACCAAGAGAAGACGGTAAATAACAATCAGTGTTGATTTTGAAAATATTTGATAAATACACCAGGTTGTAGCGAAGAGGAACGCAGTAAATATTTTCTACACTCACATCGCAAGAACAACCTTTTGTTCGGCATATAAAATACGTTGTATGCTTTTTTCTTTTTCTTTTTTTTTAATAAATTCATATTGTTAATTTTTATTTTCGTTACTCATTTTTGATATTGCAATTTTTTGAGTTCCTGTTTTTGGTATTCAAGCAAACTATTCCACGACAATGTCTTACATGGTATTTACGGCAAAAGATGTGGGCAGTCAATTTTGAATGCGTCTTAATGATGTTATTTTTATGCTCTTGCGTTCCGTCAATCAATCAGATAACGGTTTCATAACGGCTCGTACGAGACGTTATTCTTGTAACCAAAAAAGAAAATAGTCAAATTAATAAATAAAAAGCGTGAGCAAGAAAGATTGAAAATCAGTGGGAGGCAAGTGACTGTCAATGAGGTTGTTTTCATTTGGGGAGTTAAGAAAGTTATATTCTATTCTCAATTTTTCACCCGTTATTTATATTAAATTTTTATTTATTCTATGACATCAGTAGTCATAAGTTTTTATTAAATAAAACACTGTCAATCAAGCATTACAAATTTGACTTATATTTCCATCATCCGATATGGTAATTGTTTTCCATCCCAACTATTCGGATAGTCTACAACAGTCACTTGATTGGTTTTGGAAAGTTAATATTTTAATGTTTTAAAAATTTACGGGCAAATTTAAAATACCTGCCCGTCTACGACTGAAAAGAAACTATTAAAATTTCTTAAGCTTATTCTTTAAGTCTAAACTTTAGAATTTTTGTTCCAGATATCTGAAATATAATTTTGCAGAAAATATATATTTTTCCCTTAATTCTGTCAAAATTCTCATCTTTGTTAAAATCTTTTGATGCAAATTAAAAACATTTACATTAATTTTATGAATTCGTCAGTTCAAGTCAGTCCCATTATATGGCAGTAATGAAGATAATATGACGAAGTGCCATTTTTAAGATGCTGATTGAAAATCTTGGCGAGAAAAGCAACTCTTCATAAAATAGATCTGTTAAGTCAGATTTTGAGAAGCAAATTGGATGAAGAAATTTTCAGTACCCATTCATGTTTTTATGAACCAAACTGTCATAAATAACATCACCAAAATAACGTTAAAAGAAATAAATTACTTTCCTTAAGGGTCTCAAGGAGAGTCAGTCAGTTAATTGCCATACGTGATACACGCTTTGGACGATCATGTCTCCAAAGAGACATGACTGACTGTACAGAAGATTATCCCGCAGTAGGTTGCCATTGCTTTCTGTGGTAGGCTGGTTGCTATCCAAGGCTATAGAACCCAATCTGTCTTATTACTTAACCCATAACTGGAGGGAAGAGATGGATTAATACATTACCCAAGGGTATTTGTGCGTAATTGAATGCGAGGAATTTAACTGGAATTCGAAATTGGCTCCAAGATTTGTCGTTCCGAGTCGATATCCATTGCACCACAATGCCCTGTCCAGGTACAGCTGAGAAAAAAAAGTCATCGTTTGTTATTGGGGCATAATTATAACCCGTTTTTATAGCCCGTCTCCCTCCTACAAATAATTCCATCAACAAAAATATTCGTCCGATAAAATTCCTTACGGACCTATAGAAAATGTTATATTTTTCAAAAAACCTTTATTACCAACTTCATATGTACACATGTAGAAATTAGCTACGACACCAAAATATTAAGATCTGATCATAGGTTTCTGAACATATTTGGTTTGTTGCAACATGAAGGAGGAGAGATCTTGGTCGAGATAGATTATGAAAAAGCTTTACAAATCGAAATTTAAAAAATAAAGATAGTTGATAATACTTCATATAAACTGAAAGGTAATATAAAATATTTACCGGCCTAGTGGACGCGGATCCAATCTCACCCACAAAAAAGATGTACTAAAAAATTACCCTGCGTTGAATACATCACTATCATGTATGAGAGAGACGTGATGACCACGAAAAAAGTGGGGTTCACCAGGAATCAGTACACGCATAAGGTTTAGCTCAGACTCCTGAAAGTTAACAAAAATGATATCAATAATATATCCTTGGAAAATTCACCCAGGATAAAGTTAAGTAATTTATGGAATTACACAAAGTTTTGCTGCTTGTTTTGTAGACATACCAGATTTTACAGAAACATTTGCTTTGACTGTGTTGATATACAGAAATTATCTCAAGATTCTACTAAATTCATGAAAACGCATCAATACATGAACACAAAGAAATTGTCTTTTGCTTCAATGTAAACTTATTTATAAATGGAACTTTGTCTGTGTGTGTGTGAGTGTGTGTGTCCGTTACCTATAGACTCCGAAACGGCTGAACCACTTTTCTTAAAAAATTTACACAGTTGTACTGTAAGCGTCTGCGATTGTTCTTAGCTAGGTTTTGTGTCGGGTTACCCCCGATAAATCTGGAAAATCGATAATGGAAAAAATCGAGTTATAGAAGGAGTGGTTCGATTTTAATCAAATTTGATGCACTCATAGACAAAGACATAAGAAACGATATTCAGAAGTTTCAAGGTTGCAGTTCTTACAATAGTGCAGAAAATCGATAATATATATATATATATATATATATATATATATATATATATATATATATATATATAAGGCAAGATGTTTGTGTGTGTCTGTCTGTTTATCTGCCTGTATGTCTGTATTTTTTTAACGCTTTTATTTTAGTTTTTGCTTCAGATTTGGCTCTAAGTAGGTATAATTGTAGTTCTTAGTTTCAGCCATGATACCATTTACTCAGAGGACTTATTTAGCCTTCAAAACTCAGTTTACGACGAAAGAACTTATTTGATATCGATACCAGGAAATCAAAATTTGACTTACATCCATTCATTTTTCTTTCAGTCTACGGTTTTGCTTTAACTGGAAACAACTATTGCTTTTTAGTCTTTCGTGCCAACGTCTAAAGAGTCTGAGCTCCAGGATCATGAATTAGTTTTAAAGCTTTCATTACACCCAAGCAACGCTGGGCTATACTGCTAGTTTACTATAAGTGTTCAGCATTTATTTAAAGACATTCTGATTCTAATACAACGGGAAGAGAAAGGGATTTATAAAACCGTGTTTTTTTTAACATGGTGTTACCACCCCAGGGCGGAATTATTATTGGAATTTGATTTTTTTTTCATGTATGATATTGAACTTCATTTACCAACAAGTATCATATTTTTATTCTTTTGCCTATTACCATATGTACCAGTGTTGATTGATACAAGTAGATTTCTTTATAACTATTATGAATCTAATCTATGTGCAGTTGTTGCTCTTTAAACAAACAAACAAAAAAAAACTTTCAGCAAGTTCCAATAAATAAACGATAAAATGTACTAAATTGTTCTTTTCCGAAAATGCCATTGAAATTAAACATTACCGCACGTCTATTTAAAAAAAAAAAGTAACAGTAGTATAATTTGTGATAATACTGTAAGTTTTTCATTATAGTTAATGAGGTTATCGTTTTGATATTTTTGTCATGTGTTCATTTTTTTAAAAATATTCAATGCCACGATCTAAATGCGTCCAATAGGCCGGCAAATACGAAAATTACTAACCAATCATTAAACCTCTAATTTTTCCCTTTATTATCCCGGCTTACTCACGCCAAGATATAATTTATTTTTTCACGGTTATAAACTATAAAAACTTAAAAACATCTTTTATTAGACCAATAATTCCGCCTTGGGGTGGTAACACTATGTTAAGAAACACGGTTTTAACACTCACTTTCTCTTACCGTTAGTATTAGAATCAGAATGTCTTTAAGCAAATGGTGAATTCTTATAATAAACTGGAACAAAGGACAATTCTTTGAGTTCATGTATTGATGCGTTTTCATAAATTTAGTCGAATCTGGTACGAATTAGCCAACAATTTACTAAAATTGACAATTCTTAGAACACACTGATTTGAAAAACTGTAAATCTCCAAGATCAACAAAAAGTTTTAAAATCTGATCTCGTAATTCGTCATCAAGTCGTATAAAGACGTTTATGAATAAACTTCGATCAGCGAGACCGCTCCAAAACTTGAACTTAATTTATATTAAGGTTCTTTTTGTTCACTATAAAGTCCCAAGATATTTTCTTGACTGGCGTGTAACCAGAGGGGGAACATTAAAAGACATAGTAAAGAGAGCCATGCAATTTTCACCAAGAAACT
The DNA here is from genome assembly GCA_037127315.1 of Ascarosepion bandense. Classification (NCBI taxonomy): domain Eukaryota; kingdom Metazoa; phylum Mollusca; class Cephalopoda; order Sepiida; family Sepiidae; genus Ascarosepion; species Ascarosepion bandense. The sequence goes on along the minus strand of JBBBDQ010001922.1, from coordinate 40,223 downwards.
CTGGTTGTTCAGCACCACACTGAACCAGTTATGAATGACCGAAGAAAATTAAATTTCATTTTGTGTGTCTGGCCTTGGGCTAAAGCCTATTCTTTTCTGACCCTTCATTTTCTTTCCTCGCTTGAGCACTGACTATTTTGAGCCATGTATCAGCATCTTATAGTGACAAGTTTTCTTTTATTCAAGACGATGTACTGGTTAAAGACCTTTGGCAGTTTTATCCCAAACGGCGATCAGGGTCGGAGTTTCACAACAATTGGTCAGTTGAAGACGAACTGCTTGAGTCAATAACCCTGTGGACATCCCCCTAGGCCTGATAACGACCATTCATTGACGATTCGTAAAGCATGTTTTCTCCATGAAAAGAATCGCCAAGGGAAACTTGGTTTTAAAGCGAGAGTAGATTGATTATATTCTGTCAAAAGAAATACACTAGATCAAATTCCATCTGCCAAAACTTCGGGCAACGAACTTCAACTGAAGTAGCTAGAATCTTGCTGCTCACAAGAGTCTAAGAAATGAAGTTTTGTTAACAGCGAAAGCTGTTCTGTTCCCTTACTTGTAGAACCGAAAGTTTCGGCCATAATCCCGACAGCTTTAGGCATTTCGACGTGATATAATAGTTTACAAGCTACGACTGGATACCGGGTTCGATCCTCAAAGGATGCGCCATACTTTCGGCGTTGTGCAACATCAAAGTTGAATAGACTTAAATTCATTACAGATCTCACTTCATTGTGGCAGAGATAAGTTAAGCAAATTTGCATCAGGTAAGAAACCGAAGAGTGACGATTTAAGTTATGTGAACTTTATAAATTTGTCTTTAATCGGTGTTTACACGAATTTTTACCCGTAACTCAGAATTTTAAGCGGGGATTGAGTTCCTTAGTCTCTGCCGAATAATTAGTAATTAAGTTTTCTAATTTGTTGCTTATCTTACGTTTTAGATGTTGTAACAAAAGAAAAAAAAATGATTGACCAAAACTCAGAGCCAAATCACAGACAAATATTTAATTCACGATAACACAAAATAAAAATATATTACAATATATTATAATAAAAAACTAGGGTTTACTACTGGCAGAGTGACGGGTAACTGTTACAAAAGGGAAGAAAGGTGTCAAGTATCTTTACCCAGTTAAGCTAGCGAAGTAGTTTAAGTGTTATACATTTTGGAAGTCCTCAAATGTGTATATAAAGAATAATTTCCAGTATGCTCAATGAAAGTGTCAAAATATCTATCTACTCTAATAGTTCCATGAGATTTTCTTTCAGGTTTAAGTTGGTCGGTCATTTTTAGTAGAGATTCTTTCGGCTGGATGTACAAATCCTGAATCGAGCCGGAGTTGAAAATGTCAGCAAATCCTTTTAACAAGTGACTACTCTTTTCCCAAAAACTATTTTTATAGGGGCTAACACCTAATTTGTATATTTCTAGAATCATTTAGAATTCTCTCGATTTTACTGGAATATTCTACAATCTTCCAAATGTTCTATTCCTAATTTCTCTATTTAACAACTATTTCATAAATTAAAACGTTTTTTGTAATAACAGGGAGGACTCAATAGAATCCTCAACTATAAATTTTTAGACATTATTAATATTATCTAAAATTATTTATAAATGGAACTTTGTCTGTGTATGTGTGCCCGTTACCTATAGACTCCGAAACGGTTGAACCGATTTTCTTGAAAATTTACACAGTTGTACTATAAGCGTCTGCGAATGTTCTTAGCTAGGTTTTGTGTCGAAGAACCCTCTATAAATATCGAAAATCGATAATCGAAAAAATCGGGTTATAGAAGGAGTGGTCCGATTTTAATCAAATTTGATACACTCATAGACAAAGACATAAGAAACGATATTCAGAAGTTTCAAGGTTGCAGTTCTTACAATAATGCAGAAAATCGATAATATATATATATAAAAGGAAACGACGAAAAAAACTTATCTGATATCGATACCAGGAATTCAAAATTTGACTTACATCCATTCATTTTTCTTTCAGTCTACGGTTTCACTTTAACTGGAAACAACTATTGCTTTTTAGTCTTTCGTGCCAACGTCCAAAGAGTCTGAGCTCCAGGACCATGGATTAGTTTTAAAGATTTCATTACACCCGAGCAACGCCGGGCTATACTGCTAGTTTTTATATAAATGCATCCTCGTAACACTTAATTATTTGTGCTAAAGTTTAATAAGTAAATGTACCTGTCTAGTTATCAGTACAGAAAGTAGGGTCGGTATACGGAGTTTAAATTTCGACCCGAGGCCATTGCATTCACATTTACACTCATGTGAAAAGGTATAAATTGACTTCTACCAGCCAATCTATAGATTAAATAGTAGGGTACACTGAATTCTGTAGCCTTTATTAGCAACCGGTCTAGAAATATGGATAGTTTTGAATTAAAAACTGTTTGGGTACAGTAAATTCTACCCGGTAAAAGGTCTACTTGGCATGAAAACAGGATTATTGTGGGCTAGGATTGTGTTCTCGTACTTTCCGTAAGGCTGAATAAGCATCTCTTCTCTAATAAATGCAAAGAAAAACATTTCAATTTAACTAAACTAGTAGAATTGGGTTACTGGACATTAGGTTTATAAGTCCCAAAAGTTCAGTTTTTCTTGTCCTTAAGGACACAGGATATAAACATTTGTTAGTTCCTGTGACTTGACTCAAAGAGTTGTGAGTTCAATATTAGGCTACAGTAGTGGTGAACAAGTAACTTACAGAGTTAGAGGGAGATAACTCAGGACTTTCAAACGTAGCATTGCTACTACGCAAGGAATGAGAACGATATACTCCGGTTCAAAATTTCTAGCACCTAAAGAAGGCCGGAGCGTACAACGGGCGAAACGTTGTACAAATGGCAAGAAAGATGAGGACAATAGTCTGAATAATGTAAATACTGTGAATTGCTAGACGTCTTAAGAACAGTACGAATGAAGTTTTAAATCCAAGAAGAAAGTAATACTACATTTCGGAAAATAATTTGAGTCCTGAAAGAAAAAAAAATCATAAGATCACACGAAAACGTATATAAAAAAAAAACTTAACTTAATGATAATACCTTGTCTGCCATTTTTAATGAAACCTGCATAAAAGAGAGAATGTTGCCTAAATATACAATTACATGACCCGGCAGTGAACACGGAAAATAATACAACATTAAAAAAAAAATTGAGTTCTGAAAAGAAAAAAAAAATCTTAAGAACACATGAAAAAATTATATAAAAAAAAACTTAATAATACCGTGTCTGTCATTTTTAATAAAACCTGCACACACACACACACACATATATATATATATGTGTGTGTGTGTGTGTGTGTGTGTGTGTGTGTGTGTGTGTGTGTTTCATTAAAAAAACAGACACTGTTCTGTGGGTAAGCATCTTATTTAATTTTTCTTATGTTCATATAATTCTCTTTTTTCTGGATATAAATTATGTAGAAAACTATAAAAGATTGTTGCTTAAATACTATATATATATATATATATGTAATTCTCTTATTAAAATGGCTTATAAACGCATAATATCACTACAGAAACATTTACATGTTTCAGAACAAAACTGTTCCTCTTCAGGTGATATGTTAAAATAAACAGTGAAAACTATTTTTGAAAATATAAGAATAATTCATGGTTATTTAGAAAATTAAGGAGTGGTAGATGGAGGAAATTCTTTTATGTGTGTCAAAATTGTTCAATCAAAAGTGAGAATTATGTAACCATGGAGATTTAGAAATTGGTTTGTGAAAGGGGGCAGGATAGATTAAATCTAGATATGTCGCTTTTTACGCTTTACTCTGTATCGAGCACTCTTTATAAAAGTAAATGCTTGAACAGTTGCTTTTTAATCTACGTGTTCTTTCACTTTTTCGTTATATTATAATTACTTAGTTTCTGGTCATAATTAAATTAGACAAGTCCACAGGTGTATTAAAAACTGTTCAAGAAAATTATATTGTAGAACTTTTGAATATTTTTCATTTGTAAACGGGTTATTACGCAACCTAGGTTTCTACCATCTGGTGTCTTCAGGCAATTCACAAGAAAACTGATTTTACCGTTGTTTTAAGAACGTTCAATTTTCAAAATTAGAAGTTATAACGTTTTCATCCGTGATTGTATGATCCTAATAGGCAATCTTGGTATGGTTGCAGTTGTCATATAGTTCTTTCATTCAGTAATTCATTTTCGTTTGGGGGATTATATATATATATATATATATATATATATTAGATTATTTAATTCAAACGGAAAATAGTAAGGTAAATCCCAAAAAAACATGATTAATTAATATTAAATTTTAATATTAAAAAATGATACAGTAAAATGTAATAAAAATGACAGAGCCAATATTAAATAAAATAAATTTTCAACATTCAAAATTGTTGAATGAACATTTCAACATGAAATCCCTAAGAGAGATTTCACGTCTCCTCAGCAACAGTCCAATCTTCCAAAATGAGAATAAAATTAAAAAGAGAAATAGAGAAATAAAAAAAAATAAAAAATGACGGTTAAGATTTGAGAAATTTACGTTACAAAGCATTTTTAATCTCTCTTAGGGATTTCATGTTGAAATGTTCATTCAACAATTTTGAATGTTGAAAATTTATTTTATACATATATATATATATATATATATATATATATATATATATATAAGAATAAGCATTTCTCAACAGGTCTTTACTGGACATTGCAGACAAGAAAAGAGTGCTCTATGGCAGAATTTTAATATATCTTCAAATTTATTTCTTACATATACATGCATTTGAAATGATTTGTTTGAACATTATTTTTGATCGATACTCGTATTTAAGTAAATATTCTGTTTATAATAACAGTATATATATATATATATATATATATATATATATAAAATTTCTACCGGCCTGATTATTTACGATAATTTTTTTTTACGGAAATGTGTGTCATTCGGCAGGAGTCGACCCCTATCCACATAGGTTCGAATCCTGCCGAATGACACATTTTCGTAACAAACATTTATCGTAAATAATCAAGCCGGTAAAATATAAATATATAATACCATTCTCTCAAACACCCTTCCCATCTACCCAACTCTCATCCTCGGTATCCTTACTCGTCTATCAACCCCCTTCTGACATTTCCTATATCTAACCACTCTTTCTCATCACTTTCCCCTATGTAACCCCCTAACCACTCTTTCTCATCACTTTCCCCTATGTAACCCCTAACCACTCTTTCTCATCACTTTCCCCTATGTAACCCCCTAACCACTCTTTCTCATCACTTTCCCCTATGTAACCCCCTAACCACTCTTTCTCATCGCTTTCCCCTATGTAACCCCCTGCGCAATAATAAAGTGGAATGCCTTGCTTGGGGTGAAATGATTAAGAAAAAATACGGTTTGATTATAAACAGAATATCTACCTAAATACGAGTATCGATCAAGAATAGTGTTCAAACAAATCATTATATATATATATATATATATATATATATATATATAATTCATGCGAGGAAAAGAAAAGGGAGAATACTGTAGGGACAGCCATGAATCAATAGAAAAATGTTTGACACTCATCACTTGTCTTATTTGTGAAGAAATACGGAATAGATGAGTTGTATTTGTCTATACTTCTGAGATGAGGTAGTATTGACATTATTTACACTGTTCGGACTGTTGTCCAAATCTTTATTGCCGTGTTTACGACGTTTCGGTCGTTGTACGCTCCGGCCTTCTTCAGGTGGAAAGAATTTTGAACCGGAACCTTTATTTCGATCAGTGGGGTATATCATTCTTATTCAATGTGCAATGCTACAGCAGAGGTAAACAACTAACAGAGAGTTAAATGGCGACAACTACAAGGCACCCGGAAGTGGCCTCCCACATTAAATGAGATTGATATACTCCAGTGAACGAATTAAAGAGTTCGGTTATAAACACCTAGCACCTGAAAAAAGCCAGAGAGTACAGCGGCCGAAACGTCGTAAACATAGCAATACAAATAAGGACAACAATCCGACACGGTAAATAATGTGAATTTTATTTTAAATATTTGCCGCTGAAAATTTACATACTGATTAGGAATTATATAAAAAGTAGAAATTCTGGTCTATGTCAATATTAACGTACTTATAATTCATAATGCATATTAATGAGTTATTTTAAATAAATGAGTATATGTGCGGGTGTGTCAGAGAGAAATGCAGCGTCCATTTTGCTTGTTTTGTCTTCGCAGATTGTGATGCAAACATCAAAGAATTTCAAGAAATGAAGATGGGATGAGATGAAAACAAAAGCGACGAAACCAATTTTCCTTCATCAGTACAAACGGGGAGATTTAATTCACTACTTCCACCACTCCCATCTCTCTCTCACACACACACATATATATTAAAAATATATTAAAAAGCAATCGGAGTCTAACCGTACTGATGAGCTGTGATACAGCGAAACAGATCTGTCTGCGGCTGACTATATATATATATATATATATATATATATATATAAACTTATTTATAAATGAAACTTTGTCTATGTGTGTGTGTGTCCGTTACCTATAGACTCTGAAACGGCTGAACCGATTTTCTTGAAAACTTACACAGTTGTACTATAAGCATTTGCGACTGTGCTTAGCTAGGTTTTGTGTCGAGCTACTCCCGATAAATATCGAAAATCGATAATCGAAAAAATCAGGTTATAGAAGGAGTGGTCCGATTTTAATCAAATTTGATACACTCATAGACAAAGACATAAGAAACGATATTCAGAAGTTTCAAGGCTGCAGTTCTTACAATAGTTTCAGAAAATCGATAATATATATATATATAAATAAATAAAAGACATGATGTTTGTGTGTATGTCTGTTTATCAGTCTGTATGTTCTTTATACAAATCCACAATTTTTATCCGATTCTCAGCAAACTTCACGCAAATATTCTTTAGGCTGAGTCTGAGCCACAGGACCATGGATTAGTTTTAAAGCTTTCATTACACCCGAGCAACGCCGGGCTATACTGCTAGTATATATATATATATATATATATATATATATTGATTCATTCATTCATCACCTGACAAAGCAAATAGAAAACGAAGGCAGTTTAATGTGACCACATTGCCTCGGAACGAGAATCTGGGTGCCGAGTTCGAATTCCAGTTGAATTCCTTGCATTCACTTACGCACGAATAACCCTAGAAAAGGTATTAATCCGCCCATTCCCTCCAGTTACGGGTTACATAACAGGACAGATTGGGTTCTATAGCCTTGGCTCGCAACCAGTCTACCGCAGAAAGCAATGGCAACCTACTGCGGAACAATCTTCTGCCGAGTCAGTTATGTCTCTTTCGAGATATGATCGCCCAAAGCGTGTATCATGTATGGCACTTAACTGACTGACTGAATATAATAGTTGAACAAATGATTAGGGCTTCTACAGGGCATAAAGTGGGGGATCGGTTCTCTATTTTCATGAAGTAATAAACTGATCCCCACTAATTATAATTAATATAATAATGTAATATAATCTCTCTCTTCTCCCTCCAGCTATGAGTTAAATGGTAGGATAGATTGGGTCCTATAGCCTTGGCTGGCAACCAGCATACCGCAGAAAGCCATGGCAACCTACTGCGGGATAATCTGCTGCCCAGTCAGTTATCTCTTTCGAGACATGATCACCCAAGCTTATGGCACTTGACTGACTGATTGTGATTACGAAGAGTATAGCATAGTTTCCAAATTTCTCTCAGAGTGAATTACATCGTGGTGCTCTTTTTCGTACAGACGGTGCCCAACTGACATTACCGTACAGTTGAAAAATTTAAAACAACGCGCACGTGTAAAATTAAAAACATTAAATGCCAACAATGTTCCCATCGCACCCTGTGTTATAATAAACATAGGTATTGTTGATAATCAACATGCTTTTCGTCGGTTGGTTACTAATTTTATTGTGAAAATATTGACATGAATAATATAAATTAGCACAGAATTTCTAAAGTAATTTATAATTTTTTTCATCTGACATTTTTACTACTGCAAACATTCTTAGTGGATACCCGTGTTTAAGTAGACATTGTTTATTTTAAACAGTAAAATATTTGAATTAAAATGTTTACTAATAATATTTTTAAATATAAACAGAACATTTGTAAATGAAAATTTGAATAATCACAAAAAGTCTTTCTTTTACCAACACGTTTCGTCTTCTGAAGGAATTTATTTTGCAGCATGTATTTTTAAGTAAACTAACAGTACAGCCCGGCGTTGCTCGGGTGTAATGATAGCATTAAAACTAATCCATGGTCCTGGAGCTCAAACTTTTTGGACGTTGGCACGAATGACTAAAAAGCAATAGTTGTTTCCAGTTAAAGCGAAACCGTAGACTGAAAGAAAAATGAATGGATGTAAGTCAAATTTTCATTTCCTGGCATCGATATCAAATAAGTTCTTTTCGTCGTAAACTAAATTTTGAAGGCTAAATAAGTCCTCTGAGTAAATGGTATCATGGCCGAAACTAAGAATTACAATTATACCTACTTAGAGCCAAACCCGACGCAAAAACTAAAATAAAAGGGCTGAAAAAAAATACACACATACAGGCAGATAAACAGACAAGCACACAAACATCTTACCCTATATATATATATATATATATATATATATATATATATTATCGATTTTCTGCAGTTAAGAACTACAGCCTTGAAACTTCTGAATATTGTTTCTTTTGTCTTTGTCTATGAGTGTATCAGATTTGATTAAAATCGGATCACTCCTTCTATAACCCGATTCTTTCGATTATCGATTTTCGATATTTATCGGGGGTACCTCGACACAAAACCTAACCAAGAAAACTTGGAGACGCTTATAGTACAACCGTGTAAATTTTCAAGAAAATCGGTTTAGCTGTTTCGGAGTCTATAGGTAACGGACAGACACACATAGACAAAGTTCCATTTATTATATAAGTTTAGATTTAGATGGAACATATGAATAAAAACAAAAAGTCTTTCCTTTACCAACACGTTTCGTCTTCTGAAGGATTTTATTTTGCAGCATGTATTTCTAAATAAATCCTAAGTAATAAAATAAAATTAAATTAAATTAAATATTGTTAGGTTTTCAAACATTTTAAATATAAGAAAGCTAAAAAAAAAATAAAGACTAAATCTGAAAGTCAAGTTAAACTACAGAGGAGGCTAAGCGATGTAGATTAGTACCGGTGTTCTTGTGAGCCTTTCTGGATAATTGAAGGATATGGAGCTATTCTTTGACATTCTCTAAAGAAAAAATATCGAATATTTCAAACCATTTATCATTAGTTTTTTTTTGTTTTGTTTTTGTTTTTTGGAAATCTGAACATGAAACTCCCATGAATATACATGAAGACAATCAACTTTTCAAAAGAGAGTATTCGCTTTCAATCTAATAGCATTCTTTTCACAAACAATAAACAAACGTTGAATATAATTAATTTTACAAGGAAGGGCTGAAAGACTTTCAGAGTGAATTTTTGCTTTAGAAAGGTTTTCCTTTTCTTTTTAATCTCTTGTCTGAAGATAAAAAGGAAGAAAACGGTGGAATACTGAATTTTCTGAAGAGTTTCACAGGGGGAGATGGGGGAATTTTCAAGAGATAAATTCTTCAAGTATTTAAGAAAGAGAGAGCATTCATTTGCTTAAATATAAAATGTTTTGGTAATTCTCTATGTGTGTAATCTTCTAAAAAAAGAAAAAAAAAAAAGAAAAGTGATCAAGGATTCCCAGCGTTTTCAAGTTTCAGAGAAAAAATTTTGATAAATACAATGTAAATATAATTCGATGTCTAATTAAAAATACAAACTCATTTGTAATTATGTCACGGTATATATTTACAACCTTGATAAAAGTTTACCTATCTATTTTTATCTATTAATCCAGTAGTAGCAATGTCTCACTGTCGATCCATTCGGTTCTTAGTCGTCTAAGCCACGGCTCTTCCGAGGATAGGGAAAGTTCAAATATTTCTAAACCCAAGTCCAAGGATGTCGAGCGGGGGTGGGGGGGTCCTCCAGAAAGTACCTCTCTTTCGGGAGGAAGCTTATTTGTATCTATCTATCTCCATTCATTGAGCTCTATCCATATACAGTTCACTATAGATAAACGAACAAACTCTTTGAAATAGTACATTTTGTCTCCATGATTCTTATAAATCTAAACTTATTTATAAATGGAACTTTCTGTGTGTGTGTCTGTGTGTATCCGTTACCTATAGACTCCGAAACGGTTGAACCGATTTTCTTGAAAATTTGCACAGTTGTACTATAAGCATCTGCAAGTGTTCTTAGCTAGGTTTTGTGTCGAGATACCCCCGATAAATATCAAAAATCGATAATCGAAAAAATCGGGTTATAGAAGGTGTGGTCCGATTTTAATCAAATTTGATACACTCATAGACAAAGACATAAGAAACGATATTCAGAAGTTTCAAGGTTGCAGTTCTTACAATAGTGCAGAAAATCGATAATATATATATATATAAAGCAAGATGTTTGTGTGTGTGTGTCTGTTTATCTGCCTGTATGTCCTTTATACAAATCCACAATTTTTATCCAATTCTCACCAAAATTCACACAAATATTCTTTAGGCTGAGTCTGAGCTCCAGGACCATGGATTAGTTTTAAAGCTTTCATTAGACCCGAGCAACGCCGGGCTATACTGCTAGTAGAGAATATTTTGATGGCTAATGTTTGAGAAAAAATATTTATTTTCAAAATGTCAGATCAAAATCAATTTGGCTAAAACATTACCATTTAACTCTGGGTTATCAGTCTATACTCATTTTGTTCATATCTGAATATAAATATCACTATTTATATACACCCACACATACGCACTATAAAAGGTTATTTGGTGTGTCTATCACTCTAGTGATAACATCCGAACACAACTTATTTTTTAATGCGAATTGTCTTATCTTTTAAATACAAAAATAACATGAAATCAAACACCTATTATTTGCCGAAATATTCAAACCAGTTTCTTCTTCTCTTCTTCATCTCTTATTTTTAAAATAATTTTTCATATTTTCTTTATAAATTTTTTCAAGGCACATCTGGTTGTTGCTTGTCTGCCGCACTCTAACAAATAATATCCAAACAGACAAACAATGTACAAACAACAGACAGACGAATATTTCTTTTTAGAAATTGAATTTATTTTGAACAATTATTTGCTTTTGTAAAACTGTATAAATGTTTGCCTTTTTTTTTTTTTAATCAAATCTAAACTTATGACCAATTGTTTAAAGAGAAATTCAAATCAGAAAATAAATGTCAAAGAAGAGAGGTGGAAAATTCTGAGAATTAAATCTTGTAATGGAGTTGATAATTCTTTCATCTGGAATTCAGTAAATGAAAAAAAAAATGAAATCTAAATTCTCCACCAAAATTGCATTTTGCTAATGACCCTCTCGAAAGACGAAATAATTTGTAACATTCGACTTACTCGTGCAAAAAATATTTGTTATTCAAATAAATAAAGACGAATTAAAAAAATATTAAAAAAAGGAAAGTGATTAAAAAATAAAAATATATTTAAATTTTATTTGAAAAAAAAAATGGTTTATTTACTTATTCACCATACTTCTGTTTTGAAAATAACGTTTTCCTTCATTTATAATGAAATGCACGATAAAGAATTTATAAAAGTGTTTCAAGAAATTGAATTATGTAAAAAAGGGAAAAAAAAATCTGCTATTAGAATTGGAAACATTTCAGCTATTAAAACACTATCAATCATGACGCTCTAAGCTCATTTCTGATTCTTAATTACCGAAGTTTAACTATAACCAAAATTATTTTTTTAAATTCTTCTGAAAACTATTATATTACTCTATTCGATCAGTTAAGTGATACACATTTGGGCGATCATGTCTCGAAAGATTTTCCCACAGTAGGTTGCTATTACTTTCGGCGGTAGACTGGCTGCGAGCCAGTTTATAGGACCCAATCTGTCCTGTATTTAATCCATAGCTAGATGGAGAAGAGACGGATTAATATTGCTACCAAGGATATCTTTTGCGTAAGTGAATGCAACGAATTCAAACCGAGCCGAAATCCACTGCAACACTATGCACATTCATTACTCCATCAAACACATTAAAAATGCATCTTAACCTTTGTATTATCATTGACATCATCAGTTCCAAGATCAGTCCAGCTGAGCCCCTCACCAATTCCACGACATAACTGGGTTGAAAACCGGAAAGAAATTCATTCATGTATAGAGTACCTTGAACAGTAAGACCTCGTAAAACCCACTTGTTTCCCGGTTAAGCCATGACAAATGTCCTCTAATCTGGAGGCTTGCCTTAACCTGGACATTGTTTTCAATATAAGAAGCTCACCCGATTTTTTCGGGGGTCGAGAAAATTCAAATAATTCTAAGCCCAAGCCCCAAGGAGGTGGGGAGCCTTTTTTCTTCAGGAAAGTATCTCTCTTTCGGGAGGGAATTAGGTTTGTTGCTCAGCATCTGAAGTATCCTTAAAAAGAATTGTTGAGGGAGCTTCGGAAACATTTTCAAGCTATTACCTGCAAACCCAGTTTAAGCTTTGGCCTTGTGTCACATTCGGTGGGGGGCACTGAAAAATACAATCTAAGAAGCTCTTCACTCAGGTATACAGTTTTATTCCTGCACTGGCCCCATATCAAGCTAACCAGTCTATTGGCTTCTACAAAATCATTCGTCTGGTTTACACTATTTACACTGTTCGGTCTATTATCCTCATCTTTATTGTCATCTTTACGTTTCAGTCGTTGTACGCTCTGGTTTTCTTCAGGTGATGGTAATTTCAAACCGGACCTTTCATTTCATGAACGATGCCACTTTTGGTAGCTATGTAGTTATCACTCCTTAATTTATTTGTTCACCACTCCTGTAGCCTGGAATTGAACTCAAATCTTCGGGTCGAGTCACTGAAACTAAGCAACGTCTATATCCACTGGGCCATGTATCATCAGAGAGTTAAGTTAAAAGAAGATAACTACATGGCTACCAGTAGTGGCATAGCATATAGAATGAGAATGATGTACTGTGATCTAAATAAAGGTTTCCGTTCGAAGTTCCTACCACCTGAAGAAGGCCGGAGCGCACAACGGCCGAAACGTCGTAAACATGGCAATAAAGATGAGAACAATAGTCAGAACAATGTAAGTAGTGTAACGACTACCTCATCTCATCCGGTTTATTTAATTTTTTTTATATCACCGTGTGTCTAGCCACCTTCATCAGGAAAACCCTGGGTAGAGGAACTGTTATTCTAGCTATGCAGATCTGTTCAAATTAATTATCATGTTTTATGTTGAAATTGTGAGTATAAAAGGTAAAACACACACACACACATATATATATATATATTTTAAACATACGCACCGTAGTGGGGGCGCTAGAGGGTGTCGTCAGTGATGTCATCGCGAGGATCACTAGGAGGTTTCGGGTCTTTTAACATCATACCCCACTCACCGCGCCGACCCGACCAGAGATGATCAGTTTCTGGTCCACCGTCGATAAGCGCTTTCAGATACTGGGAAAATTACGTTTAGGCCCGAATGAGACGAACTCAATGTTAAATTTATTTATCTTAAATTAACAGAATAATATAATCTAGAAATTTTTTAGATATTCTACTCGTCAGACCCAAAAGATACAACAGTTCAGAACTGTTGTATTATTTGGGTCTGACGAGCAGCTTTTTCCCTGCTACGAAATACATATTACCCATGAAATTGTAGAATATCTAAAAACATTTCTAGAGTATATATATATATATATATATATATATAAATAAACATTCTTCCCCAAACAATTTTGTCTTGCATGTAGTAGGAAGCGTTTCTATTTCTTGAAGTTTCTAATTTTGGTTTGGATATGTAAAAGATATTCGTTCCTTATCTCAATGCCGGCTCAACTGTTCCAATTCGCGCCAACCAGACACAGAACCACCACCTTTTCAAGGCATGTCGTATTACCCTCTCTACATATGGAACTAGATGACTGGGCAAGTTGCGTGAAAGTTTGCGCTGAGTTTTTCATAACACTTAAGGTGGTTGGTATTTTATTTTATTTATTTTTCACTCAACGCTTTATCTTTCTGAAATGAATTTCTAAATCGTCTTGGGAACGCAATCGTTATGCTAACAAAAACGGTATCAAGAGAATGGAGGCGTGTGTATGCATTTTATAAATGCCGATTTGGTTTTTTTTTCTTTACTTAACTGTGCATCAGGCTTATTTTATTCATTACTGTTTCCGGGTGGGTGTTTTTTTCCCTATAGATTTATTTTTTTTGCTCGCTTTTGTTTTTATTCTCCTTGTTTTACTCATACATTCCTTTTTTTCTCTCTCTCCTTCACTGTTTCTTTATTCCTCTAGATTATTACATTTTGAATGTTTCCAAAACTTCTCTTTAAAGTTTTTCCTGCTTTCAATATTTATTTCCTTTTATTAATTTTTCAATATTTCTTATTTCCTTCGTTCGTTCCTTCAATATTTGTTTTCTTCCTTCTGTATTTGTTCTTTCCTTTCTTTAATATTCATTCTTTCCCTTAATATTTCTTTCCCTCTTTCTCGCGTAGCATGGAGGTTTTGGCCTATGTTCTTTCTTTCGGCATTATCGCTTATTTGTTCTCAAGTTTTTCTTTTCCTTCATCTGCTTTCAGTTTATTTTCAACAGACCTACATTCAATGAATGCAATTTTGTCTATTTTACACGTTCGTCATTGCAGAAATACAATTGCCTTTTATATATGTACACTTGTTATTGATGATTAAACTGAAAATAATTAAACCTCACGACAAGTTTGATAAGCAATATGATTACGACTTCTGGTCCTTTTGATGAGAGAAGTTAAGCAATTAACTCTGGTTTGGTTGCAGTGTCTGCGGCAGTAAACAAGTAAACCAAGCAATTCTGGATTACATATCATTAATATATATATATATATATATATATATATATATATATATATATATATAGCCTTTGAGATTTAAAAAAAAAAAAATCACTCGACGGCGGTCGAGAACGAGGGAAAATTTACTCGCTCCAAGATCATTTTACTCGACCGACTCCATTTTCTTAACAGTCACCTTACGTAAACATAGCGTGAATCGCTGACGGAAAACAAAAAATAAAATTCTAATTAAAATTTCGAACGTGTTAGAAAGAATTTAAAATTTTTAAAAAACAATAACAAAATCTGATCTTTCCTCTTAAGAGCATAAACATTTTGATGACAAAACTTTTATTAAATTTGATCCCTTTTAAAATCATGATATGCTGTTTCGTTTTTTGACAGTTGAGTGGAGGTACGTTAATTCTCTACGATGTTCTATAAAAAATTACTTATCTAATTTGTTTTTCGGTGCGTGATTGAAAGAAGTATGCGTATTTTTTTTCTTTCTTTCAAATTTTCGTTTTTACTTTTCGTAAGCGGGGAGGAAATAGAGGATAATATTTTTCCTTGTGAGCTTTAATCTGGGCGACAGAGACATTTTGGCTCTAATCTGGAAGCGTTAATTATACGAATGTTTACACTAAGCGGGGCAATAAAGGCCAAGAGTTCAATAATTAATTGCACAGAACAAGTTGTGCTTCTGTGGGCATGCTATTTCTATTCAGGCATATTCAAAAGCGAGCCCAAAACGAGTGTTTCCAATATGGGGGATCGATTTACTAGAAAGTTGTATGAGAAACTGAGCATCCCTAAAAATCTTTAAATATTGAACTTTTCCAAGTTTTTTTTTTAAACTAATCTGAAAGTTTACGGTCTAATCGATAAGAATGCACAAAAAAAAAAAAAAAAATTACAGTGGGGGTTGCCCCGGTCTTACAGGCCCGCCTACGAAATTAATATACTTACAGTATTTGTAGAGAATAAAAATAAAATAATTTGTTAATTATACGCGTTATTCATTTCTGTAAATTATCTCATCAACTTTGTATGCAGAAGAGACGGGTTTGTTGATAAATATCCAAAAGAACAAAAGCGGTAAAAAGTCTGTATCGCAATCCAGTTTTACAAATCCAAGAAATAATTACAAGTCATAGGTCAAAAGTTCAAGAGGTAAAGAATCCAACCCGCAGATCCTAATATAATGCACTCACTTTCGAACACTAAAAAAAAACAAAAAAAAAACATCATTTTGTATTTACTGACAGATGGCGTCAGTTTAGTATGTCCCAAAATACTCCAGCCTCGTGAGTATTACTACTGACGCAATTCAATGCAATAAGAGAGATACTGTCGCTGACACCTATTCCCCGAGACCGGACTACTTTTAATAATATTTTCAGTTGCAACCTGTCCGAAGACCGTAACACAACTACGAAAGACAATGTAGCTCCAAGGTAGAGATTACACACTATTTATTCACGGAAAATAAATGAATCGTGACACAAGGCAGAGATTACACTGAGGCTGGATGCGGTACAAAGCCATTTTATAGTGAGAACTTCAGGCCCTTACGCCTGGGTAAGAATTTCCCGTAGATCCTGCACAAAGTAGTCCGGCATTTGTCTATTCCCCCCCCACCACCACCAAGACGAGGCTCTGCTCTTCGGTTGAGTCTCGTGTTGGTTCGACAGAAGCCTATCGAAACCGTCTACTACACTTTGATCCCTGCCTAATGGTTGGGAGGCTAGATTATAATTTTCTTAACGTAGCTTAGACGTTGTACAAGGCTGAAAGTGCAGAACATCCAGTGAGGATCATAATCACTGATCAGTAGTAATTGATCTTGTAAGACCAGCTTGCTATTCATTAAACGACGTCGAAATGTCAAGCAAGAAATAATAAAAAAAAAAACAAAAAAAAAACACTGCACCTCGTCAAAAAAGAAAAAGCAACGATTTTATTGAGGTAAATTATCCGATTGGTCGCAATAGTCGAGAAGGTTAAAATACATTACCATATGTGAGGTATACCTATGGTGATTTTCTAAACGTAGCTTAGATATGGCACAAGGCCGAATGTATGAGACATTCAGTGAGATCTTTATGTAGCAATGATTTAGGATTTCTTTTTTTTTTTTTTCGGCAAACCGTGCCCAGGTAACCGATTTTCCCTTTTTCAATGTTGGTGATTTTTCCATTTTGTCAAAAGAGACAAGGAAAAAAAGAACATTAACGGGGATTAGTAAAACTTTTCAGAAACCAAGGCCGAAAAACCAGTCTTTTACCATTTAAAGAGGCCATACAGATTTGGCAGCAAGATCCTTCTTGCACAACCCTAATAAATATCGGATTAACATAGCGGGAAAAGGATAAATCCAAACGATGGGTCTTTCCTGTTAATTCACCTAAATAATGAAAAGTTAATTCACCCCAAGAAATTATAAATTTTAATTGAAAGTTTTGGCACCCTTGAAATTTATTTACATGAATAATTTGTTCAGGTTTAACTCGCAACAACTCCAGCCCTCAGAATGAAAAAATTGACACGAATCCGTGAGTTATTCACATATCATTAGTGCGGGTGATGTTCGGCGTACTTAAAAAGAAGTTTCTTTTTTTTTAAATTTAAAGAAAAAAATCGTTTTAGACTTGTTTATTGGGTAAATTTTCGTTTTAACTCCCGACGGCTTTTCCCCCCCTTCAAATTTATCCAAAATAGCATTATTTCTGTGCAAATGTATATGCTGAACTCAAATCAACAATTAGTTATTGAAAAAACTTAACTCTTTTTTTTTTTAAATCTAAATAATGAAACTATATCTCGCACTTTTTCTCTCCCGTAGCTCTCACAAAGTCATGTAATTAACGGCAGAATGACGTTCGACGTAGGCAACAAATTTCGGCCGATTTTTGGTCGATTTTCTTCCTTTACTGAAACTTCCGGCAATTTAATTACTGTCATGAAAGTAATGCGATATTGTATTTCTACGCTTATTACTTTCGTTTCAGTAAAGGAAGAAAATCGACCAAAAATCCAAAATTTGTTGTCCTACGCAGTGCATCATTCTCCAGTTAATTACATTACTTTCTGAGAGTTACGGAAGAGAGAAAAAGTGCGAGATATAGTTCGTTTTTTTTTATGGACTTTAAAGCAAAAAAGGTAAGTTTCTTCAATAACTAATTGTTGATTTGAGTTCAGCATATACATTTGCACAGAGATAATGCTATTTTGGATAAATTTGAAGGGGAAAAAGACGTCGGGAGCTAAAACGAAAATTTACCGTTTATTGTAGTGAGCGCGAATGTAGTCCTACACTTAGAAATAGCTTACCCGTGTTGACTACACTTGGGGCGATCGCAAAGATCAACCCAACTGAAATACAATAGAAGGGCATCTCTCTGGAAGAATTTGGCGTGAATGTCAGTACATAGGAATTGTTTTATTTCGGAGTAAAATATTTTGGCGTGAATAAACAGACGATTCCAAAATGATTATAAAAGAAGGTGAAAATGCAAAAAGTTGGCTGTCAATAAAATAAACATGATAATAATATTCGTCATTAAAATTATTTGTCTTCTTGATTACTTCCCCCCCTCTCTCTCTCTTTTCGGTAATGACAAGAATAAAGGAAATATTAAGTAAAAGAAAATTAAAATAATAATGAGCCCCCACCACTCTCAAACTAGTAGAAAATACAACTTACCAGAGTATTCATTAAATAATTCTGTTAAAATGTCGCCAAATCCGAACGAGGCTTCAGTTAGAATTAAATAACGGGAGGTTAACCAATGACTGAAGGCCATTGGTTGAGTTATTAGTGACGTCACTAAATGCTGTGGTGATACCGAGCAAAAGCGATGAACCGGATGTTTGCGCTTTCACGACCAAGAAGCAAATGATCAAAACTCGACGGTGCGCATCCGGGTTCGCGCAGATGTTCCGGTTGAAAAATAGAAATTAATTAAATATTAAATTTCCAGTTCGCGAGCCTACGCGAATTTTATTTATCAGCCAATGGAAACCCAAGAAAGAAATATGTGTGAAATCCCAAATGATCTGCTGTGATCCAAAAAGATATAAAAAGCGGATACAGAAAGCATTGACATGCAGACCGACTCTAGGAGAAGAGAGTAATTATTATCTCCCTTGACCGAAAGTCAAGTGGCTTACTACGCTCGTCTCCCTTACCTCTTTCCTTCTTCCCTGCCTCAAAAACTACTTACTGACCTAAGGAGCGACTACATCAAAGACATTCCTTACTCATAGCGCTACCCACATTCCGAAGCATTAATTCTCTTTCAGCATTTTATTGCCATGAACATTTCAACCTCCGTAGAACCAATATTTCAAGAATTACTATAATTGTATAAACATTAATTGATATGTGTATATATAAAAATGTTAATTTTCAACTCAATTTGCTTTTCTTGATTTTATAATCATTTTATGATTTATAGTGGGCTATCTACAACAAGGCCAAATTCCGTTAACCTGCAACAGTATACAACTACCCTTCACTAGAACGGACTCCCACTACTCATAGAAAAGAATAGATACCCCCACTATAATGCCAAAACATTCGAAACCATTTATCAAGTGAAAACTAAAAGAAGAAACATTCCGAACGACCAATCAAATGGAAAATGTTGAATGACGCTGTATGGTGTGATATTGACGGCGGAGTGGAGATCAGGATCTAATCAGGCCAACCGGGAAAGGAGATGTGATGCTGTTCGATACGGAACTCCAGATGATCCTGATTGTAAAACATCAATGGCCACGAGCGCATAGGAAAAGCGACATTTTGCTACCGTCTTTCTTACACATTGAATAAAGAAGAGTAGGCCATATTGAAAATTTCGTGAAACCATTAATATAATAAACCATTAATAAACCATTAATAAACAATTAATATAATAAAATATTAAAAAGATATTTTTAGTTGGTTACATAAAAAGATTGAAATGTTTACATTTTTTTCAATCCTTGTTTAATGGCCTATGGAATTCTGTCACTAGTATGTGGCCTGCCTTTTGAATGTGGCCTATGGAATTCTGTCACTAGTATGTGGCCTGCCTTTTGAATGTGGCCTATGGAATTCTGTCACTAGTATGTGGCCTGCCTTTTGAATGTGGCCTATGGAATTCTGTCACTAGTATGTGGCCTGCCTTTTGAATGTGGCCTATGGAATTCTGTCACTAGTATGTGGCCTGCCTTTTGAATGTGGCCTATGGAATTCTGTCACTAGTATGTGGCCTGCCTTTTGAATGTGGCCTACAAAATTCTGTCACTAGTATGTGGCCTGCCTTTTGAATGTGGCCTACAAAATTCAGTCACTGATATAGTATGTGTCCTGCCTTTTGAATGTGATCAACGACATTTTCTCACTGGTATAATATGTGGCCTGCATTTTGAATGTGGCCTACAGAATTCTGTCACTGGTATAGTATGTGGCCTGCCTTTCGAATGTGGCCTACGAAATTCTGTCACAGGTATAGTATGTGACTTACGAATTTCTGTCACTGGTATAGTATGTGGCCTGCCTTTTAAATGTGACCAACGACATTTTCTCACTGGTATAGTATGTGGCCTGTCTTTTGAATGTGGCCTATGAAATTCTGTCACTGGTATAGTATATGAGCAGCCTTTTGAATGTGCCCAACGAAATTTTGTCATTGGTATAGTATATGGCCTACGAATTTCTGTCACTGGTATAGTATGTGGCATGCTTTTGAATGTGACCAACGACATTTTCTCACTGGTATAGTATGTGGCCTGTCTTTTGAATGTGGCCTATGAAATTCTGTCACTTGTATAGTATATGGACAGCCTTTTGAATGTGACAACGAAATTCTGTCATTTGTATAGTATGTGGACAGGCTTTTGAATATGGTCTACAAACTTCTGTTACTGGTATAGTATGTGGCAGACGAAATTCTGTCACTGGTATAGTATATGGACAGTCTTTTGAATGTGGCCAACGATATTCTGTCATTGGTATATGTGGCCTACGAAATTCTGTTACTGGTATAGTATGTGGCCTGTCTTTCGAATGTGGCCTACGGAATTCTGTCACTGGTATAGTATATGGACAGCCTTTTGAATGTGACAACGAAATTCTGTCATTTTATAGTATGTGGCCTACGAATTAAAGAGATAAGTCACATATTATACCGGCACCGATAAATTCCCTTTGTTGTGTCCAAATTAACAGAAATTTACTGCACTACACCGAAATTATGAGTCCTGTTTTATTAGGCCATTTTAGCCTCCTGAAGCGATAATCTCTTACACGATTATAACTACGTTCATTTCCAATACATGTTCCCAAAGAACATCAGCATTATTCGATACCAAGAAAAACACAACAAAGGGCGTAACAAACATTTCACTTTACGTTATATATAATAATTCAAACTAATTGTCAATGCACTTAACCCGAAGCATCTCCAGTAATTATATAAAACGATCATCATACACTATTTCAGATCCAAATTCAGTTAATATTGTCTTCTACAAATTTAATCAGCCTTATATATATATATATATATATATATATATATATATATATATATATATATGTGTGTATGTATATCGAAAGAAAATGTACACTGTTGTAATAAATTATAATTTGTACATGTTATAAACTATAGTTTATCATAAATATTCATAGCTCTATTTCTATATTGAGCACTGTTTTAGATTAATGTTTTGAACGTTGTTAATATTTTCTTCATTCTTTATTCATTTTGATATATATATATATATAATCATCTGAGAGAACCTTTTTACCACGCATCAGCATGGATGATGCTAACCCCCAGGAGAGCGATTCATTTCGCCTACTTGGACTGAAGTTTTTCGCTGACATGAAGTGGAAAGATTGTAATCGCTTGCTATGTCTGGTTCCTGTATTGTGCTAGAATATTTTCCGTCATAATGTATCTTAAATATTCATGTTTACCATTTGTCCTTGCTTTGAATAATGCTGCCACACTTGGTCTAGAACTCCTCATATATATTTAGAGATTCTTGATAAAACCCAAAGAAGAATTTGAATACTTTCCGTCTGACTTGATATTTCACCTTTAATGTCATTCCTATCGCCGTAATGTAGCTTCCCTGGGTCTTTTCTATAAATACTTTCCTGACAATTGTTCTCAGGAACTTTCCTTTTTGTTATCCAAACTTTATAAATCTAAATGAAAGGTCAATAGTCATCTCCTGTCTCACTAACTTACATCCTCTCTCTCATGCTTTTCTACATCCACCCCACTCTCATCAGTATTCTCTTCCTTCTCATACTCTCTTCCTGACATCCCTTGCAACCTCTCACTCCTCATAACATTCCTCCTCGTCCACCTCACTCTCATCAGTATTCTCTTCCCTCTCCTACTCTCTTTTTGACACGACTGCAACCTCTCACTCCTCATAGCATTCTTCCTCGTCCACCTCACTCTCATCAGTAATCTCTTCCCTCTCCTACTCTCTTCCTGACACCCCTGCAACCTCTCACTCCTCAACTTTTCTCCTATGTAACCTCCTGAACAACAGTGGCTGTAAAATGCCTTGCTTGGGGCGACACGATTATAAAAATAAAAATGCAGTAGTAGACTGGCGGCAGGATCTCATCCTTCTACAGTTGAAATGGCCAATTATAACCGTAATTTCTATGTTAACAGTTTCTTCTATCACACTTCTCAATTGTAAAACCCCCTTCCGGCTTCTTGCTTCTTGCTTCCCAGTCAACTTTTACCTGCAAAAATTTAAGATCAACGCCAATCATTATCTTTCGTCTTCTTAATTCGTGTTCTTTTATTCTTCTCTCTTCTCAATAATGTTTTCTTCACTTCATATTATCGCAAGTTCTATGCTAACAGTTTCTTCTCTCGCTTGTGGAACTCTTTTTCGACTTCCTTCTTCACGTCCGACTGTGATCTTCAAAAACTTAAATGTAGCATCAATCGTTATCTTCTGTCTTAATTCCTGTTCTTTTATTGTTCTCTCTCCTTAATAGTGATTTTTTTTCTCTCTCATATTCTTCAACACATAGTAACCGCTTGCATCTTTGTGGCTTTATTACCTTTCTTGGGGTAAAATGATTAATAAAATATGTAAGTGTATGAAATTTTCGTTCAATTATATTGATTTCTTCTATTTTAATCTACGTGGACAAACGCTGACATGTTCATCTGGAATATTTTTCGTTGCAAAAAGAATCTGAGCTAAAATCTTTTAACAATGTTAACAGCGATACGTCAATGTTTTTCGAAGAAGTAATTCGATACACGATCAGAATTGAAGAGACGCGTTCTTCTTTTTAACTGAACTGGTCTTGTCGCGTAAGATGGCTTTTCACGAATCCGGAAACGAAGGTATGGAGAAATCTAGGCGTGGTATCCATTAATATAAATTAACGAGTATACGCAGTACAAAGAACAATAAATAAATAAATAAATAATAAAAAGATTCGCAAAACGAAACAGCAGCCTGATTGCAAGTGGACGATTGTGAAAGTCTTTTAACAATCAGTAATGCAAAGAGGAAGGTATTTCTAAAGACCGAATCGAAATAAGGTGTCAGATTTTTAAAAAGCCTATTTCAGTCCATTAAGAATGTTAAAAGTTGTTACGAATCCTGTGCGTGCTAGTTGATAGCAACGCGAAAGCTTTGGCAGAATAAGTCTTCCAAGAATACAGAGAATATAAGACACACAGCACAAAGCACTGGTCCTTCCATGCTGGTGACAATTCAGCTAGAAATTCTGGGAATCCTTGCAATATTAGTGAAAAACCAGGAACTGTTTTCATTGAGGAATATGATGCCAACATGAAACTGAACTTGAAATAGAGACACAAATAAAAGCAAAGGACGGAAGGAGAAAATAGGGAAAAAGGAAGGAAAGAATGAAAAATGAAGGAAACGCGAAAGAAGAAAAGAAACAATAATTGGAAGGGGGGAAGAATAAATCAAAATGGGAGAAAAGATAAGAAGTGAAAGAAAAAGGGAAAAGAATGAAAGGAAAAACAGAGAAGTGATAAAGAAAGAAAATTGAAAGAAAAAAAAGAGAATAAAACTTAGATTAAAAAAAGGAAAGAAAATACATAAAATAAAAAATGAATTAAAAGAAGAGAAAATAAAACGACGATAGAAAATACAGAAAAGTGAAAACAAGACAGAAACCTAAAGAAAAAAAGAGTAAATAAATAAAAATCGAAAAAAGAAAAAATAGAGAAATGAAACAAAAGAAAGAAAATAGAGAATAGAAAAAGAATGAAACTTAGAGAGAGAGAAAAAAAAAGAAAGTACAGAATAGAAAGAAAATTAAAGAGAAAGAGAGATGAAAGAAAGAAACAAACATAAGAAAAGAAAGAAAAAGGAAGATAAAAAAGAGTAATGAAATATAAAAAATAAACTCAAAGAGGTAAAAAGAGTAAAATAAAAGAAAGAATAATAATTAAAGAGAAATAGATAAAAAAAGTTTTAAGTAGCTAACATATCGTAACAACCGTAAAATAAATATAAATCGATTCAGAAACATGAGAGACAACCAAATGGAAAGAAGGAAACCAAGAAAGAAAATACAAGACAGGGAATTTGAAAGAATCTAGAATCATCCATAAAGGCAAGAAACAAAGAAACAACTGACAGAATGTAAAAAAAATCAAGGTAGAAAGAAACAAGAAAGAAAACCAGAAACTAAGCCAGAAATAAAGAAAAGAGAAAATCAAATAATGAAAAAAAAAAAAAAAAAATTGATCCAAATAGTTTAAAAAAAAAAAAAAGAAAAAAGCAGCTAAGTTAACGAATCTTCAATTCGATTCAAAACGAGTTTCAAATATCAGCTCGGCTAATGCAGGACTCTTTTAAAGATGTCTAATTAATAACTAAAGGGGAAGGGAAAAAAATGTCCGAAGAGATATCATTGCCTTCTCAAGCCGAAATAAAAAGTCCTCAACGAACAAAAGCCTCTTGAAAACAGTCTGGTTAGAAGCGGT
The DNA here is from genome assembly GCA_037127315.1 of Ascarosepion bandense. Lineage (NCBI taxonomy): Eukaryota > Metazoa > Mollusca > Cephalopoda > Sepiida > Sepiidae > Ascarosepion > Ascarosepion bandense. The sequence continues at coordinate 15,290 of JBBBDQ010001922.1, read as the reverse complement.
CGAACGGTCCAAGGGAGATGAGAGGGAGATAAACTTCCGCTTGGATATGTCACTTGCTCGCGCTGGAGACTCAAAAGCTCTGGATCTAGCTTTTGATGAAGTTACGTTAGCAGTAATGAAAGGATTCGTGTTTTTAACAGCTTAAGTACACAGGAAGACACTTAGCCCGTGGAAATACGAACGGTGATGCCGTGGAAGGACACAGTGAAGACGTTGAGGAATACTGGGGTTGAGAAGGGAAAAATAGTAATAATTGTCTAGCGTGATCATTTGTCTGAAAGTGGACTTAGGATTCTGTGAAGAGAATTCACAGGTGACAAAAAAGAAAGAAGGAGTTGAAAGCGAACAAAGAATGAAGCAGAAATAGTAAAATATAAAAAGAGAAAGAAGTTAAAACGTGATGACCACGTCAGTAATATATATATATATATATATATATATATATAGTGTATCAAGGCAGCAGATAATTTTCTAAATATATACTGTTAAATATAAGAGACAATGAATGTCTATTATGTTTAATCATGAGCCGTTCTAAAGGTCGTATTTTGGCTTTAATTTCAGGTGAAAATAAAGACAAAAATTCTCCAACATTTGGATAATTTTTTTATTATGCTGGTTCTAAGCGTTCGGCTCACATGAGCCATCTTCAGAGAGGTTATTAAGACGGTAACACAATAACATCCACCATCAGCGACGATTTTATTTTGTGTTGACATAAAACTCCGCTAGGCAACGGCAATAGTTACCAAAAATAACAAACGCAGTTCGCAAATTTGCAATGCGGTTCTATGACGTCACACCGCGTGATAGCGCGAAATGACAACAGAACCATATATTTAAATGGAATGTAATGTGTTATGACCAGATTTAAACGTGATTTTATTAAGTGTTGGTTGTTTGGAGTTAATGTAGATGGCCTCCAATATCTGAAGGTTCTTTTGACTGTGTGTATGAGTAAGGATTATTGTATTGCTAACTAAAATCTGTCTGATATTGCCTACATGTTTATGTTTTTCTGAGAAATGTTGTTTAATTGTACTCTGATCAGAAAGGTGACATGTAAGTCTACGAGATAGACTATATATATATATATATATATATATATATATATAGTAGTGGCCATGATATAAGGAACAAAAACAACAAAGACTTAAATATGTGTATTACTTAAAATGTAATGCATGATTAGCAATGAAGGCTCAGAAGGTTATGGCTTTATTTGAAGAAGAAGGAATCACCCTAATGAAATGGCCAGCCCAGAGCCCCGACCTGATTCCAATAGAACATGTTTGGGAGATAATTGGAGAAAGGGCTCAGAAAAGAAACCCGAAAAAACAAGATCACCTATGGGAGAGAATTACTGCTGATTTTGCAAGATCATGTGGTCGATGATGCAGAGAAGTCATTGAAAATAAGGGGATGTTTACCAAATATTAAATTTTATTGACATTTTGTTCACAATCAAGTATTAACCAGATTGTTCTGTAATTTTGTCCAGTTGCTTATTTCCTTTGTTCCATTTAATCTTTATTTTAAAAAAAACTGTTATTTAAATTTTCTATAACTTTGTATAATATTTTTGCATTACACATATTTATGTCTTTTTTGTTTCCGTTCCTTATATTATGGCCGCTACTATATATATATATATATATATATATATATATATATATATATGTTGGGACGCCCGCGCCTATTCCGCTATAATGGACTATTACATTACTATGTAAAGTAATGGTGGCATCTACGTATCTTGGTGTACGATGTTTTATTCTCCTTTATTTTTTCTATCTGAATAAATAAACGGCAAATTCTGTCTGCCCGTCTGTCCGTTCTCTAGCTCGGCCCACACTTGCTCAACATAAACATATTTTAAATTTTTTGAAACAGGCTGGCCCGGGATTGGTGCTTAAATTAGTATTTGTGTCCAAATGTGAAGGAAAAAATTAAAAATTCAGGTTTTAAAATACCTGAAATAAATTAGCGATTTAAATTTTAAAAAAATATTATACTATGTTTAAAGTAAGGCAAAAACTTTGCGAATATAGAAATTGTTGTTTTAAATTCAGTTTATCTTCAAAATTTTCGAATTCAGGAAAACGATTTTATTTCTTCAAGATGCCAAAGAACCAGAGTTGTGACGTGAGGTTTAGAAGTTCTGCAGCGTTTGGGATTTGAAGAAAACTCAATTAAAGTCCCAAGGGCTTTGTGATTTGAAGAACTCAATTTCGGCCCAAGATCGAGTTTCGGCCCAAATTCGTCTTTAGGCCGTCATTGGTCTTATAGCCTGAATCAGAGTTAGTGACGTTTTGAAGTTTCATGGAGTAAATTCAAAATTATTTCTTCAAAATTATCATGGCTCTTTTCTAAGCTAAACCAGAGGTACCTTTCGTTTTGGATTCAGGGGCTCGATTATCCATTTACAGACTGTATATAATAAAGCAGACTCACTAATTTTTTACTCACCCTTGTAGTTTAAAAGATATTCTTGAAACCTGTTATTTTATTGTCCTTTCTCCTTATTAAAGTCTTCTCATTCTCTTCCCCCCCCCCCCAGTAACCACTTTGTTTTAGAAGCATTATCACCTTTGTGTTGTATAGATTAAAAAAATTTACATTGTAATAACAGTACTCGTCTATAAATTTAAAATATTATTAATTAATTTTACTGGATCATCACGTATAGATTTAACCAAATATTTTGATACAAAAAAATTTCTTCGCATAAGTACCTATGTTTGGATACGTACACTACCGGCCATAATTATTAGGCCACCCCACTGTTTAAAAGAAAATGATGTATTTCATACTATTTTTTAGTATTTATTGCCAAGTGAATAATTGTAAATGAAAATAGGATGGTTCTTTTGCTAATATTACTTTGCAAAATTTTACAAGGCAAATAACGACAATTTACACATCGCACCCTCAAGATTTGCTATATGTATATATATATATATATATATATATATATATATATGTATATACACTACCGGCCAATATTATTAGGCCGCCCCAGTGTTTAAAAAAATGATGTGTTTCATACTATTTTTTAGTATTTATTGCCAAGTGAATAATTGTAAATGAAAATAGAATGGTTCTTTTGTTAATATTGCACGATAACATGTGCATCAAATGAATTTATAAATATTTAATGATTACCTATATTGCAGTTTCATCAATGAAAGAATGAAGAAAATTTAGGGTGATTCAGACAAGTTCATCTTTGCTTCCTTGTCTTGTAAAATTTTGCAAAGTAATAATAACAAAAGAACTATTCTCTATTCTTTTGGCAATAAATACTAAAAATAGTATGAAATACATCATTTCTTTTTAAAAAAGCTGGGGTGGCCTAATAATTATGGCCGGTAGTGTACATACCCAATCAAAATATTATAGGAATTTCGTATTATTCCAATGTACATTGCAAACAAGTCTTGAAAGATTCAGTCTGCACCATTACTGACACAGTTGTGCCGACACTAGTAGTCAGGCTTTGAATACCAGGAATTCGAGAGAATGATTTGGAAGACAGGCATGCGCCGTATCTTCCCTGATTCTTCGATTTGTTTTCTGTTGTAGTGGCAATTGTTTCAGAGGTCTTCTCACCTGGTCTTCGATATTTTTATTTAAATTTCTTTTTATTCTGTTGATATTCGGTGTCTGAAGTTTTTTTTTTAATCAACATAAAACAAACGATTAATTTTGTCTTGTTACGTGCGACTGAGAAAAAGAATATATAACGTTACAGGAATTTTTCAAAAAGTTTTCACGCTTTTGTCACTCGTTTTTTTCAAGATGAGGCAACGTTGATAGCACCTGCTCTCTTGTCTGACACGTTAAAAAATACCTCACAGATCTTCTGCGTTTTAATCTGTGGAAGGGACGTTGAGAATGAAAGAGAGAAAAACACCCGAATCTCTTTGATGAGATCCGAATGGGTGTGAAAATCTCGTCTAGATAAAAATAAGATAACGTCGGAAATTGTGCGAGGGTGGCAAGGGAACAGTTGCTGAGGGGTGCGAGACAAAGAAGCAGATGACAGGTGAAAAATTGGTAGGTGAATGCATGAATATAGATACCTGTTTTAGGCCATAAATGCGCAACTCTAAACGACGTGGACATTAAAAGTTCGAAGAATTCGAAAAGCGTGTACCTTATTAAACACCTTATTTCCTCCAGCTAAAAATGTTGACCGCGTTTTATATGGGAAGTGGATGAATACGGTAGACTAAAGTTGACCCTGAAATTATAGACTACATATAATATTAATTCTGCTTATAAGACGCTCCGATGTTTTGGTTGCTTCCACAAAATTTTGAAAGAAGAAATTGAAAGAAAAGTTCCTTGTACTTCGTAGACCTTCCCATTAACTCCAGTTTTATCCACCGAATAGCATATTTCGGCATGTAACCCTGTCTAACCATGACAAATTCCTCACAGACCGAGATGAGGTACCAAATTTATGGTAACTATTTAGAATGTAAAAAATAAAAAAGAACTTACGTCACTGACCTTCGATTTATAGAACGCAAGTTGGTCTTGGACGGATATTATATCGGAAGAAAATACGTCTTACAATCAGAAAAATATGGTAAAGTAAAATATTTATTATAAAACATTCTTGATATTTAATCCGTAGTTAGGGAAAGATCATGGTTTTTTGTATAGAAATTAGTGCAAAGTAAACATAACAGACTTAATCATAATTAGAACTTCACATGTAAGCCTATTCAAAATTATATCTATATACATGTATATATATATATATATATATATATATCCCAAAATGAATCTGATTAGCTACAAGAAACACCCACATACATACACAGGAAACCAAAGGTTTTTGTCACTTAAATGTAAATCATCTGCACAACTATCATCAACATTGCCTGATAATGAGAATCTCGAAACAGAAATTTCCGTGTCGCAATGTACAATTGATACATAATTATATAATTATATTAAGCTGTATAATACACATTATATTGAGCACTGTTTATAATAAAATAAATGCCAGAGCACTCAAAAAAAAAAAAAACAAAAAAAAACCTTGAGTCCTCTTCATCCGGAATTATATATATATATAATGCGCGCATCTCCAAAAGGAAGCTTGCTTCTAATCACCGGCTGAAGAGGTCGATCACTTATCAACTGGGTCACAGAGGCTTCGTATTAGTTAAGTGGTATAAAAGATCTTGTGTTACTGAAAAAAATCAGTATCAACCCACAATTTTCACGGCTTCTGCTCCGATGAGCTTAGTTCCCTTGTGCTCGTCTACACGAATTTACTCGAGCAACCAGACTGGCAACCAGACTGGCAACTGTCACAGAGGCTTCGTATTAGTTAAGTGGTATAAAAGATCTTGTGTTACTGAAAAAAATCAGTATCAACCCACAATTTTCACGGCTTCTGCTCCGATGAGCTTAGTTCCCTTGTGCTCGTCTACACGAATTTACTCGAGCAACCAGACTGGCAACCAGACTGGCAACTGTCACAGAGGCTTCGTATTAGTTAAGTGGTATAAAAGATCTTGTGTTACTGAAAAAAATCAGTATCAACCCACAATTTTCACGGCTTCTGCTCCGATGAGCTTAGTTCCCTTGTGCTCGTCTACACGAATTTACTCGAGCAACCAGACTGGCAACTGTCACAGAGGCTTCGTATTAGTTAAGTGGTATAAAAGATCTTGTGTTACTGAAAAAAATCAGTATCAACCCACAATTTTCACGGCTTCTGCTCCGATGAGCTTAGTTCCCTTGTGCTCGTCTACACGAATTTACTCGAACAACCAGACTGGCAACTGTCACAGAGGCTTCGTATTAGTTAAGTGGTATAAAAGATCTTGTGTTACTGAAAAAAATCAGTATCAACCCACAATTTTCACGGCTTCTGCTCCGATGAGCTTAGTTCCCTTGTGCTCGTCTACACGAATTTACTCGAGCAACCAGACTGGCAACAAAGTCCCACCCTTTTACAGTCAAAACAACCAAATGCAACCCTCACTTCTACTCCACCAACTTCTTTTCTCGCACTTCCCGTCTGTGGATCTTCCTTCTCTATACTTGCTTCCCTGATAGCTGCAATCTCCAAAAGTGTAAATGCAACGTAAATTGCCATCATTTATTCCATCGAAACACATCCTTCTCTTATTTCCCCAATACCCACTGTATCTAGTTATTTACCCTTTTCATTCTATTCTCACGTAACTCTCTTCACGCCAGAATTTGTACCCTTCTCATACTCATTCTTACTCCTCCTGTAAACGGTTCCTCTTTCTCTTAGCTCTCCTCTTATGTTACCTTTCATTCTCCTCTTATGTAGCCCCTGCTCACCAGTGGCAGTACTGCCTTATTCGGCGTGAAACGATTATAGCAAAAAGATGTAAATTAAGTATCCATCGTATTTCATTGCCTATAAGACCCTCCGATGCATTAGACCCACCCCAAATTTTTAAGGAAGAAATCGGAAAAAATGTTTTCATTACTTGTATTCATAGCCATCCTAATTATACCCAATTTTATCCTCTGAATAACATATTTCAGCATGACTAATACTGTAAAATTCATTACAGACAGAGAAGTACCAAATTTACCGTCAATATATCGAATGTAAAAATTGGAAAAAAGTTAACTCTCTTTCACCGACTTTAGCTGGATAAGACGAAGAGTTGATTTGATGAGATATTTTAAACATACAAAACACAATATACCTATCATGGCATGCAATTTGATTAACGTATCATTTTAGTTGGTTGTTTTGTTTTTATGGCAAATCAACCTCGGCGGGTCATTTATTGCCAACTAAATTTTTATTTATTTATTGCTGGTAATACCTTTTTCTTTCAACAATTTATTGTTGTTTTTTATAGAAGTTTTGTGTCTAGTAATACTTTTTTCTTTTCGAGTATCAAGATTCATTGGGATTTGTTTTTAAGGGCAGGGTCCTCAAGTCCTACCCTTTTTATTTAACCCATAACTGGAGGGAAGGGACGGATTAATACCTCTCCCAAGGGTACCAGTGCTTAAGTGAATGCAGGGTATTCAACTGGAATTCGAACTCGGCTCACCGATTTCTCTTTCCGAGCCGTTATCCACTGACACCACAATGCACATCCGTCACTAGACGCTTACAGCACCTGGTATTCCCAAGCGATCACCCATCTAAGTACTGACCACGGTCAACGTTGCTTAACTTCAGTAATCGAGCGAGAACCGGTGTATTCAACGTGATATGGCCGTAAGCACGCACGTCCATCACTAAACGCTTACAGCACCTGGTATTCCCAAGCGGTCACCCATCTAAGTACTGACCACGGTCAACGTTGCTTAAATTCGGTGATCAAGCGAGAAGCGGTGTATTCAACGTGAGAGGCCGTAAGCCGATTAACATATCAATCAATCAGTCTGTGCCATACGTGGTACACGCTTAGATGATCATGTCTCTTTCGATTCAAGACTGACTAGGCAGAAGATTTTTCCCGAAGTATGTTGCCGTTTCTTTCTGTGGTAGATAGGTTGCCACCCAAGGACCTAGTCTGCCCTACTATTCAACCCAAAGGTGGCGGGGAAAAAGGGTTGGATTCATACTTTTCCCAAGGGTATTAGCATAAGTGAATGTAATCAACTCAACTGGAATTTGAACTCAGATTCTTCCTTCCGAACCGGTATCCATTACACCATAATCCATTCAAAAATATGCGACTAGCAATGTAGCCCAGCGTTGCTCGGGTGTATTGAAAGCTTTAAAACATGGTCCTGGAGCTCAGACTCTTTGGACGTTGGCACAAAATACTAAAAAGCAATAGTTGTTTCAAATTAAAGCGAAACCGTAAACTAAAAGAAAAATTAACGGATGCAAGTCAAATTTTGATTTCCTGGTATCGATATCAAATTTTCTGCACTATCATAAGAACTGCAACCATGAAACTTCTGAATATCGTTTCTTATGTATTTGTTTATGAGTGTATCAAATTTGATAAAAATCAGACCACTCCTTCTATAACCCGATTTTTTCGATTATCGATTTTCGATATTTATCTGGGGTACCGTAACACAAAACCTAGCTAAGAACACTTGCAGACGCTTATAGTACAACTGTGTTAATTTTCAAGAAAATCGGTTCAGCCATTTCGGAGTCTATAGGTAACGGGGACACACAGAGACAAAGTTCCATTAATAAATAAGTTTAGATATAGTTACAAGTTTTCAAAAGCTCAGCCCATAACATTGCAGGTGGCGCCCAGATAGAATCATTTTCAAGGTGGATAAACCAGTCTTGTGAGAGGTTCGCTGATTGAGGGTGTTCCTAAGAATTTAGATGCTGCTTTAAAGTCTGTTTGGATGTCTCATCCTTCCAACCATTTCCTCACAGGTGAAAAAAGATGCTAAGCAGGAAAAATGTGGTCCTACAGAAAGAAACTGGTCGGTATTTACCCTATTCCCCCACTGGAGTGAGTTGTGACACAAGGGCAGATTTTGACGTGGGGAATCACTTACATACAAAGATATCTATCAAGCTACACCAAACTTCATATAAATACGAAAAAACTCGGGAAAAACAGCAGCCAAAAAATCCTGAAGAGTGAACACATCACAATAATGTCCTCACGAAACTTCGTTGTCTGCATGACTGAAATTCGCTATTTCGATATCGAGCACTTCATGACAAAAAACTTGCTTGGCTAAAATGAATTTCTGTCGGTAAACTACTGAAAAAGCAGCTATTTTTACACATAAATCGGCACAATTTAACTCTGCTGTTTGTAATGCACAAAAATACAATGCTACTTCTTCTATGTGCCCTGTTCTCTCAGGACGTAGGCGATCATGGCCTTCCACGTCTCCCTATCCCTGGTGGCTCTTAGCACGCTTTCTCTTGTTACACCATCCAAACCCCACTCTGCCATCCACTAGCTCAAGCCCATAAATCTAGAATATAAATGTATAGAAACTAGCATGGCCACAAAATGAGGGATCAACTTATATATTGATTATAATATAGAATTGATCCCCCACTTTATACCCTCATTCTAATTTCTTATAAACAGTTGGCATGTATCTTCTTCTATGTGCCCTGTCCCTTCAGGACGTAGGCGATCATGACTTTCCACGTCTCCCTATCTCTGTTGGCTTTTAGCAAGCCTTTTCCTGTTACACCACCCAATCTACTACCATCTACCATCTACCATCTACTAGCTCAAGCCCATAAATCTAGAATATAAATGTATAGAAACTAGCATGTCCACAAAATGAGGGATCGGTTTACATATTGATTATGATATACAATTGATCCCCCATTTTATATCCACATTATAATTTCTTATAAACAGTTTGCATACATATTCTTCTTCTATGGGCTCTGATCTCTCAGGACGGAGGCGATCATGGCCTTCCACGTCTTCCTATCCCTGGTGGCTCTTAGCACGCTTTCTCCTGTTACACCATCCAAACCCAGCTCTGCCATCCAGTAGCTCAAGCCCATAAATCTAGAATATAAATGTATAGAAACTAGCATGGCCACAAAATGTAGGATCAATTTATATATTGATTATAATATAGAATTGATCCCTCATTTAATACCCACATTATAATTTCTTATAAACAGTTGGCATATATCTTCTTCTATGTGCCCTATCCCTTCAGAAAGTAAGCGATCATCTCTCCCTATCCCTGGTAGCTCTTAGCACACCTTCTCCTGTTACTCCAAACAACCCCCGTTCCATCATCCACCTGATTAGGTCCTTCAAATGTGTTATCCGCTGCTATCCTCTGTCTCTTTTTCCCTCTATCTGGCCTGTTAATATCAGATTCTCCAAGCCCTCTTTCCTCATTGCATGTCCCAGAACTTTCAGCTGTCTCTTCCGGATGCTCAGTATTAATTTTATATTTTGTTTCCTTCATTTTCAAAACCTCATCTATCATATTCGCAGCATCCTTCTGTAGAACCACATTTTAGTTGAAACGCTGTGAAAAATACAACACTGACAAAAAAAAAAAAATGAAAAAAAAGAAAAAGAAAAAGAAACAAACAAAAAGCAGGCAAGTTAAATTACGGTGCATTTCCTGAAAGAGAATACCAGCAACAATGCCGGACAGTAATGGGCATTGCCAGTTTTGTGTTTTTACACCCACAGAACGCCCCGCTGATGCGAAATTTAATAATTCTTGTCACAAGGGTAAATTCTTCTTAGAGCATCAACTAGGTTTATCTTAATACTAGCAGTATAGCCCGGCGTTGTTCGGGTGTAATGAAAACTTTAAAGCTAATCCATGGTCCTGGAGCTCAGACTCAGCCTAAAAAATATTTGAAATAATAAAATAACTGCGACAATTTACATATCGCACCTAATATATATATATATATTAGCAGTATAGCCCGGCGTTGCTCGGGCGTAATGAAAACTTTAAAGCTAATCCATGGTCCTGGAGCTCAGACTCTGTGGACGTTGGCACGAAACACTAAAAAGCAATAGTTGTTTCCAGTTAAAGCGAAACCGTAGACGGAAAGAAAAATGAATGGATGCAAGTCAAATTTTGATTTCCTGGTATTCATATCAAATAATATTTTTTCGTCGTAAACTGAATTTTGAAGGCTAAATAAATCCTCTGAGTAAATGGTATCATGGCTGAGATTAAGAACTACAATTATACCTACTTAAAGCCAAACCCGAAGAAAAAAACTAAAATGAAAGGGCTGAAAAAAATACAAACATACAGGCAGATAAACAGACACACACACAAACATTTTGCTTTTATATATATATATATATATATTTAGTATATCGAGGCAGCAAGTAATTTTCTAAACATATAGTGTTAAATATAAGAGACAATGAATGTCTATTATGTTTAATCATGAGCCGTTCTAAACGTCGTATTTTTGCTTTAATTTCAGTTGAAAATAAAGACAAAAATTCTCCAACATTTGGATAATTATTTATTGGTTTTCTTCTAAGCTTTCGGCTCATATGAGCCATCTTCAGATAGGTTGTTTAAACTGAATTATTATAAAATCCACCATCACCGACGATTTCATTTTGTGTTGATATAAAACTCCGCTTGGTAACGGCAATAGTTACCAAAAATAATAAACGCAGTTCTTAAGTTAAAACAGGAAATAACATATTACATTGCATTTGACTAGATGGTTTTGTTGTCATTTCGCGCTATCCCGCGGTGTGACGTCATAAAACCGCATCGCAAACTTAAGAACTGTGTTTATTATTTTTGGTAACTATTGCCGTTGCCAAGCGGAGTTTTATATCAACACAAAATGAAATCGTCGGTGATGGTGGATTTTATAATATTTCAGTTTAAACAACCTATCTGAAGATGGCTCATATGAGCCGAAAGCTTAGAAGAAAACCAATAAATAATTATCCAAATGTTGGAGAATTTTTGTCTTTATTTTCAACTGAAATTAAAGCAAAAATACGATGTTTAGAACGGCTCATGATTAAACATAATAGACATTCATTGTCTCTTATATTTAACAGTATATGTTTAGAAAATATATATATATATATATATATATATATATATATATATATATATTATCGATTTTATGCACTATTGTAAGAACTGCAACCTTGAAAGTTCTAAATATCGTTTCTTATGTCTTTGTCTATGAGTGTGCCAAATTTGATTAAAATCGGAGCACTCCTTCTATAAACCGATTTATTCGATAATCGATTTTCGATATTTATCAGGGGTACCTCGACATAAAACCTAGCTAAGAATACTCGCAGACGCTTATAGTACAAATGCGTAAATTTTTAATAAAACCGGTTCAGCTGTTTCTGAGTCTATAGGTAACGGGGGGACACACACACACAGACAAATTTCCATTCATAAATAAGTTTCGATTTCGATTTAGATTTACAGAAATTAATGTCCCACCCAGAATATATTGACCGTACCCACTTCAAATCGAGATTTTGCCAATTTCGCTGTTCAATTTGCTTCGAGGGTGGAGTAGGCAAATTGGTGAGTCAGCTGAACAGAACGTTACTGTTTCGGAGAGCATGAACAAATGTTCTACATTTACACACCAGGTGACGAGCAATACTCATGATAGAATTAGGTAGATCCTCACTAAAGGAAGCTCATCCCTTGTTCCCTTTTTAGGATGTGGTTTCCGGCTTTCTCTTTTCCAATCTTTTTACTGTTTCTTTTTTCCCCCGCAATTGAAGTAGATAGACTAACCTATCGCCCGCTTCACACTCCACCCACGTCTATTGAACAGGTGAAGAGGCTCATCCCTTGTTCCCTGTTTAGGATGTGGTTTCTGTCTTTCTTTTTTTCAATCTTTTTACTGTTTCTTTTTTTCCCCCAATTGGACTAGATAGACTAACCTATCGCCCGGTTCACACTCCACCCACGTCTATTGAACAGGTGAAGAGTCTCGTCCCTTGTTCCCTGTTTAGGATGTGGTTTCCGGCTTTCTCTTTTCCAATCTTTTCCCTCCTTTTTCTTTTTCTTTTTTTTCAATTGGAGTAGATAATCTAAACTATCGTCCGATTCACACTCCACCCACGTCTATTGAACAGGTGAAGAGGCTCATTCCTTGTTCCCTGTTTAGGATGTGGTTTCCGGCTTTCTCTTTTCCAATCTTTTTACTCTTACGTAGCCCCCTGCGCATCAGTGGAGTTACCGCCTTGCTTGGGGAGATATGATTAAAAAAAATAATAATAATACAATCTTAACATCAGTACACGAATTTGGCATTGAGCCAAACTCCATTTAGCATCGTTATGCAGGGCCTGCTTGAGGGGTGAGTAAATCGCGAATTACTGGTGCCAGCGATTGATGTTTATAGGATACAAATCCTATATCATCCTTCAAAAACACAAAATAAATTGCACACCCGCAAAATCGGATTCAAACGACTAAAACATTTGGGAAAAACCCAAAGTAAAATTGCACACCCGCAAAAATGGATTCAAACGACTTTTTCACAAGTCATAGTGAAAAGCATATTCTGAATCCTGATTGGGTGACAAAAATGAAAAAAAAAAATCAAAAAATTCGAATACGTCGGTGAAACGGGTTTTTTCACAACTAAAGAAAAAATCATTCTGGGAGCCTCCCCACGTGACCTGAATTCTATATTTAAGGAGGTCCTCTGACTGGTCACGGAGCCCGTCAGAGGGAAGCAGTAGCTGACAGCATCTCACTATGTAAAGAAGAAATTTCAAGCTGACTCGCCCTCACTGCCAATTTTCTTTTCATCTTTTTCACTCCACGCCAACCCGGACGCAGAGTACTTCACAGTTTCATTCGCCTTCACTTTCAAGGCCCTCTTCTTCATTTTCACACCACGCCACTAATGAGGACAGCACACAACCAGATGGACGCGTGTTAAATACCACTCCTTTATTTGTTTTGCCTTCTCTTTCTCTCAACTTGTCGCGACCTACTAAAAAGAGAATGGAGCAAAGTCTTTACAATCCGCTACTACACAACCATGAACTTTAAACTTCTGCGGACATTATCAAATGCCTACATTACTACTACGAACAATTTCAACTATAAAAAATTGCATGCACACTCTCGATGAACATTTTTCTTCTCGCAAGTATATTATAGTATTCAGATAACAAAATTTCACTTATATTTTCCTTCTTAAATTTTTTCATTCTGAAAATAAATCTTTCCTTTAATTTAACTTTTTTAGCAACTAGATCCCACCCTTTTACAGTGAAACCGATAAAATGCAGCCGTAACTTCTACTCCAACAGTTTCTTTCCTCGCACTTCCCGACTGTGGAATTCTCTTCCACACGATTGCTTCCCCGACGGCTACAATCTCCAGGAGTTTAAATGTAAGGTCAATAGACACCTCCTAACACATTAACCTGCTCCCATTCTATCAAACACTCTTCCCATCTGCCCAACCCTCATCCTCGTTATCCTTACTCATCTGTCACCTTCCTCCTAACATTTCCTATGTCTAACCACTCCTTCTCTTTACCTTCCCTATGTAGCCCCATGCGCAATAGTGGCAGTGGAATGCTTTGCTTGGGGTGAGATGATTAAAAATATATATATATATATACACGAAGTATTTTTCCTTTCACATTTCAACATTCGACCTTCAACCTTCTGAAATTTAAATTGTGGGGACTTCCGACGTGTTTGCCACAAAGCCAATTAACCAAACATGACTGAGGCCCCTACATGCTCAAACCAAGATGAGAACCGGCATTTTGATGCTGATTTATAAGTCTACTCTTCTCGGAAGATTGAAGCTACACAATCGTTAGAATATTTTTATGCACATTGGCTTTTCCGTGGACCAAGCTGCATAAATATCTATATGTATTTACACACACAAATGCACAGGCACACAGGCACACATTCGCGAGTGTTTCTTGAGATTTTAAATACACCCGCAAAAGTATCTACACAACGTTCTGTCTTTTAATCGGCTTTTGATTTTCAATCTTTAAAATAATTTCCCAAGACGAATCAGCCAATGTTTGTGGTAAACCCACCTACATAATAATCTTCAGCTGAAGATTACAATACCCTATATAGACGGTATGTACAATTGTCATATATATATATATATATATATATATATATATATATATATATATTACTAATATATATATATATAAAACAAGAGTCCGTTAGCAAGACAGATATGAATATAATTAGATATGAATATAGATATAGAGACAGGTATGAAAATATGTATACATAGATATAAATAGCGCCAGCTAAATAAATAGGTTGGTATGAACATACTTAAATATAAACAGAAACATACAGTTAGTTAGCTGAATAGATATGAGGAGACTGAGATAGATAGATAGATAGATAGATAGATAGATAGATAGATATGAACAGACAGAGACAGAGATAGATAGATAGATAGATATGAACAGACAGAGACAGAGATAGATAGATAGATAGATAGATAGATAGATAGATAGATAGATAGATAGATATGAATAGATTAAGATAGAAGGATTGATGGAGAATGGATGACTGACGATGCTTTGTCAATCTGACGAGGAGGATTAAAATCGTTCAAATAAAAATTCTTTTAAAAATATGTTGGAATTTTGACTGGAATCCTGACCGGCGAATGACTGTGTAAGCGTTGCGATCGTAAGGAAAATGAATTTTTAGAAAAAGTAGATACATGAGCAGTTTGTTAAGTCGAGTTTGATTTTTATTACCATTGCCAGTTATGAAAGATGAAAAACAAGCTCTGAGTCGATATGGCTTCAGATTTAATTGAATCTAAGAGAAAACAGTTGTAAAAACGTATAAATA
>JBBBDQ010001921.1:1312500-1386967 GCA_037127315.1 Ascarosepion bandense | reverse complement strand
TATATATATATATATATATGCAAACCCGAAGGTCTATGTCTGCCAAATGTTCTAGTGTATTTAAAACTCATGTATAATTTGTTAACATCTGAATTAATTTTTAATTAAGCTTATACTAGAAATTCTCCTTTGAATTTGAAAAGTCAGTAATTTGAAAATACTTAAGAATAAATGGATTTATATATTTACAACCGAAGTACAGAGTTCTGATCTCTTATGTAACATTTGTCTATCTATGTAACAATGAATGCTGGGTAGTCAGATAAAGAAGAAACCTGAAGAAACAGAAATGTGATTCTACAGAAGAATACTGAGAATGTCATGGATCAAGCATGGAAGCCACGGCGAAGTTTTAGACTTAACATCCGAAAGAGAAAGGTGAAATTTCTAAGTCATATGAGGAGGAGAAGAATGTTTGGGGAAAACCTGATGAAACGTAGATTGAACGCAAGAGGGACAGAGGAAAAAACAACACACTATTATATTTGTTGCGGAGTTATTTTCGCAGTGGAGGCTAGTATTCATGCTAAAATCGGTCCTAATATGTTCGACATACAATATTGAAAAACTGAATTTTGAAGGCTAAATAAGTCCTCTGAGTAGATGGTATCATGGCTGAGAATAAGAACTACAATTATACCTACTTAGAGCCAAACCCGAAGCAAAAACTAAAATAAAACGGCTGAAAAAAAATACAGACATACAGGCAGATAAACAGGCATACACACAAACATCACGCCTTTTCGATTTTCTGCACTATTGTAAGAACTGCAACCTTGACTTCTGAATATCGTTTCTTATGTCTTTGTCTATGAGTGTATCAAATTTTATTAAAATTAACTCCTTCTATAACCCGATTTTTTCGATTATTGATTTTTATCGGGGTACCTCCACAAAAAACCTATCTAAGGACACTTGCAGACGCTTATAGTACAACTGTGTAAATTTTCAAGAAAATTGGTTCAGCCATTTCGGAGTCTATAGTTAACGAACACACACACAAAGTTCTACTTACAGATAAGTTTAGATTTAGATTAGATTAAAATGATTGACACACCATCTGCTAATTACCGATCGATTTGAACTTTTTAAAATGGGAAATAATAATAATTTGCTTATAGTTGTTTAACATATTTTTATAATTTATTAAACGTTTATAAATTTATGAATAAAAATTATTTTCATATATGTTTATAAATTAGTAAATAATAAATATAACATTGCATTAGTTTTAACTGTATCAGTTTCCTTACCTCCCTCCCAGAGAGTAAAACACTGCGCCTCCTTGGTCTCACGCTTTCAACGGACCTCAAGTGGAATGACTATATCGAATCCATTGCTAAATCAGCTGCTATGAAAGTCGGTTCTCTGTGCAGGGCCCGGAGGTTTTTTCCATCTGAATCTACCCTTACATTTATAAATCTACCATCCGTCCGTGCATTGAATACTGTTGCCATATCTGGTCGGGTGCCCCTGCTATTCTCCTTGGGCTTCTAGACAAGGTACAGCGGAGGGTCTGTAATGTGATCGATACTGACTTGGCAGACCGCCTGCAGTCTCTCTCTCACCGCCGCGACGTGGCTTCCCTGTGTCTCTTCTATAAATACTTTCACGGCTTCTGCTCCGATGAACTTAGATCACTGGTGCCCCCTAGGTTCGAATTTGCACGAGATATTAGATTAGCAACTAGATCCCACCCTTTTACATTGAAACCGATAAAATGCAACAGCAACTTCTACTCCAACAGTTTCTTTTCTCGCACTTCCCGACTGTGGAATTCTCTTCCACATGACTGCTTCCCCGACGGCTACAATCTCCAGGAGTTTAAATATAAGGTCAATAGACACCTCCTAACAAACTAACTTCCATTTTTTCAAATACTCTTCCCACCCACCCAACTATCTATCACCCACCTTCTGACATTTCCTATATCTAACCACTCTTCCTATTTACCTCCCCCTATGTAGCCCCAAGCGCAATAGTGGCAGTGGAATGCCTTGCTTGGGGTGAAATGATTAAAAAAAAATATCACCTCAAACAAGACATTTCACTGCCACTGTTGCGCAGGGGGTTACAAATACAAACTTATTCTTGTTAATAAACAATCTAATAAACAGTGTTTAATTAAAAGTATGAATTCATTTTCATCATGTGTTTAGCTTTTATTACAATTCTAATCAACGCCTTTTAAAACAATAAACCTAAAAGTAAAGGTATTTAAAGTTCAAAACCATCTTCTTTACAACGTTTTTTTTTTCTATGCGCGCCCAAATGTCCTAGTTTGCCAAAAATCCTTGGGTGTTTGAAACTCACGTATAATTTATTTTTAACGTTTAAACACATTTGCTTTCATTTTTTTAATTAAATTTATACTGTGAAGTCTCCTTTGGATTTGAAAAGTCATTCATTTGAAATTACCTAATTATATAACTTTTTTTTAATAAATGGAACTTTGTCTCTCTGTATGTGTATGTGTCCGTTACCTATAGACTCCGAAACGGCTGAACAGATTTTCTTGAAAATTTACACAGTTATACTATAAGCGTCTGTGAGTGTTCTTAGCTCGTTTTTGTGTCGAGGTATCCTCGATAAATATCGAAAATCGATAATCGAAAAAATCGGGTTATAGAAGGAGTGGTCCGATTTTAATCAAATTTGATACACTTATAGACAAAGAAATGATATTGAAAAGTTTCAAGGTTGCAGTTCTTACAATAGTGCAGAAAATCGATAATATATATATATATATATATATAAAAGGCAAGATGTTTGTGTGTGTGTCTGTTTATCTGCCTGTATATCTGTATTTTTTTTCGGCCCTTTTATTTTAGTTTTTTGCTTCGAGTTTGACTCTAATAGGTAAAATTGTAGTTCTTAGTCTCAGCCATCATACCATTTACTCGGGGGACTTATTTAGCCTTCAAATTTCCGTTTACGATGAAAAAAACTTATTTGATATCGATACCAGGAAATCAAAATTTGACTTTCATCCATTCATTTTCTTTCAGTCTACGGTTTCGCTTTAACTGGAAACAACTATTGCTTTTTAGTCTTTCGTGCCTACGTCCAAAGAGTCTGAGCTCCAGGACCATGGATTTAGTTTTAAAGCTTTCATTACATCCGAGCAACGCCGGGCTATACTGCTAGTTTGATATAAACTTACCATTATTCCAAAAATATTTGGCAAAGTGAAAATGAATCAAACAAGCATAATATTTGTTTCCGACTAGTATCCTTACATATTTATCAGAAAATGTTTCGGCCATTATACCTGCCAGTAATTATGACATTCGGTGACCTGTCGGAAATTTCGAAAAATAAATCCCTTGTTTCGTCCAGTGGCGGGGATATATTGTTATCTTTCCGTCACGTTCAGCCTTTCCCCCAGGGATTTTCTGTATTTTTTCACCAACTGTTCAGTCGTATATTGCTTCGTCTCCACTCTCCGTTCCATGAAGTAAATGCATTAGTTGCAAGATAAACGGGTTAAACTTACACGTGCGTTTATTTACGGGTGGGTGGCTGAGATAGTTGGTGTTTATTTTGGGGTTTTACTAACTAAAGTGTTCTGAGATTTTGTTCCAAACAACAACATATTCACAATATTGATTACAAATATTAATAAACAATTTTAATTAGTTAGATCCTATATATATATATATATATATAAGTAACATTTAATAAACAATTTTAATTAATAAGATTACATTATATATATCTATATATATTGCATTAGTAACATTTTATAAAAAATTTAATTCGTAAGATTATATATATATTGTATTAGTAAGATTATATATATTGTATTAATAACATTTTATGAACAATTATAATTTGTAAGATTATATATATATATATTGTATTAGTAACATTTTATAAACTATTTTAATTGGTAAGATTATATATATGTATATTGTATTAGTAACATTTTATAAATGATTTTAATTAATATGATTTGATTAGTTATAATTTATTGTTGTTATTTAATTGACAGGAAGGATACAAGAACTAGTAGACATCTTAACGCAATATTGAAATATTCGGTCTTTTTCTTCAAAATTCAGATTGTCCTACGAGGAGATCCCATTATTAAACTGGCGTTGTTTCGTCCATATAGAATACAAAATATCTTCTCCTTGTCATGACAATAACAAATGGACTAAAAAGAAAGAAACAAATGGCTACTTCAGTATTAGTGATTTGTATTCAGAAAGTGAATACTAAAGTCTTTTGCTAATTTCTTCACACCAAGAAATCGCCCACTATTCTGGATATTATTTACAAGTGACCAAAGACATTGTGCTTTAAGAGATTCAGCAAAGAAAGGAAGCAGCGTAACTTGAGAGCTAAAGTTATTAGTGGATTTTCATTCGGCCCATCTGGTAGCTACCAAACCTATTTTTAGTGGTTAGACCATTAGCTGTGTGTGAGTGAGCATCGGATAAAATGATCCATGTGATGAGATTGTTAAAATCCTGCTAAAATAGGGTAGAATGTGTGCCTGGTACATTCCTGCTATTTATCTAATAAATACGCTACAACCATGACCTTATGTCAGACTAAACTTTATAAATATTTACGAATTTTTTCTAAAATCAGGCCAGGAAGATCCACCTGCTGGTGTAGAAGAGAGATCGATTTCTGATGCCACCAGATTACATCAGACTAAACTAATTTTTGCAAATGTATTTATTTATATACACAGTGTTTAAATCGATCATATGTTTGTTGCTCGGGTGTAATGAAAGCTTTATATATATATATTATCGATTTTCTGCACTATTGTAAGAACTGCAATCTTGAAACTTCTGAATGTCGTTTCTTATGTCTTTGTCTATGAGTGTATCAAATTTGATTAAAATCGGACCACTCCCTCTATAACCGGATTTTTTCGATTATCGATATTTATCGGGGGTACCTCGACACAAAACCTAGCTAAGAACACTCGCAAACGCTTATAGTACAACTCTCTAAATTTTCAAGAAAATCGGTTCAGCCGTTTAGGAGTCTATAGATAACGGACACATACACACAGAGACAAAATTTCATTTATAAATAAATTTAGATTGTGTTCGAATTTAACGAAGCATGAAAAGGTGGCCCTACTGATATCAGGGTAACTTTCTATTGTTCTTCTATTTGCTGTGTCTCTTCATGGCCCTCCACATCTTTCTACCCCTAGTGGCTCTTAGCACGCTTTCTCCTGTTACCTCACCCGAACCCCGCTTTACCACCCGTCAAGTAAGCTACGCGTTGCTCTCTCCTGTCTCTTTCCCTCTGACCAGTGAGTATCAGATTCTCCAAGCCCTCCTTCCTCAGTACATGTCGCAGGAACTTCAGCCTTTTACAGATGTTAAGTATTAGTTTCCTTTTCATTTCCATTCTCACCAGAACCTCACATGTTACGTCCATGGTATCCTCAGAATCTTGATGTAGAACTAGATTTCATTTGATTCAAGTCTTTCCTTCATCTTTGAGGCGTGAATTTGGCAGTGGATGCTGGACAGCATTCACTGCCACATTGAAGAACAGAAATCACATAGTAGTCCAGTACTCTCTTTGTTTCTAGCGAAATTTTCCTGTCTCTCAATACTCCACACAGGTTCTGGTGTACATCCTTGGTCATGCTGATTCGCCTTCGGATCTCAGTGTCGCATTTTCCATCTTCTGTTATAACACTTCCCAGGTATTTAAATTCCTGTACCTGCTTGATTTTAGTATCACCCACCCGTAGTTGGCATTTTAAGCTCATCTTTTTACCTATTCAGTTTGTGTTGTTTATTCGTTGTAATTTACGCTTTCTTCAGCTATCTATATTGAAGAACTGACATCACATAGCAATCCAGTACTCTCCTCTTTGTTTCTAGTGAAATTGTCCTGTTTCTTAATACTTTACTCAGCTTCTGGAATGCATCCTTTTGCTGTGACCACAAAGTGAGGGGTCAGTTTATATATTGTTTGTAATATGGAACTAATCCTCCACTTTATATCCAGTATGCTTCTGTACAGCAACATTTCAGCGGCTTCAAGTTTTCCTTCACCTTTGATGATATTGTCCAGCATTCACTGCCATATTAAAGAACCGACATCACATAGCAATCCAGGACTCTCTTCTTTGTTTCTAGTGAAATTGTCCTGTTTCTTAATGCTTTACTCAACTTCTGGAATTCTTCCTTCGCCATACCAATTCGCCTTCGAATCTCGTGTCACACTGTCTTCTGTTATTTTATTTACCAGCTATTTAAATTTTTGTACCTGCTTGATTCTAGTATCCCCGACCTGTATTAGGCATATTGGGCTGCCCTTTTTACTGATGACCATGCATTCGGTTTTCTTGCAGTTTATTTGTAATCCTTTCTTATCACTCTCTTCAGATACCTTCTGTAGGAGGTCTTGTAGTTTCCTTTCTGTGTCTGTTTTCAGCACCGTATCATCTGCGTATATTGTTCAGATTATGGGCGCCAATGATGAATCTTGGCAGGCCTCTCAGAATTGTCTCGCTGTATAAGTTGAATTAATCTTGTGAAAAAGACACATCCTTGTCTTACGCCCCTTTCTATCTTTCTTTATCTGCTGAACTCGTTTCCTGTCCGCATGCAGGCGATTTTCTGCCAATTGGATGTCCCTGATTACTCAAAAGTATTTCCCAAATAAATCTACTTTGCAAAGCATTTCTGGTAGTAAAAAAATCAAAGAAAAAGATACAAGTAACCAAAAAGATTTAGTAAATACGTTATTTTAGATTTTCAAACATTCTAAAAATTTTACTTCTTCTGTGTGTTGTGGCCCTTTTGAACGTTGGCTTTCATGGCTGCCCACAATTTCCTCTCCTTTGTAGTTCATAATTTGTCTTGGCATCTGTCGTGATTTTGTTCTTAAGTAACTATACTAAAATTTTATTCGTTTATGCGAAGGTCTTCGACAAAATACGCCACAAAGAATTGATGGAGATCCTCAGCAGCCACGACAAATTTGGGAAAGACATAAGAGTAATCAAGAACCTCTAGTGGCAGCAAACTGCCTGCATACGGACAGGTAACGAATTCAGCAGATATACAGAGATAGAAAGGGGCGTAAGACAAGGATGTGTCGTTTTACCAGGTCTGTACAGTGAGAATATTTTGAGTACCCAAGATGTTATGCCAGGATTTGTTATCGGAGGCCACAATTTGAACAACATAAGATACGCAGACGATAAAGTGCTGATTGCAGACACGGAAAGTAAATTACAATACCTCCTACAGAATTTAGCCGAAGAGAGTGATAAGAAAGGACTACAAATAAACTGCAAGAAAACAAATGCATGGTCATCAGAAAAAAGGGCAGCCCAATATGCCAAATACAGGTCGGGGATACTAGAATCAAGCAGGTACAAAAATTTAAATAGCTGGATAGTGTTCTAACAGAAGACGGAAAGTGTGACACAGAGATCCGAAGGCGAATTGGGATGTCAAAGGAAGCATTCCAGAAGCTGAGTAAAGTATTAAGACACAGGAAACTTCCACAAAATTCGAATTAGGGATACTAAAATCAAGCAAGCACAAAAATCTAAGTCCATGGGAAGTGTTCTAACGGAAGACAAAGTGCGACACTGAGGTCCAAAGGCGTATCGGCATAGCAAAGGATGCATTCCAGTGGCTGAGTAGAATATTGAGAGAGAGGAAAATTTTATTGGAAACAAAGAAGAGAGTACTAGATTGTTATGTGATATCAGTTCTTCAATATGGCAGTAAATGTTGGACAATATCAACAAAGATTAAGAAAAAGCTTAAAGCAGCTGAAATGTTGTTCTACAGAAGGATGCTGCGGATATTGTGGACCGAGCATGGGAGCAATGATGAGGTGTTGGAAAGAATGGAAACGAAAAGGAAATTAATATTGAGCATCAGGAAGAGACAACTGAAGTTCATGGGACATGCAATAAGGAAAGATGGAATGGAGAGCCTGATACTAACAGGTCAGACAAAGGGAAAAAGAGATAGAGGAAAGCATATTTGAAGGGTCTGAGCAGGTAGATGACAGAACGGGGGCTGCAAGATGTTACAGGAGAAAGTGTGCTAAGAGCCACCAGAGACAGGGAGACGTGGAAGGCCATGATCGCCTACGCCCTAAAACGACAAGGCACATAAAAGAAGATCAATAAGATACTCAAATTTGACTAAACATGAAGTATCGCCCCTACGAGTATCAGTGTAATTCTAGTATTTAAAAAAAAAATCAAAGAAACAGATAAAAGTAATAAAAGAGTTGGTAAATACGCTATTTTATACTACATTAAAAAATTCTACCAATTCAAATTCTTGTGGAAAAATTAAAAAACTACTAAACTAAATCCAAATTCATTCCTCAGTAGTAGTGATTTTGTTTCGCACAAGGTGCTCTGAACTTCGCTAAAAATGCTACATTTCTAGAATATCTTTCATCAACTGAGAGTAAGCTAGTCATATCAATAATTTAAGGCATTCTAATCTCTTGAATACCTTCAGCCATTTAGCTTAATGCCTCAGTCAGTTAAGTGCCATACGTGATACACGCTTGGACGATCATGTCTCCAAAGAGACATAACTGACTGGGCAGAAGATTTTTGCTGCAGTACTTTGCTATTACTTTCTGAGGCAGACTGGTTGCCAACCAAGCTTATAGAACCCAATCTGTCCTATTTAACCCATAGTTAGAGGGAGAAGCGTTATCTGTGCGTAAGTGAATGCAACGAATTCAAATGGAATTTCTATATCAGAGATTTAGAGAGTTCTCTATCATACAACTGGAGTAGACAGATCTATCTATCGCCCGGTTCACACTCCACCCACGTCTATTGAACAGGTTAAGAGGCTCATCCCTTGTTCCTTGTTTAGGATGTGGTTTCCGGCTTTCTCTTTTCCAATCTTTTCACTATTACGTAGCCCCATCAGTGGTGTTACCGCATTGCTCAGGGTGATACGATTAAAAAAAAAATTACTCTCCTTGCAAACTCAGGTAACTCCAGTTCATTCGACTTTATTTAAAATTATCATCTTATCAATATTTTTTACATAATATGTATGACGGAAATTCCTACAAATTATCTCCCTTTTTTATTCTTCCACATTTTAGGCTTTAATATCTTACTCTTGGAGCCAAGTACCTTCTCTCCGAAATTGACAGTTATAAATACAACCTGAATTGCATTAGTTGGAAGAGACTTAGGTATTTTTTGAATTCGAATTAGTTTCAAAATTGTATTGCCGCTTTTTGTTTGAATACTCGTGAGGAATTAAATCCTGGCCTATCCCTGGGCATTTGAGGTAAATTAAATTATTTCACAACTATATAACGGAATAAAACACTAAAGAATCAAAAATAGCTAGTTCAACGTTGCTCATATTAACAGCTTAATTCAATTTAGATATTAGGGCAGGGTTTCCCAGGCTGGATGATATTGCTCACCGGTGGCCGATTTCAACAGTTGGGTGGGTGATGCGCAAATGAACTGAACAAGATGGAAGATAGGATATTTTGGTGAGCGATATAAGATTTCAGTCAGTCAGTCATTTAAGTGCCATACGTGATACACGCTTGGGCGATCATGTCTCAAAAGAGACATGACTGACTGGGCAGAAAATTATCCCGCAGTAGGTTGCCATTGCTTTCTTCTGTAGACTGGTTGCCAGCCAAGTCTATAGAACCCAATCTGTCCTATTATTTAACCCAGAACTGGGGGAAGTGACAGATTAATACCTTTTCCAAGGGTATTTGTGCGGTCGTGAATGCAAGGAATTCAACTGGAATTCGAATATGGCTCCCCCATTTGTCGTTCCGAGTCGATATCCACTGCACCACAGCGCACATCCTGATATACGATTAAGAGTATTAAAAATCATTTCAACATATGGTATCCGGAAAAAAATATTCAAAGAAGATATGTAAGGAATTTACATACACACACACAATCCACAAAAAACAAAAAAAAGAAAAAATAACAAGCTAACTGGTAATAACTGGGTTATATTTCGGGATAATACACAAATATCCGTGCAAATGACAACTATTTTGATATTGTGTTTAATTTTGAAAAGAATCATTAAAAATTCAAATAGTTTTTCAAGGAAAATAACATCTTTTTTTTAATTTAAATCAGATAAGGGAAGACCAAATTCAACAAAAATTAATTCGCTGAATTTTTATCAGTTGCTAATAGTGCATGTTATTTGTAATTTATAATTATCAACAAAACTCGTTTAATTTTTTCTCAAGACTTGCAACGGTAACCCTAACCCGTAAAACTCAATTATATAAATAGTTTCCAATGGTGAAGCTTTTATTTTATTTGTTCTTTAATACGTTAATCGCAACAGCAGTCGCATCTATCAGCGTTATTTATAACCTCCTTTTGGTATTTTTTTCCATTTGTGAACCAGTAACAAACTTTTATCAAACGCCCGTATATTGAGTACTGCTGCCACATCTGGTCGGGTGCCCCTTCTACTCTCCTCGGGGTTCTTGGCAAAATACAGTGAAGAATCTGTAATGTGATTGATACCGACTTGGCTGACCACCTGCAGTATCTCTCTCACCAGCGTGACGTGGCTTCCCTGTGCCTCTTCTATAAATACTTTCATAGCTTCTGCTCTGACGAACTTAAATCACTGGTGCCCCCTAGATGTGAATTTGCACGAGATACTAGATTGGCAACTAGGTCCCACCCTTTTACAGTGAAACCGATGAAATGTAACCGCAATTTCTACTCCAACATCTTCTTTCCTCGAACTTCCCGCCTGTGGAATTCCCTACCGCATGCTTGCTTCCCCGACGGCTACAACCTCCAGGAGTTTAAATGTAAGGTCAATAGACACCTCCTAACACACTAACTCACACCCACTCTCTCCAACTCTCTCCCTATGTACATCCTAAGTCGTCTATCACCCTCCTTCTGACATTTCTTATACCCAATCCCTCTATGTAACCCCCTGCGCTATAGTGGCAGTGGAATGCCTTGCTTGGGGTGACACGATTAAAAAAAAGAACAATTTTGGTTTAATATGATTTGAATGTTTACTATACATGTGGGCAGTGGAAAATTTTTTTATATTGAATTTTCTATATTGAATTCGGTGATGAGGCAAAAAATGTTTGAGAACATAACATTTAGGCTGTTTTGTTCTTTTTTGGTGGTTAGATGCCGAAATGTAAAGAAACAGCTCTCCATTACTATAAAATATTAATTCCAGTCGGTTGTACATTGTCAGAGGATAGCCTTGTTCGTAGTTACGATGCATGAAATTATATCAAACTTATGGAAGCCCTACTTCAGGTATCAGAAGCTAATTCCGTACGATGGAAACAACTTTCATATTGTTAGCACACCAACTTATTTTCATTCTTCAATATCGGTACAAAAATGTAAAATAAAACGATTAAAGAAACTAATCCATTTGGATTAACGACATTTTTCTCTCGCCTTTTTCTGAAAAAATCGGTTTTATCCCCTACTTTTGGAAAAGTTGGTTTTATATATCAACACTTATTGGATTATTTATCGGTGAATTTTGTATGGGTGCAACCGAAGAGGATAGAACTCACTTCTCTGTAGTAAATGGTCACTCGCTAACAGTTTACGCCACGTCGAGAATCCAGTGATCTCCATCGTGATAATTCTTCGGTTCAATCGATGTCAATGTATCATTCTTAATGAAATAAATAAATAAAAAGAAATAGAATAATCTGTTTTGAAACAAGATTATTGATAGGGTAAGGAAAATTATCCAAGCACAATATTGTTTACAGCCAACGTCTGAGATTTATGCGTTGTAAATCATGGCTCTCCACAACTTGATAATGTAACTCTCAGTAAGATTTATCTTTTTGCTGGCCTTAGTTCATATTCTGCCAACCATGTACACATGCTCGTGAGACTATACGCCATTTTCCACTGTTCTCCTTTGCTTTCAAGATCTTCTATTCTCCCCTTGCTTTCAAGATCCTCTCTTTTCCCCTTGCTTTCAAGATCCTCTCTTTTCCCCTTGCTTACAATATTTTCTGCTCGACCTCATCTTTCCTGATCATGTAAAAATCTTCATTTGTATCTTTCTATTTTCCCTAAAATTTCGTCTTTGCTCACGTGCTTCATCCATGACATTCTCAGCATCCTTCTGTGGCCTTAAGTCTCTTTTTTATCTAGAGAGATTGTCCAACATTCACTGTATATATGTAGACTGATATTAAATAACTCCTTTCTTTTGACATTAAATTGAAATGTCTTATTTTTCGATTTCAGAAACTCAGTGATCCTGAGCATGACGGTAAACTGCTTCCAGCATCAAGGCCTCTGATTGGTAGGTTGTGAGGAGCATGGAACCACCTCTTAAATACTGTTGTTCCCAGGTCCACCCTGACCCGGAGTGGTAGCACCTGTTAGGATCCCAACTTTGGACAAATAGTTAACCCCCAAACTGGGGTCAAAATACTTTGAAAGTAGAAAAATAGACTTTTATAGAAATATGTACATAAAAACAGACGTTTATAGGAAAATATTCATTTTTGAAGAAAAAAATTCTCAGTAAAACATTTTTGAATACAAAACTAGACATTTTCAGTTTTCTAAAATAAAAAAAAGAATAAAACCAAAAAACCTTAATTAAAATCTGACTAAATCAACCTTCTCACTATAACCGAACATTAAAAAAATACCTTGAAACTCCACCTTTCTGGCATTAAATAACCCACAGAGGTGTTGATATGCCGTTAAACAAAACTCAGACTCAAATTCAGAAACTCAAGTATAAGAATTGAAGGAACAGGACTGATATTGCATTTCTGTTCAGTACTCTCCGCTTTGTATCTAATGAAATTTTCTTGTTTCATAATATATTGCTTAGCTTTTGCTAGGCATCTTCTTTTATCCCAGTGTCCCTTCAGATTTTGCTGTTGTACTTTCCGTCCTCTGTTAAAACACTTCCGATGCATTTAAGTTGTTGGATTTGTTTGATTATGGTATTCCCAATTTGTAATTTACACGTTGGGCTGTTCTTTTTGCTGACTACGATATATTTTGTCTTTTTATAATTGATGGTTAGTCCTTTCTTTTCGCTTTCCTTTATTGCCTTCACTAGAAGTTTCTATAATTTCTTTCTAGTGTTTGTTCGAACGAGTTTTATTTTATTGAAAATTGGGCGGACCTGAAGCAGACTACCACCACGTTTAATTTCGTTGTTTTTCATTGTTTTTCATTGTTTTTTTTTTTACTTTTTTCAGCGCAGTCCTATCGATTACCCACTTACCTTTACGACTGACAAAAAAAAAAATTTGAAAAATTTCATTATGTAAACATTTTCTGGGGTGGGGGGTCAGTTTCTCATACAACGTTATAGTAAATCAAACCTCCATTTTGAAACCAGTCGCCAGTACGACATTACCGCCACCTGTAAATGTGTTCATTATCAAATTTTTTGGACTTTTTTCAGTGCAATATTATCTTTTTACACCTTAAACTTTACGAATGACAAAAAATTTGCAAAGATTTCACTTTTTTTTTAATCATTTCACCCCGACCAAGGTAAAAATGCCACTGATGAGTTGGGGGCTACATAAATGTAAAAAGATTAATTAGAAAAGTGTGAGGAGTACAAACTAGTTAGAAAGGAGCAATAGAAAGCTGAGAATGCAGGTGCGATGACAGATACATAGGTGGAGAAAAAGGGAAGGACATACGGGGGTGGGGAGAGAGCTAGAGTCCAGTGGTTAAGAGATGAGTATTGACATTGCATTTAAATTTCTGGAGGTTGTAGCCGTCAGGAAACCAAAAATATGGGAGCGAGTTCCACAGGCGGGAAGTGCGAGAGAAGAAGCTGCAGGAGTAGAATTGTCGTCTGCATTTGGCTAACCTGACTGTGAATGGGTGGGACCCAGTTACCAATCTGGTTGCACAAGTAAACACCTGTTGAGGAGGCACCAGTGACTTAAGTTTGTCCGAGCAGAAGCCATGAAAGTATTTATAGAACAGACAAAGGGAGGCCACATTTTGACGATGGTGAAGTGGCTGCAGTCGAGCCGCCAGATCAGTACCTATCATATTACAGACTCTCCTTTGGAGACTGTCAAGAACACCGAGGAGAACGGCAGGGGCGCCTGACCATAAATGGCAGCAGTACTCCATGCACGGACGGATGGTTGACTTGTATATATGCAGGATGGATTCAGGCGGAAAAAACATCCTGGATCGACATAGTGACCCAACCTTCTCAGCAGTAGATTTAGCAATTAAACAAGTTTTTTTTAGGGGGGACCAGTTTCTCATACAACCTTATAGTGGGTTGAAAATGGAGGATCGATTTACTTTAACTTTGTGTGAGAAACTGAAACCCCCGCCACCACAAATTTGTTTAAATATTTGAATTTTTCAGAATCCTTTTTGATAATCGGAAAGTTTAAGTAACAATCGACAAAACTGCGCTGAAAAAAGAAAAACAACGTAATTACCATAAACAAAGCGACCCCAACGCGAGTGGATTGAAAATAGAGGATCGATTTACTTTAACGTTGTATGAGAAATTGAACCCCCACCCACCAAATTTGTTTAAATATTGTAATTTTTCAAATTTATTTCCTATAATCGGAAAGTTTAAGTAACAATGGATAGGACTGCTCTGAAAAAAGTAAAAAAAAATAAATAATGCAAAACGAAATTAAACATGGTGGTAGTCTGCTTCAGGTCCGCCGAAAATTGCAATATATTCAACAGGCCGTGGTTGTAGATGTGGTCGTAATCGATCAAATAATTAGATCAAATGATTCATGTATGCATATAATTACGCGGCTTTCATCACAAAACCATTTAAAATACGACTAGCTCGACTCTAACTTCAAAACTTAATGATTTATGTGTTGTGTGTTTAAGTGCCAAAATCTTTTATAATGTAAAACGCGTATGTAACGGAAAAGACAAACATAGATAAGCAGAAATTAAAGTAGTTTTATTCGTATCATTAAACATAGACAACACAAATAAATTGAATAATGAATTACTTATTGCCGAAAATTGAATTGACTTAATCATTTTGTGTGCGCAGCCAATACTATCAGATTAGACGGCCATGAATATGTTTGGGGAATGTATTTAGATACTCCGATAGACAAAAGTGAAAAAAAACATAGCTCCGAATAGACATTTTGAACAAATACATATATATATATATATATTTGAAGCACAGACCGTTCTGTTTTTTTCTAGAATATCATACGTCATAACTATCAAATTCATTGTTTCTTTTGATATTTGATGACTGACCTATTCAAAAATCAAGGAGATTAACAATCGTCAAAAAAGAAATCTATACGTGGAGCTCAAACAAAAAAACTTATATAACAAACATTGGCGGACATGAAGCAGACGACAACCAAGTTTAATTTCGTTGTTTTTCATTTTTTTTTTTTTTTTTTTTTTTTTCACTTTTTTCAGCGCTTATCAAAGAAAATTTTGAAAAATTACAATATTTAAACAAATTTGGTGGGTGGAGGTCAATTTCTCATACAACGTTAAAGTAAATCGATCTTCCATTTTCAATCCACTCGCGTTAGGGTCGCTTGGTTTATGGTAATTTCGTTGTTTTTCATTTTTCTTTACTTTTTCAGCGCAGTTCTATCGATTGTTACTTAAACTTTCCAATTATCCCCAAAAAATTGAAAATTTACAATATTTAAACAAATTTGTGGTGGCGGGGGTTTCAGTTTCTCACACAAAGTTAAAGTAAATCGATCCTCCATTTTCAACCCACTATAAGGTTGTATGAGAAACTAGTCCCCCACCCCTAAAATTGTTTAAATATTGAAATTTTCGCAATTTCTTTTTTGTCATTCGTAAAATTTAAGGTGCAAAAATAATATTGCACTGAAAAAAGTCCCAAAAAATTGATAATGGACAAAATTTACAGGTGGCGGTAATGTCGTATCGGCGACTGGTTTCAAAATAGAGGCTCGGTTTACTATAACGTTGTATGAGAAACTGATCCCCCGCTCCGCCCCAAGAAAATGTTTAAATATTGAAATTTTTCAAAATTGTTTTTTGTCAATCGTAAAGCTAAGGGGGTAATCGATAATGACTGTGCTGAAAAAAAAATGAAAAACAACGAAAGTAAACGTAGTCTGCTTCAGTTCCGCCCAAACATTCATTCAAATTTAGAACAGTTAATATTCAAAGCGTATGCACCTAGTCGATGTATAAGTACTCATACATTCAAAGTGTAAGTACTTTCATTACATGTACAAGCACTTATATTGAAAGCATAAGTACCTCATTCAATCCATAAGTAATAATATATTGAAAGCGTATCTTTATTCAATCTTTAAATAATCATGCAATCAAAGAGTAAGTGCCTTTATTAAAGTACTTTTATTTAAACTCTAAGTATTTAATATTTAAAGTGTAAGTACTTTTATTTAATCTATAAATGTCTATTTATTCAATCTATATATACTCACATATTCAATACTTAAGTACCTTCATTCAGTCTATGTACTAATATATTTAAAGCGTCAGTACCTGGATTTAATATATAGGTACTCATGTATTCAAAACGTAAGTTACTTTTACTTAAACTTTGTATAAATTAGTATTTATAGATTAAGTACATTTATTCAATTTACAAATACCCAATATATTCAATCTATAAGAACTCACATATTCAAAGATGAATTATTTTCATCAAATTTATATCTGAGTATTTTTATTGTAGTGTAGCCTCAACAACACGATTAATAGTTAGTTAAGAGAAAACATATCCAAAATAAGAGGATCTGCCACAGCGATTTAATATTACGGAAAAAATTAAAAGGCCTACTTTTTTTTATAATCGTTGTGCAAGGCAGTACTGCCACTGGTGCACAGGGGTCTACATAAGATGAGAGTGAAAGGTTACATAAGAGGGGAGGAAAGAGAAAGAGGAACAGGTTACAGGAGGTTTCAGAGAATGGGCAAGAAAAGGACGGGAATGCTTGTGTGAAGAGAGTTGCGTGAGAGTAAAGTGAAAAGCAAGAAGAACAAGGTAGAGGGGTGTTGGGGTAAGGATAAGAGAAGGATTGGAATAAAGGGAATAAGAGATGGCAATTGACGTTGCATTTAAATTCTTGGAGATTGTAGCTATCAGGGAAGAAAGTTTACGGAAGGGAGTTCCACAGGCGAGAAGTGTGAGAAAAGCAGATAGAGCAGAAGTGATAGCTGCGTTTGGTTGTTTTGACTAAAAACGTGGGACCTTGTTACCAGTCCAGTTGCTCGAGTAAATTCGTGTTGAGCGGGCACCGGGAGATGAGTTCGTTGGAGCAAAGGCCGTGAAAATATTTCTAGTCCGTTTTAGTGTACCACTTCTTGTGATCTTGTACAGTTATCCTATTGTGTCATTCACGTTTTAAAACAAACTACAAAGCTCTCTGTCGAGATTCTCATCTTCTCCTTCTATGTGCCCTGTCCTTTCAGGGCGGAGGCGATCATCGCTTTTCACGTCTCCCTAACCCTGGTGACTTTTAGCAGGCTTTCTCCGGTAACAACACGCAACCCCCGTTCTGTCATCCACCTGCTTAGGCCCTTCAAACATGTTATCCGTTGCTTTCCTCTGTCTTTCCTTCCCTCTATCTAGCCTATTAGTATCAGGTTCTCCAAGCCCTCCTTCCTCATTGCATGTCCCAGGAACTTTAGTTGTCTCTTCCTGATGCTCACTATTACTTTTCAATTCCATTCTTTCCAACACCTCATCATTGCACACATGCTCGGTCCATGATATCCACAGCATCCTTCTGTAGAACCACATTTCTGCTGCTTCAAGTTTTTTCCTTCATCTTTGATGTTGTCCGGCATTCACTGCCGTATTGAAGAACTGATATCGCATGGCATTCCAGTACTCTCTTCTTTGTTTCTAGTGAAATTTTCCTGTGTCTTAGTACTTTACTCAACTTCTGGAACGCGTCCTTCGCCATGCCAATTCGCCATCGGATCTTTGTGTCGCACCTTCCATCTCCTGTTAGAACACTTCCTCGGTATTGAAATTTTTGTACTTGCTTGATTATACGTGATACACACATAGGCGATCATGTCTCGAAAGAGACATGATTGACTGGGCAGAAGATTATCCCGCAGTAAGTTGCCATTGGTTTTTGCGGTAGACTAGTTGCCAGCCAAGGCTACAGAACCCAATCTGTTCTGTTATTTAACTCATAACTTGAGGAAGGTGACGGATTAGTAACTTTCCTAAGGGTATTTGTGCGTAAGTGAATGCAAGGAATTCAACTGGAATTGGAACTCGGTTCCCCGATTCCTCGTTCCGAGTTTATATCCACTGCACCACCCACGCACATCCATGATTCTAGTAATTAACTCATTTATTTAACCGAATTTTTTCTACGGCGTATGAAAAAAAAAAAAAAAGAAATTAAAAAATCACAGAGCATCGGTAATTTAGGAAAGATCGGTGGTTGACTGGGTTAATGTAATGTTTGGTAAAAATTCCCTGGATGAGACCTGAATAACCAAAAGAGCCAGGCAACAGGAATTCCACACAGTACACAATCTCATTCAGTTTCACTGCTGGTTGAGTGATATTTTATTCCTACTCCAGTCAAGATGATAAAACGACATACGGCTGCACCTCCAAAACCCATGAGGACCAAACCTTGGCTTCTGATCTCTGCTCTGACCAAGATCTAGCAGCTCAGTTAGGGAGAGACTGGTTGGTCGTATTCAATGCCTCAAAAAGCGAACTAGTGATCGTCCACTATCACCGATCGGACCCCGAACTTTCACCAATCGGGATGAATGGATGTTCTCTCAGACAGGGAAACTGTTCCTTGAGCTGTTATGGGACCTTAATAGTCAACCCAGACCTAAGTGAAACTCCTGCATACGATCTATCCCTAAAAGATATTAGGGAAGATAGTCGGTTCTTTGTACTGCTCTAAGCAATACGGTCCTGAGTATGACAGTAAACTGCATCCAGCAGCAAGGCCTCTGATTGAGAGCTTGTAGGGAGCATGAAACCACCGCTTAACTGCTCTTGTTCCGAGGTCCACCCTGACCCGGAGTGGTAACACCTGTTAGGGTCCCAACTATGGGCAAATAATTTTTACCCAAATTGGGGTCAAAACACGAAAGCATAAAAATAAACTTTTATAAAAAAATATACGCTTTTGAAGGAAAAATATTACCAACAACATATATATTTTTTTTTATAATCATATCTCCCCAAAGCAAGGGATTTTACTGCCACTGTTTTGAAGGCGGTTACATAGAAGGAAAGTTATGAGAAAGAGAGACAGGTTATAGGGGGTGTCAAGAAGTGGGTAAGAGAAGGATGAGAATACTGATGAAATTGGAGTGGACGGAGAAAGGAGCATGAGTGAGTGGATGCAGGTTAGTGAGATAGGAGATGACTATTGACTTTACATTTAAATTCTTGGAGATTGTAGTTTTCGGGGAAGCAAGTATCCGGAAGGGAATTCCACAGGCGGGAAATGCGATAAAAGAAGCTGATGGAGTAGAATTTGCGTTTACAATTTATTGGTTTCATAGTAAAAGGGTGGGACCTAGTGTAATATAACAATCTCGCCCCACCCGAGGAAGCTGAGCAAGCGGGGGCGTTTCCGGTCGTTGAAAGGAACGGATGTTTGTTTGACCTTATTTCCGGCAGTAGCGGAAATGGCTACAAGAGGCAAACAGAACAGGTGTCTCTAAGAATTACGTGGGCGTGCGTGGGCGAGGCAAAAATCGGAAGTTCCGGTTTGGAGATTATAAAAAGACCTCGGCGCACGGATTTCAGAGGCAGAGAGACAGAGGCAGACGAGAGAGCCAGACCAGACCAGAGGAGCAACAGACGACCCCCCCGTCAACCCTTAGGAGCGCGCTCTCTCACTCTCTGTTTACTAGGCTACACGGTTCATCGTCATTAATAAAAATATACTTTATATTTTTATATACATTTCTGTGTTTGTCTGTTTATTAATATATAACACTAGTTGTTAATCTTGTTGCTCGAGAAAATTTATATACAGGGGGCATCATTTCATCGGAGCAGAAGCCGTGAAAGTATTTGTAGAAGAGACACACGGAAGCCACATTGCGCCGGTGAGAAAGTGACTGTATCCGAACTGCCAAGTCGGGATCTATCACATTACAGATGCTCCGGTGGATTTGAAGGAAAATATTAATACCATAACACAATTTTGAAGGAAAAACTTATTGCTATAATACATTTTTGAATACCAAACTAGAAGACAGATTCAGTTTTCTAAAAATAAAAATAATAATAATGAAAATTTTCATCAAAATCTGACGACATCAACTTTCTCATTCTAACCGAACATTAAAAAATACCTTAAAACCCTACCTTTGTGGAATTAAATAACTCACAGATGTGTTAATATGCCATTAAAAAAAACTGGAGCTCTAAGCAATACCTTACTCAACCTGCTATCGTCTACCGTTACAAGAGCCAGACCAGTCCCAAAATGGGATAAGGCTGCTACATATATATATATATATATATATATATATATATGTATATATATATATATTGGTGGGATCTGTCTAGTCATCGCTTTCTTCTCTCGATAGAGTTGAAATGCGTCTATGTGTCCTTGTAGGCGATTAATTATTTTCCCCTCGGCAATTTTTTCATCGCAGTCGAGACATCACAAACTTGCCTCTACCCTATCGCTATTTCCATGTTGAGTGCTTAAATGAACTACACTATCACCAGTTCTAACTGTCACGATTAATACCCACCATGCCACGCAGATTGTAGAGAACCACCCTCATTCCCTTCATGTATAGATACAAATATAAATATATACAAACATATTGTTCGAATTTCATCATTGAATATTTTACAAGTACACTAATTTACCTGATGTTTGGGATAAGAAAATAATAAGTCTTACTGGGAAAGACTTAAGAGTAATCAAGAATCTTTACTGGCAGCAAACCGCTTGTATACGGACAGGTAACGAATTCAGAAGATATACAAAGATAGAAAGGGGCGTAAGACAATGATGTGTCTTTTCACCGGATCTGGCCAAATTGTACAGCGAGAATATTTTGAGGAACCTAGAAGTTATGCCTGGATTTGTCATCAGAGGCCAGAATTTAAACAACCTAAGATGCGCAGATGATACAGTGCTGATAACAGACACAGAAAGGAAACTACAAGACCTCCTACAGAAGGTAGTTGAAGAGAGTGATAAGAAAGGACTACAAATAAACTGCAAGAAAACCGAATACATGGTCATCAGTAAAAAGGGCAGCCCAATATGCCAAATACAGGTCGGGGATACTAGAATCAAGCAGGTACAAAAATTTAAATATCTGGGAAATAAAACAACAGAAGACAGGAAGTGCGACACAGAGATCCGAAGTCGAATTGGCATGGCGAAGGAAGCATTCCAGAAGTTAAGTAAAGTATTAAGAAACAGGACAATTTCGCTAGAATCAAAGAAGAGAGAACTGGATTGCTATGTGATGTCAGTTCTTCAACATGGCATTGAATGTTGGACAATATCATCAAAGATGAAGGGAAAACTTGAAGCAGCTGAAATGTGGTTCTACAGAAGCATACTAAACATAAAGTTGGGGATTGATTCCATATTACATTCAATATATAAACTGATCCCTCACTTTGTAGTCACAGCAGTTTCTATACATTTATATTCCTGAGACCCAAAAGCACAAGGATGCATTCAATGAGCTGAGTAGAGTATTAAGAAACAGGACAATTTCGCTAGAAACAAACAAGAGAGTACTGGATTGCTATGTGATGTCGGTTCTTTAATATGGCAGTGAATGCTGGACAATATCATCAAAGATGAAGGAAAAACTGGAAGCAACTGAAATGTGGTTCTACAGAAGGATGCTGCGAATATCATGGATCGAGCATGTGAGCAATGATGAGGTCCTAGAAATAATGGAAACGAAAAGGAAATTAATACTGAACATCAGGAAGAGACAGCTAAAGTTCCTGAGACATGCAACGAGAAAGGAAGGCTTGGAGAATCTGATACTAAAAGGCCAGATAGAGGGAAAAAGAGACAAAGGAAAGCAGCGGATAACGTATTTGAAGGACCTGATCAGGTGGATGATGGAACGGGAGTTGCATGGTATAACAAGAGAAAGCGTGCTAAGAGCCACCGGGATAGGGAGAGGTGGAAAGCCATGATCGCCTACGTCCTGAAGGGACAGGGCACACAGAAGAAGAAGTACTAAGGAAGAACTTAATTATTGGGAATTTGAAACTGTTTCCTAAATTTACTGTAGCCAAATGTAAAATTGGTGTCATTTCAGTCATTGAGCTAGAGAGAGGGAGAAATAGAGAGAGAGGGTGAAGGACGAGAAAGAGAGTAATAACAGAAAAAAAATCAGGGAAAAAAGAGATACACAAAAAGTGAGAGAGAGAGAATGAAACAAGCAACGAACGAGAGACAAAAAGAAACAGTGAGGGAGAAAGACAAAAAGGGAAAGGAGAGAAAAAAGAAAAACAGAAAGAAACAAAGGAAAAGACAGCGTGAAAGAGCGAATGAGAAAGAGATAGAAGGAAGAAAGATACAAATGAGAGAAAAGGAGAGTGATCGAGACGAGCAAAGACAGAGACAAAAAGGGAGAGAAGAAAAAAGAAAGAGGGAGAGAAAAAGGAAAGAAAAAGAAAGAGAGACGAAAAAAGAAAAGATACAAAAGAGAGAAAAAGAGAGTGATCGAGACGAGCAAAGACAGAGACAAAAAGAGAGAGAAGAAAAAAGAAAAAGAGAGAGAGAGAGAAAGGAAAGAAAAAGAGAGACGAAAAAGATACAAAGAGAGGGGAAAAGAGTGATCGAGACGAGCAAAGACAGAGACAAAGAGAGAGAGAGAGAACAAAAAGAAAGAAAGAGAGAAAAAAGGAAAGAAAAATAAGGAAGACGGAAAAAGAAAGGAAGATACAAAAGAGAGAGAAAGAGAGTGATCGAGACGAGCAAAGACAGAGACAAAAACAGAGAGACTGAGAAGAGAAAAAAGAAAGAGAGAGATAGAGAAAATGAAAGAAAAAGAGAGACGGAAAAAGATACAAAAGAGAGAGAGAAAGAGAGTGATCGAGAAGAGCAAAGACTGAGACAAAAAGAGAAAGAGAGAGAAAACAAAATGAAAGAAAGAAAGGAAGAAAGAGAGAGAAAAGGAAAGAAAAAGAAAGAAGAGAGACGAAAAAAGAAGGAGACAATGAAAGAGAGAATAGAATACAAATAGAGAGACGTTAAGAGGAAGCAAAATGAAAACAATTTTTAAATGTGCGTAATACCTAACAGATGGAGTGGGTATGTCTCTTGCCATTAATACCGCGGCGATTTCAGAAAAAGTCGGCGGCAGTCGTGATCAGATGAATGCGCCAGCCTTGTTCATTGCCTCGACATCATTTCGATTCTACCATGAATAAAAATGCCAATGCCGGACAGAAAGAAAATCAGCCTTTCAATTATTTTCCTATTGTTCTGGTGTTGGACATTTTTTTGTTTTTTGTTTTATTTACTTTTGTTTTCAATTTTTTTTGTGTGTGTGTGTGTGCCCGTGATTATTAAGAAAAGAATGCATAGATTCACTGTCACACAAATGGAATTGAAAATAGACATCGTTAAAATATCAACCACCTGACCGGCGATAATAGATGGTCAATAATTGGTTCATTTCACATCACGAGTGAAATTCTATTTAAAGGCTTTTATTGGTGCAAATTTTAAAAAATAGACAACAAATATCAAGGAACGATGAACACGAAGAACATTGTATCTATTTATTTGTGCACAAAAGTCACACACACACACACACACACATATATATATATTTACAAACAAAGGTTTGTACCCACAGAAACAACAAATTGCCTTAAACAATACTGACGTCATGGTGCGAACCTGAGGAACCTTTTGGCGAACACTTTTCAAAGATCTTCGTTGACGCTATTGTTAATAATAAATCTGGACAGAGGAAAAACAACAAAAGTTTGCTTACGAAAACGGGTAAAAGAGAGAGCTCGTTTAAAAGTAAATTTTCATCAAAATAGTTAAAATTTAAGGTGCGTGTAAATACACAGCCCCATAACTGATAAAATTGGGAAAAAAATATAACACTCACAGAGCCTCGAATAGTTGTAAAGAGCGAATAAATCGCTCTTTCTGTCTGCACAGGCTCAGCTGGTGAATCTTAAGGCCGACAGTTGATTCCAGAACAGCCTGAGTTGTCTTTATGGACCGTTTTGTTGTTTTTCTTGTGTCTATCTTTGTTATTAACAATAACGCCAACGAAGGCCTTTGAAAAGTGTTGGCCGAAAGGTTTCTCAGGTTCGCACAATGACGTCAGTATTGTTTAAGGCAATATATATATATATATATATATATATATATATATATATATATATATATATGCGTTGTGGTACAGTGGATATCGGCTCGGAACGAGAAACCGGGGAGCCGAGGAGTTCGGAATCCAGTTGAATCCATTGTATTCACTTACGCGCAAATACCCTTCGGAAAGGTATTAATCCGTCTCTTCCCTCCAGTTATGGGTTAAATAGCAGGACAGATTGGGTTCTATAGCCTTGGTCGGCAACCAGCCTACCGCAGAAAGCAATGGCAACCTACTGCGGGTTAATATTCTGCCCAGTCAGTCATGTCTCTTTCGAGACATGATCGCGCAAGCGTTTATCACGTATGCCACTTAACTGACTGATATATGTCTCGCAAGTTCATCTATGGCAAATTTTCATCTTTGCTCTTAAATACATTTCACCATTTCTTGCTGATGTTTCATTATCAGTGTGGAATATCTACGAAAAAATGTATATGAGATAATGAAATGTATTTTAATATATTAAGAACAATATTTGGGGAAAGTGACAAAGCTGAAAAAGTTTTCTTGTGACACGTTTCATATTTCAGGACTTCGGACTAAATTTATGATGTTGGTGCGATCATACGTGCGCATGGATAGAAGATGCTGGGAATTCTAATTTTTTTTTTTAATCTAGCCAATTTCATTAAGCTTTCATTTTTCTTATCACTTTTGTTATTAGATACTAGCAGTATATCCCGGCGTTGCTCGGGTGTAATGAAAGTTTTAAAACTAATCCATGGTCCCGGAGCACAGACTCTTTGGACGTTGGTACGTAAGACTAAAAAGCAATAGTTGTTTCCAGTTAAAGCGAAACCGTAAACTGAAAGAAAAATGAATGGATGTAAGTCAAATTTTGATTTCCTAGTATCGATTTCAAATAAGTTTTTTTTTTCGTCGTAAGCATAAAAGGGAAATTTTACAAGACAATATTTCACATGAATTGGTCGCTTAGTGTAACGAGACTGATCACAATTTTGTCATAAAAAATGTTACTCCAATCAAAGAAAAAAACAATTTACTGCGATGAAAATACCTAGAAATGCCTTGATCGCAAAGTCAGCTACATGGCTCTCACAATATTTCACTATTCCTTGCAGAACGTCTATTATCACAGTGTGGAACATTCCCAGTATCCCTCCTTCGTACGCATATGTAGTCGAATCAATATAAATTTAGTTCGATGAAATTCTAAAAGGACGAAACGTGCAGTAAGAAAACTTTTCACACTATTTTTGCTCCCTGCATTCTAACATTTTTTTAAATTTTAAATTTTATATTTTGATCTACATGTTATTTTCATCATCATCATTTACCCATCTCACCCAATGGTGCATAGGGCAGCAACTTTTTGTTGCTGTTTCTGTAACAAACAGTTTTTTTATGGGGCAGGGTTGTTAGACCTGCGCCCAACCCCCAAACCCCCAAACCTGGAGGAACGGTAGACCATTCTTGGTCCTTACGTTTACAGCACCTGGTATTCCCAAATGGTCACCCATTTGAATACTGACCAGGATCGATGTTGCTTAACTTCGGTGATCGAACGGGAACCGGTGTATTCAACACGATATAGCCGTAGACACATCTTATTTTAGAATATTTAAATTTTTAC
Organism: Ascarosepion bandense; assembly: GCA_037127315.1. Lineage (NCBI taxonomy): Eukaryota > Metazoa > Mollusca > Cephalopoda > Sepiida > Sepiidae > Ascarosepion > Ascarosepion bandense. The sequence goes on along the minus strand of JBBBDQ010001921.1, from coordinate 1,360,997 downwards.
TCTTGTTATTAAAAAAGTAATAACGTAACTTAATATGAATTAATTTACATGAACATCGAGTGAACTTCAATTCAGATCTATTAAACTGTCAGTTTGAAAAATGCACCTGATGATTGCATAAGGCATGAAACCTCGAGTTGTACCATCAACGTAGGGCAGTATATATATCTCCGCAGACAGATCTGTTTCGCTGTATCACAGCTCATCAGTACGTTTAGACATCCGATTACTTCTAACCAGGATTAAAACCAGACCGAACTGACATCTGTCAGCGATTCTACCTCTGAGCTACAGGCGCTCAGTAAAGGAAAGCGGACTTTAACGTGTTATATAGAATGTAAGCACACGCTAGTAGCCGTGAGTGTTCAAATTCATTACCGATACGTGAGTAGCTATTGTTTTTTCAAAGTTTACCGTTCCTCCCTAGTGATAATATAAATTATTATATATATATATATATATATATATATATATATATATATAAGCGTTTGCTTAAAAACCTACAAGTGTGCTTTAAGAAGTATGACATTCAAAATTCAAAGAAAGATATTTGATATAATTGATCCTGACCTGTCATTTCGGCTTCAGTACCTTCTGCGTGATATGACGTAACTGTTTTTTGTTTTTTTGGTTTTTTTTTATAAATATATTCACGGTAATTGTTTTGATGAAATAGACAAGTATGCTCAGTTTCTTTTCTTAATGTAAACAAATATCAATTTAAATGCTAAGTCAATACTCATCTACTAACCACTGGACTCTAGCTCTCTCCCCACCCCTGTATAACCTTCCCTTTCTCTCCACCTATGTATCTGCCATCGCACCTGCTTTCTCAGCTTTCTATTGTTCCTTTCTAACTAGGTTGTACTCCTCACTCTTTTCTAATTAATCTTTTTACATTTATGTAGCCCCCTGCACATCAGTGGCGTTTCCGCCTTGCTTGGGGTGAAATGATTAAAAAAAATAAAAAATAAAAAAATAAAAATAAAAAAAAAAAGAATAGATTTTTCTCTAATAAGATTTTTTTTAATAAGCAGGGTGGCAGTTGAAAAAAACGTTTAATGAATAAATGGGGCGTTTACCAAAATACGGGTATCCATAGAATAACGTTTAATTCATAAAGTCTTGTATATAGGTGTGCAAGTAGCTTACTGTATACTAGTGTAATATGTCGTGCGCATGGCTACACGATTAGCTATTTCTAGACCTACTAGCAGTATAGCTCGGCGTTGCTCGGGTGTAATGAAAGCTATAAAACTAATCCATGGTCTTGAAAATTTCTTAAAATTTTACACAGTTGTACTATAAGCGTCTGCGAGTGTTCTTAGCTAGGTTTTGTGTCGAGGTACCTTCGATAAATATGGAAAATCGATAATCGAAAAAATCGGGTTATAGAAGGAGTGGTCCGATTTTAATCAAATTTGATACACTCATAGACAAAGACATAAGAAATGATATTCAGAAGTTTCAAAATTGCATTTCTTACAATAGTGCAAAAAATCGATTATATATATAAGGCAAGATGTTTGTGTGTGTGTGTGTTTATCTGCCAGTTTTTTCAGCCCTTTTATTTTAGTTTTTGCTTCGGGTTTGGCTCTAAGTAGGTATAATTGTAGTTCTTAGTCTCAGCCATGATACCATTTACTCAGTGGACTTATTTAGCCTTCAAAATTCAGTTTACGACGAAAAAAAACTTATTTGATATCGATACCAGGAAATGAAAATTTGACTTACATCCATTCATTTTTTTTATTTTTCAGTCTACGGTTTCGCTTTAACTGGAAACATCTATTGCTTTTTTGTCTTTCGTGCCAACGTCCAAAGAGTCTGAGCTCCAACACCATGGATTAGTTTTAAAGCTTTCATTACACCCGAGCAACGCCGGGATATACTGCTAGTCATTCTTATTTTAAAGACTGATCGGAACTTTTGTCCAAGCGGAAAGATGTTTGGACATATAGGTTCGCGAATCCTGGTTTATTCTCACTATTTATATTTAGAATATTGTCTTCAATTTTGTTATCATTATCACAAAGTTTCGGCCGTTGTGCCCTCTAGTCTTCCTCAGGTGCATATTGATCTGGGTAGCCTACACGGATTTCTGAACTGAACCCTTTATTTAATTTGCGGAGATAGTTTTGTTTCCGCAGTTGCAGCATTAATCAGCAGGAAGCTTAGATTTAAGTCTCCAAGTTCACCACAGCAAATTGCATACGAGACGTTGCATTAAAGCTTTGGTTCGTGACAAAGCGGTTGTGAGTTCAATCCCTGCCTCGGGCAGTGTGTACTTAGATTCAGTGGAAACTGGGGAGCTATAACAAAGTAACTCAGTTAAGTGCCATACGTGATGCACGCTTTGGGCGATCATGTCTCGAAAGAGACATGACTGACTGGACAAAAGATTATCCCGCAGTAGATTGCCATAGCTTGCTGCGGTAGAATGGTTGCCAGCCAAGGCAATAGAATCCAATCTATCTTATTTAACCCATAACTGGAGGGAAGAGACGAATTAATACCTTTCCCCAGAATATTTGTGCGTAACTGAATGCAAGGAATTCAACTGGAATTCGAACTCGGCACTCTAATTTGTCGTTCCGTGTCGATATCCACTGCACCTCATCTCTAAATAAGAATAGACATTGACTCTAAAACAGTAAATTCAATGAAGTGTTCAGTTCAGAAGGTTACCCAGATTAATACACACCTGAGGAAGGCCGGAAAACACAGCGGCCGAAACGTTGTAATAACAATGAAGATGACGACAATAGTCTAAATGTAAATAATGTTTTTTCTTCACTTCGACATGATGTAATAGTTAAAGCATTCTTCGCTAAATCAATTACGACTGAGTAGTGAGTTCGATCCTCACTCAGTGCTCACCACTTTCGGTCTTGTGCCACATCTAAGATACGCTTAGAAAATCAACATTCCCTCCTCTGGCAATTAACGTTTAGTCATTTTTTACTTTCTTATAAATGACTTTCCTATTTTTTTTAATCAAATCACCCCAAGCAAGGCGGGAACGCCACTGATGTGCAGGGGGCTACATAAGAGTAAAAGAATTAGAGGAGAATGATGAACCAGTTAGAAAGGAGCAAGAGAAGGATGGGAATACAGGTGTGATGACAGTTGCGAAGGTGAGAGAATGGAAAGGATCTACAGGACAGTGTGGAAAGAAGTAGGGTCAGTATCCCACAGTAGGTTGCCATTGCTTTCTGGGGTAGACTGGTTGCCAGCCAAGGCTATAGAACCCAATCTGTCCTGTTATTTAACACATAACTGGAAGGAAGAGACGGATTAATACCTTTACCAAGGTTATTTGCGCGTAAGTGAATGCAAGGAATTCAACTGGAATTCGAACTCGGCTCCCCGAGTACTCATTCCGAGCCGATATCCACTGCGCCACAATGCACATCCATTCTACATACTAAATCATTAGCTCCCCAAAAAACCTTGGGAAAGTTAAGAATTCACTTTGTCTCCCTACAGCTATGGGGTAATTTATAGGATTTGTATTAGTCACTCTTTATTGCCCCATTTTATTTTATTTATCACCCTGAGCAAGGCGGTAATGCCACTGATGTGCAGGGGTCTACATAAGAGTAAAAGGATTAGAGGAGAGCGAAGAGAAGGACGAACCAGTTAGAAAGGAGCAAAAGAAGGATGGGAATACAGGTGTGATGACAGTTGCAAAGGTGGAGAGAAAGGAAAGGATCTACAGGACAGTGTGAAAAGAAGTAGGGTCAAGTGGTTAAGATATGAGATTGACCTTGCATTTATAAAAAAAATCCAAACTATGAATTATTATCAATTTTTTTTTTTTTTGCATACTTTCATTAATGGCCAGCGTAAATATTCTTGTTTGCCAAAAGTATTAATAACAAAAACTGTTTTAAGGGATCGAACATGCTACTCTGGTCAAAGGTCATGCGTATAAAATATATAATTAAAAATTTTAAAATAACTGAAAATACGCATTATACAACATGACGTTTAAGTAAAATAATCATAATAAAAAAATAACCATAATTAAAAAAATGAAAAAAAAAACTTTCATAGTTTTTACCGCAGTTCCGTCACCCCCTGACGAACTGATTCCATATCGTGTTTTTTTTTTCGCATCTATTTTACTGATTGCCCTATGTTCTTTACCCCTTTTCATATCTGATTATTTTTCATGGGGATTTCGCATTGCAGTCTGTGTCATGGGGCAAACGCGGCTGCATAGTATCAATCGTCTCTCCAGCTCCAAGCCGTTAGTCTCTGCGGGGTTTGACTGCCTGTCGCGTTTTATGATGCTTAAAGGAGAAAAGATTGACTATACGACAAGAACTTACGTACTCGGAAATACAGACGTGATTCATTTAACATCGCTCTCATGTCAGTGGAGGTAAAAAGATAAAAAAAATCCCAAAGCAATGATGGACGCTTTGTTCGATCCCGTGTTTTGTATCTTCTTTTTAATCTTTATTTTTTAATTTCTTTCTCTCCAACTTCAGTTATTTATTTATTCATTAATAATGTTGCTTTTTATTCTACTTCTTGACCTTAGTTGTCTCAATTTTTTCCTTCTTATACTGATTTTTTTTCTTTTCTTCCGTTTATGACTTTTCTTTATCTGCCTATTTTTTCTTCTTCGTCCCATTTCTTCCTTTCGTGTCTTTCTTTCTCTTCGTTCATTCATTCTTTCTTTCGTCATTATTCTTCTTCCTTCTTTTCTCCATCCATTTTTCTCTTTGTTATCAATTCCATCCCGCTTTCTTCTTCTTCTCCACCCCCCCCCCGCCCACCACTTTCTTCTTCTCTCATTCTTTCAGTCTTCATTTCTCTTCCCGTTCTGTCATTTTTTCTTTTCTCTTACGTTCGGTATTCTTCTTAACTTTCATATACATACAGAACTGTGCAAAAGTATTAGGACAAGAACTATTTTATCTTTTATGAAGCACATTAACAGAAAATAATTTAATTAAAGTAATTTTATTTGATTTACTCAACAAATGCTTTAAACAAGTAAAAATACTTGTTACAAAATAAATTTAATATTTAGTATAATAGCCTTTTACTTTGAAATAATAAAATAATTGCGACAATTTACCAATCGCACCTAGTGAATATATATATATATATATATATATATATATATATATATATACAGTGCAGTGCAAAAGTATTAGGACAAGAACTATTTTGTCTTTTATGAGGCATATTGATAGAAAATAATTTAATTAAAGCAATTTTATTTGATTTACTCAACAAATGCTTTAGCAAAAAAAAATAATTGTTCCAAAATAAATTTAATAATTAGTATAATAGACTTTTGCTTTGGTCACAACTGTCAGCATTGACATCACAAACTTCTTCAATGTATCTAATGGTATCTCCTGCCAAGCAGCTTGTATTTGTTCCCAATATCTGTCTTGCAAAGTAACATTAGATTTATCAATTTTTTTATTCAAAATATCCCATAGATGTTCAATAGAGTAGTTTCATAATAACTTGATTAATAGAAAAAAGGAAAATTAAATATAACTTCTTTTTAATAAATTTCATTTACATCTAGTTTTAAATAATCAATATTTATTAACAAATTACTTAGCTTTACAATCTGTATCTGAATTTTAGTGAGGTTTTTAGAAAAATCACCCCTGTCCTAATACTTTTGCACACTACTGACAGATAAAAAAAAACTTCTCAGATGTAGACAGATAAAAAAAAAAAATACTTCTCAGATGTAGACAGATAAAAAAAAAAAAATACTTCTCAGATGTAGACAGATAAAAAAAAAAAATACTTCTCAGATGTAGACAGATAAAAAAAAATACTTCTCAGATATAGACAGATAAAAAAAAAATACTTCTCAGATGTAGACAGATAAAAAAAAATATTTCTCAGATGTAGACAGATAAAAAAAAATACTTCTCAGATGTAGACAGATAAAAAAAAAATACTTCTCAGATGTAGACAGATAAAAAAAAATACTTCTCAGATGTAGACAGATAAAAAAAAAATACTTCTCAGATGTAGACAGATAAAAAAAAAATACTTCTCAGATGTAGACAGATAAAAAAAAAATACTTCTCAGATGTAGACAGATAAAAAAAAATACTTCTCAGATGTAGACAGATAAAAAAAAATACTTCTCAGATGTAGACAGATAAAAAAAAATACTTCTCAGATGTAGACAGATAAAAAAAAATACTTCTCAGATGTAGACAGATAAAAAAAATACTTCTCAGATGTAGACAGATAAAAAAATACTTCTCAGAGGTAGACAGATAAAAAAATACTTCTCAGAGATAGATAGATAGATAGATAGATAGATAGATAGAGTGCAGAAAAGTTCTTCATTTGACCTAGTAGCGATTTCTAAATAAATTCTGATGTTTAGTCATTTTGGTTAAATTTAGTGAAACGTATCAGATAGAGACGTTTTCAGCACCCACCACCTTTGGCCGCTTTCGATTTTTTTTTATATCGTTTGAATATATCCATTAAGACAAATACCTACGTCGAGTGGTGATATTGTTAATTTCATTTATATTTTCTAACGCCAAAAATATATGTTACAAATATACTATTGAAAATGCTTCTTCAACATTTGCATTTCTCTATTTACATTGTTTAGACTATTGTCCTCATCTGTACTGAAATGTTTACGATGTTTCGGTTTTGTACGCTTCGGCCTTCTTAACGTCCTAAGAATTTCCAACTGATCCTTTATTACTATCATTGAGGTACATCATTCTCATTCCATGTGCAATAATACTTTTGCTAAATGAGAATGATATACCACAGTGATCGTAATAAATGGTTCGGTTCGAAATTATTAGGACTTGAAGAAGGCCGGTGCGTACAACGGTCGAAACATCGTAAACATGACAATAAAGATGAGGACAATAGTCCCAACAATGTAAATAGTGGAGCTCACTGGTACCCTCCATACATGAATTTGCTCGAGACACAAAATAGGCAACTAGGTCCCACCCTTTTACTGTGAAACCAATTAATTTTAAACGGAAATTCTACACCACCAGCTGCTTCTCTCGCACTTCCCGCTTGTGGAATTCCCTCCCGTTTACTTGCTTTCCCGATAGACACAATCTTCAAGAATTCAATTGTAAAGTCAATAGTCATCTACTATCTAACTTGCTTCCTCTCTCATGCTTCTTGCTTCGTCCACTTCACTCTCAGCAGTATTCTCATCCTTCTCTTACCCACTTCCTGACACCCCTATAACCTGCCACTCTTTTCCATAACTTTCCTCCTATGTAACCCCCTGCAAAACAGTTGCAGTAAAATTCCTTGCTTAAGACAATATGATAATAAAAATAATTCTATTCTATTATGATGTGGATATAAAATGGGGGATCAATTTTACATTACAATCAATATGTAAACTGATCCTTCACTTTATGGCGACATTCAACTTTCTCTGAAAAAAGGAATATACCGAAAATAATTTCAGCTTTAAGAAAACATTTCTTTTGGAACGAAAAATTCATTTCTTTTAGAACGATAGAAATAACGAATACGTATAATGGCGATGGTTAACCTTTTTTTCAATTGGAGTAGATAGACTAAACTATCGCCCGGTTCACACTCCACCCACATCTACTGAACAGGTGAAGCGGCTCATCCCTTGTTTCCTGTTTAGGATGCGGTTTCCGGTTTTCTTTTCCAATCTCTTCACTCTTATGTAGCCCCCCTGCACACCATTGGCGTTACCGCCAATTGCTCGGAGTGATATGATTAAAAAAAAAAAAAAAGAAAGTAAAAAAATAAAAGCCAGAAGACAGAACTAAGCATCGATTGCAATAAGACAGAATGCGTGGGTGTCAGCAAAAGAAGCCCCACCCTACATACGAATTATGGAGTGAAGACGCCAAAATCAAGCAAGTACAACATTTTAAATATCTTTTTTTTTTTATAATCACATCGCCCCAAGCAAGGGATTTTACTGCCACTGTTTTGCAGGGGGTTACATAGAAGGAAAGTTATGAGAAAGAGTGACGGGTTATAGGGAGTGTCAGGAAGTGGTTGAGAGTAGAAAAACTGTGGCCATAAAGTGAAGGATCAGTGTATGTGTTGATTGTAATGTAGAATTGATCCCCCACATTATATCCACATTATAAAAAAAGAATATTCTATACTATTATAATCATATCGCCCCAAGCAAGGCATTTTACTGCCACTGTTTTGCAGGGGTTTACATAGGAGGAAAGTTATGAGAAAGAGTGACGGGTTATAGGGAGTGTCAGGAAGTGGTTGAGAGTAGGAAAACTGTGGCCATAAAGTGAAGGATCAGTGTATGTGTTGATTGTAATGTAGAATTGATCCCCCACATTATATCCACATTATAAAAAAAGAATATTCTATACTATTATAATCATATCGCCCCAAGCAAGGCATTTTACTGCCACTGTTTTGCAGGGGTTTACATAGGAGGAAAGTTATGAGAAAGAGTGACGGGTTATAGGGAGTGTCAGGAAGTGGTTGAGAGTAGAAAAACTGTGGCCATAAAGTGAAGGATCAGTGTATGTGTTGATTGTAATGTAGAATTGATCCCCCACATTATATCCACATTATAAAAAAAGAATATTCTATACTATTATAATCATATCGCCCCAAGCAAGGCATTTTACTGCCACTGTTTTGCAGGGGTTTACATAGGAGGAAAGTTATGAGAAAGAGTGACGGGTTATAGGGAGTGTCAGGAAGTGGTTGAGAGTAGGAAAACTGTGGCCATAAAGTGAAGGATCAGTGTATATGTTGATTGTAATGTAGAATTGATCCCCCACATTATATCCACATTATAAAAAAAGAATATTCTATACTATTATAATCATATCGCCCCAAGCAAGGCATTTTACTGCCACTGTTTTGCAGGGGTTTACATAGGAGGAAAGTTATGAGACAGAGCGACAGGTTATAGAGGATGTCAGGAAGTGGGTAAAAGAAGGATGAGAATACTGATGAGAGTGGAGTGGATAGAGAAAGGAGCATGAGAAAGAGGATGCAGGTTAGTGAGATAGGAGATGACTATTGACTTTACATTTAAATTCTTGGAGATTGTAGCTGTCAGGAAAGCAAGTATCTGGAAGCGAATTCTACAGGCGGTAAGTGCGAGAAAATAACCTGATGGAATAGAATTTGCTTTTACAATATATTAATATCTAGTAAGTGTTTTTACAGATAATGGAAAATATGACACCGAAATCCGAAGGTGCATTGGAATAGCTAAGGGCTAAGGATGCCTTCCAAAAGCTAAACAAATTATTAAGACATAAAATTTTAATTAGAAATAAACTAGCAGTATAGCCCGACGTTGCTCGGGTGTAATTAAAGCTTTAAAAAACCTGGAGCTCAGACTCTTTGGACGTTAGCACGAAAGACTAAAATGCAATAGTTGTTTCCAGTTAAAGCGAAACCGTAGACTGAAAAAAAAATGAATGGATGTAAGTTAAATTTTGCTTTCCTGGTATCGATATCAAATAAGTTTTTTCGTCGTAGACTGAATTTTAAAGCTAAATAAGTCCATTGAGTAAATGGTATCATGGCTGAGACTAAGAACTACAATTATACCTACGTAGAGCCAAACTCGAAGCAAAAACTAAAATAAAAGAGCTGAAAAAAATAGATATACAGTTAGATAAAATGAGACACACACACACACACACACACACACAAACATCTTGCCTTTTATATATATATATTATCGATTTTCTGCACTATTGTAAGAACTGCAACCTTGAAACTTTTGAATATCGTTTCTTATGTCTTTGTCTATGAGTGTATGAAATTTGATTAAAATCGGACCACTCTTTCTATCACCCTATTTTTTCGATTATCGATACTAGTCGTGGGGTACCTCGACACAAAACCTAGCTAAGAACACTCGCAGACGCTTATAGTACAACTGTGTAAATTTTCAAGAAAATCGGTTCTGCCGTTTTGGAGTCTATAGGTAACGGACACACACACAAAGTTCCATTTATAAATAATTTTAGATTTAGATTTTAAATTAAATTTAAATTTAGATTAGATAGTTTACTAGTATTATTTGAGGGAGAAGTTTTGTGCTAATAAATTTGCAATATACTCTTTGTTAGTTGCTTTGGGCAATCATATCTCGAAAGAGACATGACTGATTGGGCAGAAGATTATCCCGCAGTAGGTTGCCATTGCTTTTTGCGGTAGACTCGTTGCCATCGAGGGCTATAGAACCCTGTCTGTCCTATTATTTAACCCATAACTGGAGGGAAGAGACGGATTAATACCTTTCCCAAGTGTATTTGTGCGTAAATGAATGCGAGGAATTCAACTGGAATATGAACTCGGCTCCCGGATTTGTCGTTTAGAGTCGATATCCACTGCACCACAATGAACTGAACATGCGAGCAACGACGAAGTTTTAGATAAAATTAAGTTAAAAATGACTCAGCATCAGAGAGACAGTTAAAATGTCTAGGGCACACAAGAAGGATAGAAGGCTTGTGAAATGTGACACACGCATGGCATACAGAAAATAAAAGGGACAGAGGAAAACAGCACATAAACTACCTAACGAGGTTGCGTAAATGGATGGTAGAAACAAATTTAGAGACACAAAGGATAGGAAGTTGTGGAGGACTATGTCTTGATGTTATGAAGGTGCATAGCACATCAAAGAATGTTAGTAATATAGCTGCTCTAAAGTTAACCGATATGAAAGACCATATAATCTATCGAAGGTCGTTCTCAAAACTTCGATTGACTTCATATAACTATCGTCAAACAGATTTGATTATGGTCGCTTTCAGAGTTCTTCATGCCACGTTTGAGTAACATTTCTGACTAGAGGGCTGCATGAAATATGGCTCATCACAAGGTGGATTAAAAATAAATAATCTAAACTTATTTATAAATGGAACTGTGTGTGTGTGTGTGTGTGTGTGTGTGTGTGTGTGTCCTTAACCAAATCTGTTTGACGATAGTTATATGAAGTCAATCGAAGGTTTTAGAACTAGCTTCGATAGATTATATGGTCTTTAATATCGGTTAACTTTAGAGCAGCTATAGTACTAACATTCTTTTATGTTCTACTAGCAGTATAGCCCGGCGTTGCTCGGGTGTAATGAAAGCTTTAAAACTAATCCATGGTCCTGGAGCTCAGACTCTGTAACGTTGGCACGAAACACTAAAAAGCAATAATTGTTTCCAGTTAAAGCGAAACCGTAGACTGAAAGAAAAATGAATGGATGTCAGTCAAATTTTGATTTGCTGCTATCGGTATCAAATAAGTTGTTTTCGTCGTAAACTTAATTTTGGAGGCTAAATAAGTCTTCTGAGTAAATGGTATCATGGCTGAGACTAAGAACTACAATTAGAGCCAAACCCGAAGCAAAAACTAAAATAAAAGGGCTGAAAAAAATACAGACATACAGGCAGATAAACAGACACACACATACACACAAACATCTTGCCTTATATATATATATATATATATATATATATATATATATATTATCGATTTTCTGCACTATTGTAAGAACTGCAACCTTGAAACTTCTGAATATCGTTTCTTATATCTTTGTCTATGAGTGTATCAAATTTGATTGAAATCGCACCACTCCTTCTATAACCCGATTTTTTCGATTATCGATATTTATCGGGGGTACCTCGATACAAAACCTAGCCAAGAACACTCGCAAACGCTTATAGTAGAACTGTGTAAATTATCAAGAACATCGATTCAGCCGTTTCGGAGTCTATAGGTAACGGACAGAGAGAGAGAGTTCCATTTATAAATAAGTTTAGATATACGCGAGAGTCTGAGTGAAAAAGGGAGAATGATGTGAAACAAACCATATTTTAAGAAATGTTATTTTCCTCTTTATATAATAAACTTCATTCAGAAAGCCAAACGTATCCCATGTGGCCCGCAGGCCGCAGTTTGCCCGTGACTGGTATAGAAAATCACCCACCTGACATTTTTGGTCGTAAATAAAACCTTTCGAATCACTGAAAGCCATGATGCAAACCCGACAGGAATGCCATGGTTGCTACCGTTAAAAAACGTAGGGGATTATGGCTTTCCACGTCTTCCCAACTCCGGTGGCTCTTAGCACGCCTTCTCCTGTTACACCACACAAACCCCGCTCTACCATCTACTAGTTCAAGCCCATAAATCTAGAATATAAATATATAAAAACTAGCATGGCCACAAAATGAGGGATCAATTTATATATTGACTATAATATAGAGTTGATCCCCCACTTTATATCCACCTCATAATTTCTTATAAACAGTAGGCATATATCTTCTTCTATGTGCCCTGTCCCTTCAGGACGTAGGCGATCATGGCTTTCCATGTTTCCCTACCCCTGGTGGCTCTTAGCACGCCTTCCCCTGTTGAACTATGTAAACCTCGGTCAATCATCCACCTGATTAGGTTCTTCAAATATGTTATCGCTGCTTTCCCCTGTCTCTTTTAACCTCTATCTGGCCTGTTCTCCAAGCTCTTCTTCCTCATTGCATGTCCCAGGAATTTCAGCTATCTCTTCCTGATGCTCAGTGTTAATTTCCTTTTTGTTTCCATCATTTCTAAGACCTCATCATTGCTCACGTGCTCGATCCATAATATTCACAGCATCCTTCTGTAGAACCACATTTCAGTTGCTTCAAATTTTTCCTTCATCTTGGATGATATTGTTCCGTATTCACTGCCATATTGAAGAACTGACAACACATAGCAATCCAGTACTCTCTTGTTTGTTTCTAGCGAAATTGTCCTGTTTCTTAATACTTTACTCAACTTCTGCAATGCTTCCTTCGCCATGCCAATTCGCCTTCGGATCTCTGTGTTGCACTTTCCGTCTTCTGTTATAATACTTTCCAGGTATTTAAATTTTTGTACCTGCTTGATTTTAGTATCCCCGACCTGTATCTGGCATGCTGGGCTACCCTTTACTACTCCCAATATGCAGACACCTTAACTACGGTAACCAGTGAGTCGGCAGCAACAGCAACCTAACCATTCTTCTATGTAGACGTCGGCATTTCTGTGGCTGCCCCACAATGGGTGTTGTAAGCATCACACGGGGTCCATAAATACGCTGACGCTTTGGTAATTCAGGCTTGGGTTACACAGAGAAAACATATAAAAGCAAATAAATCGCACAGTCGGGTGGAGAAAAGACAACAGTCACATATTTGAGAGCGAGAAAAAATAATAAATATGGTGGGTAACAAAGGGAGGGAATAGCAATGCAATCGAGAAAGAGAGAAATAGAGAGAGAGGGGAGAGAGAATTAAATACAAAATGTGACAGAGTAAAAAACGGGAGGAGATAGAAAGAGAATGAGGAAATCAGAAAGGGGAGGAAAGGTCTTAAAAAAAAAAAAAAAAAAGAAAAGAAAGAAAGAACGTTGAAGTCAGAAGTGGGGCGTGGAGTAATGGTTAGCAGGCTTGTCTCGCTAGAACCAGTTACAATTGGGAAGTGGGTTCGATTCTCACTGGGTGCCCGCTTAGAAAATCACCTATATTAAAGTGGTTTGAAAGAAATACAGGAAGTGTAGATGAAAGAAAAAAGGGCTTACACAAGGATGAGCAGAGGACAACAGGTGATTTTTCTAAGGGCATGTTAGATGTGGCACAAGGCCGAAAGTAAGGATCGAACTCACTTCTCAATTGTAATGATTCTAGCGAGACAAGTTTGCTAACCATTACGCCACCTCGAAGTGGACAAAAGAGCCAACAGAGACAGACGGACGAGAGAGAGAAAAAAAGAGAACAGAGAGAGAGAGACGTAGGGAAAAGAAGAGTTAACAAAGTGAGAGAGTAGTAAATAGAGATGAGAGTGAAGTGAACATAGAAAATTTCGTAGGGAACAAAAAAGCGAACAGTGAGAGTGTGGCGCATGGAACAGAAGAGCGAACAGAGAGAGTGTGTCGCATGGGACAGAAGAGCGAACAGAGAGAGTGTGTCGCATGGGACAGAAGAGCGAACAGAGAGAGTGTGTCGCATGGGACAGAAGAGCGAACAGAGAGAGTGTGTCGCATGGGACAGAAGAGCGAACAGAGAGAGTGTGTCGCATGGGACAGAAGAGCGAACAGAGAGAGTGTGTCGCATGGGACAGAAGAGCGGAGTAAGAGAGAGTGTCGTATTTGACAGAAAAGCGAGTGATGGAGGAGACAGAAAAGCAAACCCAGAGAGTATAGAAGACAGAAGGGTAAACAGAAAGAGAGAGTGGCATAAGTGAGAGAGAAAAGAGAGAGAGTATATCACATGAGGACAGAAGAGCGAACATGGAAAGAGTGACGTCAGATCAAACCCAGCAGAGAATATAGGAGACAGAAAAGCGAACAAAAAGAGAGAAAAAGAACAAACAGTAGATCGACTAAACATCGAAGCAGGGGAGAGAGAGAGATTCCCTAAAAGCACAAAAGATGACAATTTTCGAACAGCTTTTTCCCCCAGTTTTCGATCTCTTTTTTCCCCATCCCTCCGATTCTATCCCCTGAAATATCACCTGCCACCTGAGAGTTCTTATAATTTGAAGTGAAATATATCTTACCGAATCGCTGTCCTCTGATTCAATAATGACTTTCACCTTTCCATTCAGATATTTTGCTCTTATTAAATAAATAAAAATGAAATAGGGTGGGAAAATGTCCACTTTTCTAAAATATAACTCTTCAAGACTCATTCATGCTTGTCTTTAATGTAAAGAGGAACCCTCATGTTCATAATCTCAAGTATTTACAGCAGTTCCTGGTCCCATTAGCTTTCAAGACTTTTGAGTTGACGATCATAAATTTCTTAACATAAAAATACTTTGTTGATTTATCCTCAAAGTCCTTACAAGGATATATATATATATATATATATATATATATATATGTGTGTGTGTGTGTGTGTATATATATATATATATATATATATATATAGTGTATCGAGGCAGCAAATAATTTTCTAAACATATATTTTTAAATATAAGAGACAATGAATGTCTATTATGTTTAATCATGAGCCGTTCTAAACGTCGTATTTTGGCTTTAATTTCAGTTGAAATAAAGACAAAAGTTCTCCAACATTTGGATAATATTTTAATTAATAAAGCTTAAAACCAAATTAATAAAACATTATCCAAATGTTGGAGAATTTTGTCTTTATTTTCAACTGAAATTAAAGCCAAAATACGACGTTTAGAACGGCTCATGATTAAACATAATAGACATTCATTGTCTCTTATATTTAACAGTATATGTTTAGAAAAAATATATATATGTAATTTGTTATATATATTCTATCATTTATATATTATATATGTGCGGTACTTATTTGAAAGCGCTCAATATCAGTGATAGAGCTAAAATATTCAGTTAGATAGGTTTGAGTTTGTGATCCTGGGTTTCACGCTCTTCAATTTGTTTGACGACCGCAAGAGCGCGAAACCCAGGGTCACAAACTCACGCCTATCTAACTGAATACACACACACACACACATATATATATATATATATATATATATATATATATGGGGGGGGGGGGGGCAGCAATCCCTCTTTTATACAAGTTTGATTAATAAACACTGACAAGTTACTGCGGAAAAAGAGCGAGAAATGTAATCGCAGTAACTTGTTAGTCGATTTTAATAAAACTTGTAAATTATTTAAGAGTAGATAGGTTAGCCTGTCAACCGATTCACACTCTTCCAGACGTTTTTTTTTTTGGATAGGAGTAAAGGTTCATTCTTTGTTTCCTGTTTAGGATTGCGTTTCCAGTATCTTCAAAAATCTACTTCAAGACTATACTCCTAACGTCTCTACCTGAATTCTGATAATTTATTCGCTAATTAAATCTTCAACTTTTCAAGTTTAGAATTAGTTATCAATATTTCTTATTATATTACTGTTTCTGACACTAAAAGAACAACTCTAGACAGTAACCCTGTATTTAGAGTGTCTCTTGGGCCTTGTAATGGGTGAGCATTAGTTAAAAAAAAAAAGAAAAAAAATTTCAAAATCTCCAAACCTTTTTATAATGTTTCTCCAAAATTATCACTAGTTTTCATTACTTGAAGTTAGTCGCAACAATAAAATATTACTATTTAAAATTAAATAAATTTCTTTTTTAACAAAGCTAATGTGACATTTATTTTCTCAGAAAGAAAATTTTTTCGATTAATTTATTCGATGTTCGACAGAAGTTGTCATCTGAAATGTTTTCTTAATGAAACAAGACGGCTTTGTGCTGTCTCGTTTGTTGTTTAAACCAAAAGTCGTGTTTATGGAAAATCTCAGAAAAAAAAAAAAAAAAAATGGAATTCTGTTAAGGAAGATGTTGTTCCGAGTTCTACTTCACATTGTCTCGGGTCGCTTTTGAGTATACTTACAGATCGGTTCTCTTATCACTGATGTCAATTTTAAGAAGACTTATGAATTAGTCTTCTTTTTATAAAGCAACCGTGACCTTCAAGATAAGAAAGGTCAGGCATTTTGTAGCTGGAGTATGTTTACAAATCACAAATTCCTCTAACTTGCCTACTTCTTTAGGCTGAACCGCCTTGCTGCCTTGCAAATACTGACATTTGGCGTTGATGTTTAACCGGGATTTTGCAGTTAAGATTGTAGTGGGGGACGCAAAGTGAAGCGTGCGACCCTTGGTCTCAGGAGTTGAATTTACATTTGATAGAGTTAGAGGCTACCTAATCTTATAGAAACAAAAGAGAACCAGCTGTGGCGCTGAACAGTACGGATGGAGATCAGTGTTCTGTCCAATAAGAAACACCGACATGTTAGATTTAAGGTTCCGGGTCTTGGGAAGGGTGTATATTTCATTTGCATTTCACAGATGCGCGCAGATGCCGGTTCTTAGTAGGTGTTGCGAGATTTGCTTACTGAAGAGGAGACAAGAAAATGGTTGTTGAGAAATGGAAGAGAGGCCAAGGTCTCTGTTATTGGTGGGCTTGTCAGAATGGGAAAGAAAAAAGATTGACCTCCGCTATCTACATACTTATACAAAGATTAAATTACTTATAGAGACGGGAGTGTCTAAACTTATGTTCAAAGCAATCAATTCAGTTTTTTTAGACGAAGATTTTTACTAAATAAAATGCGCAAGAGCCACTCGAGATTGTGAATTACAGAGTAAGACGGGCATTTAATAATGCTGCCACATCGGGTCGGGTGATCCTGCTATCCACCTAGGGGTCCTTGACAAACTCTAACGGAGAATTTGTAATGTGATCGATCCTGACTTGGCAGCTCAGATGCAGTCACTTTCTCACCGGTGAAATGTGGATTCTCTGAGTCTCTTCTACAATTCTTTCAAGGCTTCTGCTCCGATGAACTTAGCTCACTGGTGTCCCCTATGTATGAATTTACTCGAGCCACAATATTAGCAATTAGGTCCCACTCTTTTACTGTGAAACCAATAAAATGTAAACACAACCTCTACTCTACCAGCTTCTTTTCTCGCACTTCCCGGCTGTGGAATTCCCTTCCGTTTACTTACTTCCCCGACAGCTACAATCTCCAAGAATTTAAATGTAAAGTCAATAGTCATCTATCTCACTGACTTGCATCCTCTCTCTCTCTCGCTCCTTTCTCCGTCCATTCCACTCTCATCAGTATTCTCATCCTTCTCTTACGCACTTGCTGACCCCCCCCCCCACTATAACCTGTCACTCTTTCCTCCTAGGTAGCCCCCTGCGCACCAGTAAACTTCCTATGATTGTTAAAAATGATTAAAAGTGGCACCACTTATGTGGATAATGTGAGAAAGATAATGGTTAACCCGAGCCTTGAACAGATTAAGTTTGTAGTGATAAGGGAAGCATACTCTTGGGAGTTGGTTCCACAGAGCAGCAGATCGCGAGAAGAAACTTCTCGTGCGGACATTACACCTTAATCATGGAATACGAAGGGATGGTGGTTCGCTACAATGGGTGTGGCAGGGCTGCTCTTAGTCGTCAACATTAGAACTGATGGAACTAAGAAATGTAGTTTAATTGAACATTAACCATGGAAATAGCGATAGAGCTGCGAGTGGCTTGCGACGTTTCTTCTGTCGAAAAGAGGTTGCTGGCTGGAAAATAGTTGATCACTCACAAGGACTCAATGCCTGGTTACACTCACGTTCAAACCAATAAAATGTTAGATTTTGTATTAAATGCTTGAATAGAACTGTATATCCTTCGAGTTGATTTTGTTTTGAGTTCGCTTTCGCCTAACATAATATTTATCAGGGTAGTTTGTGCCAAAAATTTTCCCTGTCAAATTAATATTTTGCCCATTCAAATTAATCTTCCATCCAGTCAGATAATTAAATTAACTTTATCACTTTGTTGGTTTTGAATTTATATTGCATTAAAGTGTAAGGGAGCTGGTTAATGTTTCTTTGATTTGGCCTTGTGTCAAACTTAACCGAACTCCCTACAGCTTACAGGATTTATGTAGAATTATCATCATCAGAAGGTTGATTGTCAATTGGAATGTGTGTATTAATGTAGAAGAGTGAAATAATAAAAAAATATATATTTTGCATTTTAAAATAAAAATTTATGAAAAGGAGGAATAACATAAGTTGTAGGAGTTAATGTACAATTAGAAACATTAAGAAGTTAAGGGTAGAGTTCGTGTTCAATGATAAAGTTGAGGTATTAAGAGTTCGTACAAAATGTTTGTAGCAATAATTGTTGAGAGAGATAGGGAGAAAGAGAACAAGGTGCGACCTAACCTTATCTCTGGGTTGATTTGAAGTTGGTTGTATTTTAGATGTGTGTCAGCAAACCACCTCCCCGACCGGTTAGAGACCATCCTTAAATATTGAATCTAATCACGAGGGGTGGCTCCAGAATTTTTTTTTTTAGCTGTGGAAAACCGTTTCTCTGACGTATTTTGATTTTTGTGACTTGATGACCAATCAGGATCCAGAGCTCGGCTACAACATACTGTTAACAACGTATTATATTATTGTGTTTATAATCACAGTAGATTATGAGTGCTACAGATCTTAAAGGGATTTTTTATAATACGCGTGGCCCCCTATAGCTACGAGCCATTGACCTATTGTGGTCATCCGTGAAGGCACAATGCGTCAATATTCGAACAGATGGTGCAGCAACCACCGGAGGAGCTGTCGATGGCTTCTTCTTCTATGTGCCCTGTCCCTTCAGGATGTAGGCGATCATGGTTCTCCACGTCTCTCTATCCCTTGTGGCTCTTAGTATGTTTGCTCCTGTTACACCTTGCAACCCCCGTTCCGTCATCCACCTGATCAGACCCTGCAAATATGTTATCCGCTGCCTTCCTCTGTCTCTCCTTCCTTCTATCTGACCAGTCAGTATCAGGTTCTCCAGGCTCTCCTTCCTCATTGCGTGTCCCAGGAACTTCAGTTGTCTCTTCCTTATGCTCAGTATCAATTTCCTTTTTCTTGCCATTCTTTCCAATACCTCATCGTTGCTTGCATGCTCAGATGGCTACCATGCCCAAATGCCTCGTGTGGTACAACCAGGTGGTGTAGTAGTACCGGGGGTGC
Organism: Ascarosepion bandense; assembly: GCA_037127315.1. Taxonomy (NCBI): domain Eukaryota; kingdom Metazoa; phylum Mollusca; class Cephalopoda; order Sepiida; family Sepiidae; genus Ascarosepion; species Ascarosepion bandense. The sequence goes on along the minus strand of JBBBDQ010001921.1, from coordinate 1,341,476 downwards.
CTCACAGGTGAGAATCTCCCATGATATATAAGTTGTCTTATTTTATAATAAATTTAGAATGATCGTATTTTTTTTTATTAATTTGACTGATTTGAGAGGGCAAAGGTGTAGACTAATTTGTTTTTGTTTTTTTTTTGTTTTTGTTTTTTTACTGCTTATCACCCTTTTGCAGGTCATTTAAAATCAGCAAATATTTTTGGATTGTTATTCTTTCCTTTTTTTTTTAAAGATATATTATTGATTTATGCATCTTATTAACTTGTAGCGGATAATAAATTAATTAAATCAACTTTTTCACTTTTACAGAAATTCATAATGACGTGTGATAATCCTGGTTTTCCCAAATAGAAAAGAAGATTGACCATGTGCTTAACAAAAAAGTCGAACCCAAATTTCGCAAGTAGGTGTTAAAATGATTTTGACCAATGGGAGCGACTTGTAAGGACTTGGCGATCCAGTGCGAAATTCAAAAAGACTTATAAATGTCTTCGCAGCGTGAGAGATTCAGATGGGAACTGAGAGACAAAAGAACTAAAATGTAACCAATTTCAAATCGACCCGGAGATAAGGTCAGGTCGCACCTTGTTCTCTTTATCTCTTTCAACAATGACTACTCCAAACATTTTGTATGAACTCTTGATACCTTAACTTTCTCATTGAACACTAATTTCTACGAATTCTTGTTATTTCTCCTTTAATACATTTCTAACATACAAAATGTATATTTTATTCCACTTTTATACACTGATCCACACACTCCAACTGACAACCAACCTTTTGATGATAATTCTGCATCTAAACTTGTAAGCTGTAGAAAGTTCGCTTATGTCTGACACAAGGCCGAATACAAGAAAAATTAACCAGCTCCCTACGCTACCCTGGTGACCACCGACGTTTGAAAAGAACACGCAACACGCACCCTACTTCAACAAACTCATAGCTGGTGAAGATTCAAAATTCCCCCGGGGTCAGTCAGTCAGTCAGTTAAGTGCCATACGCGATACACGCTTGGGTGATCATGTCTATTTTGAGACATGACTGACTGGGCAGAAGATTATCCCGCAATAGGTTGCCATTGCTTTCTGTGGTAGACTGGTTGCCGACCAAGGCTATAGAACCAAATCTGTCCTGCTATTTAACCCATAACTGGAAGGAAGAGACGGATTAATACCTTTCCCACGGGTATTTGCAAGTAAGTGAATACAATGGATTCAATTGGAATTCAAACTCGGCTCTCCTACTTCTCGTTCCGAGTCGATATCCACTGGACCACAACGCACATCCGCCGGGGTATTTAAGCATAATTGGATATAACGAACCCGACTGGAATTGAAACTCAGCTCTCCAATTTCCAATCTCGAGCCAATCTCCAATTACACCAGCCGCTCATCTAAGCTTACAGCATTTGGTATTTTCAAACGGCCACTCATCTAGATACTTAACTTCAATAGTCATAAATATGACGATAAACTGCATCCGGCAGTAAGTCTTCCGACTGGGAGTTTGAAGGTTACGAGGATGTTTCCAGGTTCACACTAACCCGGGGTGGTAGCACCTGTAAGGGTCCCAGCTATGGGCAAATAGCGAACCCCCCCACAAACAAAACATCATGAAAGTATAAAAATACATGTTTATAGTAAAAATATCAGCAATAAATTTTACATAAAAAATTAATTACCAGCAATAAATTTTATCCGTAATTAAAACCAGAAAATTGTGTTTAAAATCTTTAGACTGCAGCATTACATAACCCATAGAATTGTTGATAGGCCGTTAAAAATAAACCAAACAAAACTTGATTTCGATGATTGTAGTAGAACCGATATTGCGACGCAATATGGCCGTTACAGACAGTTGCCCCCACCCCATTTGCATGGATCAAGCTAGTCTCTCTGAAAGTAAAACACTGCGCCTCTTCGGATTACCTCTCACATCAGACCTCAGATGGAATAACTATATAGAATTCATAGCTAAATCTGCTGCTAAGAAGTTCGGTTCTCTGTGCAGGTCCTGGAAGTTTTTCTCGTCCGAAACAATCCTGCACATATACAAATCTACCATCCGCCCATGCATTGAATATTGCTGCCATATTGGCTCGGGTGCTCTTGCTATCCACCTAGGTGTCTTTAACAAAATCCAACGGAGAATCTGTTATGTGATCGATCCCGACTTGGCAGCTCAGATACAGTCACTTTCTCACCGGTGCAATGTGGCTTCCCTGTGTCTCTTCTACAAATACTTTCACGGCTTCTGCTCCGATGAAACTCGAGACACAAGATTAGCAACTAGGTCCCACTCTTTTACTGTGAAACCGATAAATTGTAAACGCAAATTCTACTCTACCAGCTTCTTTTCTCGCACTTCCCACTAGTGAAATTCCCTTCCGCTTACTTGCTTTCCCGACAACTACAATCTCCAAGAATTTAAATGTAAAGACAATAGTCATCCTTTCTCACTGAGATAGGCGATGACTATTGACTTTACATTTAAATTCTATAGAACCCGATCTGTTCTGTTATTTAACTCATAACTGGAGGGAAGCGACGGATTAATACCTTTCCCAAGGGTATTTTGGCGTAAGTGAATGCAAGAAATTCAACTGGAATTCGAACTCGGCTCCCCGATTTGTCTTTCCGAGTCAATATCCACTGCAGCACAACGCACATCCTATGACATCATCTCCATAAACGACACCGATTTTTCTGTTTGTAAAGTTTCTTTTTTCCTTCCTGAAATACATTCTCTCTCTCATGCTCATTTCTCCGTCCACCCAACTCACAGCCGTATTCTCTTCCTTCTCATACCCTCTTCCTGACACCCTCTGTAACCTGTCACTCTTTCTCATAACATTAATTCTATGTAACCCCCTGCACAACAGTGGCAGTAAAATGCCTTGCTTGGGGGGAGGCACACGATTATATATATATATATATATATATATATATTACTTTAATTCAGATACTTCAATCCAAGGAAAAAAAGCAGGAAGGTAAATTCCAAAAACCCGATCCTAATTAATATTAAAAATTTTATTTTAATATTAAAAAATGATACAGGAAGAGAGCTCCATGTAATAAAATATTACAGAGCAAATATATAAATATATATATAAAAAGTAGACTAATTTTTCTCCAGTTTTTCTCCAGTTTCTGAAAGGATTTTTCTGTTGCTGAGGTGATGTGTTATCCCCCGTGGGGATCTTCATATCGAAATGGCCATTCAACTTCTTTGAATTAATCCTTTTTTAATATATATATATATATATATATATATATATATATATATATACACTAGCAGTATAGCCCGGCGTTGCTCGGGTGTAATGAAAGCTTTAAAACTCATCCATGGTCCTGGAGCTCAGACTCATCCTCAAGAATATTTGTGTGAAGTTTAGTGAGAATCGGATAAAAAATTGTGGATTAGTATAAAGGACATACAGACAGATAAACAGACACACACAAATATCTTGCCATATATATATATAGATATAGATATAGATATAGATATATTATCGATTTTCTGCACTATTGTAAGAACTGTAACATTGAAACTTCTGAATATTGTTTCTTATGTCTTTGTCTATGAAATTTGATTAAAATCGGACCACTCCTATAACCCGATTTTTTCGATTATCGATTTTTGATATTTATCGAGGGTACCTTGACACAAAATCTAGCTAAAAACACTCGCAAACGCTTATAGCAGAACTGTGTGAATTTTCAAGAAAATCGGTTTAGCCGTTTCGGAGTCTATAGGTAACGGATACACACACAAAGTTTCATTTATAAATAAGTTTATATATATATATATATATATATATATATAGCCAAAATAGTTACGCTGGTAAGAGTGGGGGTTCAAATAAACGATACGTTGGGATTTTTTTGTACAATTCCCCTAAGTAGGAAACAATTTGTCCTACTAAATAAACAAAGAGGACAGTGGGAGGAGGATTTAATTAATTATTTTAATCTTTTCTGCGCTTGTATTTAGACAAGACTATTGGGAATATTTTTTATTTCGTGGTAAAATTTAAAATTTTGAACAAAAGAATAATGTGGCACATGACAGACTTACTGCATAGAAAAAGTTGTCGATCATTATCGTATAATTAACTTAGATGGTCACATTTATTGACCCAGACTTTTGTTATTTTTCCTTTTACTACAGCGTGACATGGTTGGCGGAGTGAGAACAAAGACAGAAACGTGGCTTAAAGATACAAAGGAGAGAAAGTTGTGGAGAACCATATCTCGAAGGAGCACAACATTTAAAAGAATCATATGTATCATCCATTTCCCCCACAATACAATCAACCTTCTGAAAATTAACAAATAAGAATCCCATTTTTTTATGTAGGTGGATGAAAGTGCAGATTTATCATACAATTGAAAATATCATTGGCTGAAGAGATGAATTGAAAAATATTCTCAGCAAGAATGTGCGTTGTGGTGCAGTAGTTATCATCTCGGAACAATAAATCGAAGAGTTGAGTTCGAATGTTAGTTGAATCCATTGCATTCACGTACGCGCAAAAGATTCGCCGCTTCTCCCACCAGAAAAGATTGTGTTCTACAGCCTTGGTTTGCAACCAGTCTCCCGCAGACAGTAATGGCAACCTACTGCGGGAAAAAAAATTCTGTCCAGGCAGTCATGTCTCGAAATGATTGATTTACAGTACATTGCTCTGACTGTTGTCTTCATATTTGTTGTCGTATCAACGACGTTTCGGCCGTTATACGCGTTTTTGTTCACACCTGCTGTGGCCAGGTATTGAACTTAAAACTCTTGATCATGTCCATGGATTACTTCAACCAACACTTTTATCCAATGGGCCATAAAGAAAGCCGGATCGTACAATGGCCGAAACATCGTGATGAGGACAATGGTCTGAAAAATGTAAATAGAGTAGTTACTATACCTCATCTTAAAAATATAGACAAACGTAATACATTTTCATTGATATCCTCTTATTTCAAGGAGGAAAAACTGTACAAACAGAAAATAGGTGTGGTTTATGGAGATGGTCTCATAGGATGTGCGTTGTGGTGCAGTAAATATCGACTCGGAAAGACAAATCGGAGAGCCGAGTTCGAATTCCAGTTAAATTCCTTGCATTCATTTACGCCAAAACACCCTTGGGAAAGGTATTAACCCGTCTCTTTCCTCCAGTTATGAGTTAAATAACAGGACAGATTGGGTTCTATAGCCTTGGCTAGGAACCTGTCTACCGCAGAAAGCAATGGCAACCTGCTGCGAGATAATCTTCTGCACAGTCAGTCATATCTCTTTCGAGACATGATCACCAAAGTGTGTATCACGTATGGCACTTAACTGACTGAATATAATAGTTGGAAACATAATTAAAACTTGTACTGGTCATAAAGTAGGGGATCGGTTTTCTATTGTCATAAACTAATAAACTGATCCTCCATTAATTATACTTAATATAATAATGTAATATAATCTATCTCTTCTCCCTCCAGCTATGAGTTAAATGGCAGGACAGATTGGGTTCTATATCTTTGGTCGGCAACCAGTCTACCGCAGAAAGCAATGACAACCTACTGCGGGATAATCTTCTGCCCAGTCAGTCATGTCTCTTTCGAGACATGATCACCAAAGTGTGTATCATGCATGGCACTCAACTGATTGCCATATGTTACAGTACCGTGGAAATTTTAATCTGAAAGACGAAAAACAAAAATCGAAACGGCGATTAAAAATAACCCGAAACGGAACATCACAGTTATACTAAGCCTTTATAGATCCGGTGCGTATTAACCCAGAACTCCCCGAGTGGTGAGGACCAGGACTAGTGCTTTGTGACTCTTGCTATCTGAATACTACTTTATGAAAATTGGGGCGTATTATAAATTCGAAGGTGAGCTCCTTGCACCAGCCCTTCATACAATCGTTTTAAATCATTTTAAAATTCTGCCAGATCGTTTGAACAAAATAATTTAATAGAACATTTTCTAATAGGCCATTCTCTGCCAAGGTCTACCCTTCCCAATAATAAATGTTCATTTTGTTTTAAAACAATGATTATAAGCGATGAAAGATGGATTGTTTACAACAATATGAAGCGCAAAATGTGCTGGCGAAAACAATACTAGCTACGCTTAATCAACCCAAATGCGGTTACGTATTCGAAAAAGATGAAATGTATCTACTTAAATTGCGAGTGCATTATTACCAGCCCCTTTTTCAAGAATAATATCCCTAATTAGATCAAGTATAAAAATTGATGAGAAACATTTTTAATGAACCAATCGGAAGAGTGTCGTCTTTCATCAGAACAATAAGAGAAACTCATATCCTTTGGCAGATATTAATACAGCTTGACTGGGATCTTCTGTAACCCTCAACACACTAATCTGAACTTTGACATCGCAACTTTGAACTACCACCGACTTCGATCTACAGAAAAATACCTTAATGTAGAAATATCTAACAAATATATTGTATCATGACGAAATACATTAATTTAAAATTTTAAAATGATTTTATTTTATTTTTGAATTAAAAGTGTTTTTTTTTTATGAGAACCCAAATTTGTGTCTTGCAAAGAAAAGAAAAACAATACTTTTTAATTAATTAAGATTATATTAAACGGCTACGAATTTTTCCTTCGAATTGGCAAAATTCACACTGGCCTCTCTTTGATTGACAGAAACTCGATATAGTAAAAAAAAAATATAATATCAAGGCAGTTTGATGGGAAATACTATTTACTTGATTCGACAAACACATCTATGATTTATTAAAAAAAATTACATTAAAAAAATTTATTATAACATCGACAACTCGCCTCCCTCTATTAGGTGCAGCAACACAAATTCAAGTTGACAGTATTGGACTGAATTATTTCATTTGTATGGTGGCCCGTAATAGAAATCAATATTTTTGGTAAACTAATTATTTTTTGTTTTATTATTATTATTATCATTATCATCATTATTATTATTATTAAATAAATCAAACAATCATTTCTACAAGAATCTATTCTGGAAAGCAGTCAGTTGCACAAAAGGCGAACTGCAAAGAATGTAGGAAAAAAATCTCACATACAAGAGAATATAGTTGAATTATGGTGAAAATGGTTATGTTATTGAAATATATAACATTTTAGCAAGTGAAAAATATAGGAAGCAAACTATTTTATTTCCAAAATAAAAATAATCATATTGCTTGCACACAAGAGAAATACTGGAGTATTCAGAAAAAAAAATTTACATAGAAGGCAAGCGCAAAAGGTTTCAGTTGAAAAGCAGAAAATGATTACTAGACTGCGCATCTGTAGTTAAAAATAATATCCCATCAACAGCCGTATGTTTTGCATTTTTTCTTGAGTTATATTTGCGATAAGTAACTTTACATTATTTGTAGTGGAATTAACAAAACAGTTCCTATTTCCTATTTAATAAAGTAGCAGTATAGCCCGGCGTTGCTCGGGTGTAAAGAAAGCTTTAAAACTAATCCATGGTCCTGGAGCCCAGACTCTAAAAAGCAATACTTGTTATCAGTTAAAGCGAAACCGTAGACTGAAAGAAAAATGAATGGATGTAAGTCAAATTTTAATTTCCTGCTATCGATATCAAATAAGTTTTTTTCGTCGTAAACTGATTTTTGAAGGTTAAATAAGTCTTCTGAGTAAATGGTATCATGGCTGAGACTAAAAACTACAATTATACCTACTGAGAGCCAAACCCGAAGCAAAAGCTAAAATAAAAGAGCTGAAAAAAAATACAGATAAACAGGTAGATAAACAGACACACACACAAACATCTTGCCTTATATATATATATATATATATATATATATATATATATATAATGGATTTTCTGCACTATTATAAGAACTACAACCTTGAAACTTCTGAATATCGTTTCTTATGTCTTTGTCTATGAGTCTATCAAATTTGATTAAAATCGGACCACTTCTTCTATAACCCGATTTTTTTGATTATCAATTTTCTATATTTATCGGGAGGTACATCGACACAAAACCTAACTAAGAACATTCACAGACGCTTATAGTACTACTGTATAAATTTTCAAGAAAATCGGTTCAGCCGTTTCGGAATCTATAGGTAACGGACACACACAAAGTTCCATTTATAAATAAGTTTAGATTTAGATAAGTAATTTTACATTATCTGGAGTGAATTAACAAAAAAGATCCTATTTCCTATTTAATAAAGATGAGTTCAACAGTCCGAACAGTGTAAATAATGTAAATACTACATCATCTGAGAAGTATAGACAAATTCTGTAAAAGTTACTTTGAATAATTCGTCACACAGAAAGATGCCAAGTTCTAAGAGGCTAGTATATATATGGTCGAATAAATCTCTGTAGAGATGACAATAGCCAATAGTTCTTTACTATCCAAGACTTACTTCAAGCATTAATCACACAAAAAAGTCCCTGTAACTGTAGATCTAGAAATAACTGTCCGGTTGAGGGTAAGTATAGATTTGAAAATGTGATCCATCAAGCCACCATCTACCCTAAGGAAAATAACGAGAGATATAATGTTTATATCGAAATTTCGGCGGGAATTTGGAAGCAACGAATTTATACCCACAGACATTCCTTCACCAACCCTAGTTTAAAATACCAAACAGCCCTTTCTAGAAAATACTGGGAATTAAAAGAAAGTAACTTACATCCCCAAATAAAATGGGAACTCATAGGCAAGGCTAGGACCCCTAATCGCTTAAGAGATAAGTGTAATCTATGTTTGACAGAAAAAATTAAAATTTTAAAATTTCAAGACCAAAATATACTCCTGAACAAACGAAAGGAGATCATAAGTATGTGTCGCCATAGAAATAAGTATAAATTGCAATAATTATCTTATTCCACCAATTAGTCCCAATAAAAATTTAAACAAAAAATTTTAAAGTTCGCTAAGCAGTTACTTTCCCACTACTAATCCAAGGGTCAGACCACATACCTCCCACTACCAAGGAGGAATTACTACTAACTCCTCCTCCCTGCCCTACCCAATGAAAACCAATACACTCCAACCCCTTCCTTGACCTAAGCTAACCTCTGGGTTTAGAATTTTTCCTTATTCTCTGTTTATATATATATTATATGTTTATTCTATGTTTTATATATATATATAGATATATATATTCTATTCACTCTTACGTAACCCCCTGCACACCAGTGGCCTTAACGTCTTGCTCGGGGTGATATGATTAAAAAGAAAACTATATATACGTAAGAGTGAATAGATTGGAAAAGAGAAAGCCGGAAACCACATACTAAACAGGGAACAAGGGATGAGCCTCTACACCTATGAATTAAATGTACATTGCGGCACAAATTTCTATGTTTCGAGATAGAATCTCGTCATCAGGCAATGTTGGACATTTAATTCATAATTATATGATCAATTTAAGCTCTACAATATTTATTGTATTGAGAACTGTTTATATAAAAAAATAAATACCACGGAACTCAAAATTGTAAAACCTTTGCTCCTCTTCACCTGGATTTGTGGGTGTATATATATATATATATATATATATATATATATATATATTTTGAAAATATACAAATATATTACAAGCTAAAAAAGTGAGAGTTTATGGTAGAGATATTTTCTTTGTTCGAAGAGGTTGTTAGATTATAAAATTCATTATCCAAAGTAGTATGGATCAAAGAACTGATATGTACATTTTGGACCAATTTACAAATGCTTCGCTTACTCAGCCAAATATTTGGGTCGAGATAGAGGAAGAAAAAGAAATGAAAATCGGCACAAGCAGAGGGACGGAACTAGACAAACGGGTCAGTCAGAAACAAAGGCCTTGAGACAGACAGTCAGGCAGATCAGACATTCAGATGGCCAGACCATTAGATAGAGTTAAGCATGTAGACAGTTAAATCACAAAATGCTCAAAGAAAACTGTTCTCATTATTGTCTGTATTAGTGATGAATACATCCATAAAAAAAATTATCATTCCAATTCTTTCATGTCCTTTCTTTCGCCTCGCCCGTCCAACTCAGCGGACGCACCCATACGCCTTCTTCTCGAGAACAAAACCTAACGTCTGAAGTGAATGTGTGAAAACGACTTCCATCTGTAAGTCATTCAAAAGTTAGAGACCGGAAAAAATAATACAATTCAGCGAGGAGTACATAAAAAACCTTCTCATATCGCGGATGTGCGTTTGATGTAATAGAGCAGTCAGTCAGTTAAGTGCCATACGTGCTACACGCTTTGGGCGATCATGTCACTAAAGAGACAGGACTGACTGGGCAGAAGATTATCCCGCAGTAGGTTGCCATTACTTTCTGCGGTATACTAGTAGCCAGCCAAGGATATAGAACCGAATCTATCCTGTTATTTAATCCATAACTGGAGGGAAGAGTCGGATTAATACCTTTTTGCGTAAGTGAATGCAACGAATTCAACTGGAATTCGAACTCGGCTCCTCGATTTGTCGTTCCGAGCCGATATCCACTGCACTACAACGCACATCCTGGTGTAATAGATAGCTGCTTGAAATGAAAAATAGAAAATAGATTTCAAATTCCAGTTGGGTTCGTTAAATTTACTTAGGCGCAAATACTCTTGGGAAAGGTACGAATCAGTCCCCTCCTCCCAGTTTTGTGCTAATTATTAGGGCTTCCATATCGCAATCATAATTGCTATTCTCAAAAGAATTATTATTTACTCGCAAGAAAAAAAAAGAATAAATAAAATGTTTCAGCTTTAAAGAATCCAGAAAGGGTTGATAAGCCGTAAAAAAAGATAAATCACTCTCGATGACCACATTGATAATAGACTTTGGAGGCTGGAATTTACTAATTGTTGTATGACAGATGATCAAATAAGAAGAAAAAAAGCATGTTCCGCTAATTTTTCAAGTGAAATAAACTTCTTAAACTTGAAAAAATATTTTTAAAAAAATATTAAAAATTATCTCTAGATTCATGTACTGTTGTTTTGCACTGATGGGTAAAACAGAATTTTCAACGACAATATTTCAGAAGCTTAGTGCAAACACAAATAAGAAGGCAAACAGGAAGATTGATTTGCGTCAGGATTCCACGTTAAACTGTGATATCAGCCTTGAAACTCAGCATTATTGCTTCCACTCTAGGCTCGAAAGCCGACTTCTGACACTGATGAGAACTATGCAACATTTGGTTCGATTTGTCACAAAGTCACAAAGATAGTACACACAGTGAGGATCAAACTCACTACTCAGTAATTGTGACCAAACAGGCTAAACTAGCTCGCTAAGCATTTTTCACACATCAAAGCTCCTGGAAATATACAACAGTTACCCACAATGGATAGCGGGTCACTTATCAGCACCGAAAAAAAACTGACGAAGTGAGTTCACATTCTGTTTTATACTTTTGCGTCCCTAAATGCCAATGGATGTTCGTTGTGGTGCAGTGGATATCGACTCGGAACGACAAATCGGTGAGCCGAGTTCGAATTCCACTTGAATTCCTTGCATTCACTTACGCACAAATACCCTTGAGAAAGGTATTAATCCGTCTCTTTCTTCCGGTTATGGGTCAAATGATTGGACAGTTTGGGTTGCCTTGGCTGGCAACCAGTCTACCGCAGAAAGCAACCAACTGCCCAGTCAGTCATGTCTCTTTCGATACATTTGGATGCAGACAGTCATGGAGGACGAGTCTGAATTAAAAATTCTGGAGAAGACAACAGGAATTCTCTCCCAAATATTTCTCCTAAAAGTCGTGGCTTACAGCCACATCACGCTGAAAGATGTTCCCGTACGAGCACTGAAGTTAAGCAAAGTCGAGCCTGATCAGTATCTAGAAGGGTGATCGCTTAGGAATAACGGGTGCTGTAAGCTTGGATGTAATGGATAATGACTGAATTGTTAATCGGAGAGCCGAGTTTCAATTCCAGTTGGTTTTGTTTTATTGATTTACGCGCAAATACCCTTTGGAAAGGCATGAATCCAACTCTCCCCCGTCCTAGATGCATGTTAATAATTAAGACTTGTATCACTGAAACTATTATTACGTCCTAAAATAAAAATAAAATCGCGTAAAAATATTTAGATTTCGGCATTAAGTAGCCCTTAGTTGCCACTAAGCAAAAACAACCAAGCCCAAAAGTCAAGGTAGTCCACAAATAATAAAAAGAAAAGGAATCCGTGGAAAAGCAAAATCACATACGTCTGAAAAGTTTGGCAATTCCTCCTCTTCAAAATACTCCCCTTAAGAACTCACAGACTGTTGTATCCTCTTCTGGAATCACCAACAGTTATCTCGTCACACTCTCCTTAATCTTGTTCATAGTCTGAAATCTCAGTTTTAGCAGCGACTTTAGAATTAGCTAAATTCAGACTCTAAGAGTTGAAACGGAAAGGCCTAGATGATGCGATGTTTTGCCAAAAATTCTTTGTCACACGAAGAGTGAACAAGCAGCGTAAATATGACTATAAAAAAGTTGAAAAAATAACCACAATGGCATCTTCATGCCGACTTAGTAACTTCGGGGCTAGTGCGCATTCACGCATGTGCAGTAACTTTCTTTTCTGACATTTTACCAAGTTAGATGAAGGTAACTGCGTCACAAAATATTGGACAACTTGTCTAAGAGAAAGATAACTAAATTCAAATCCTCCAACCTCACCAACCTGCAATTGTCCAAGGGTGGTGAGTACGACTTCACTTCTGAAAGCATGAACAATCTGAGATTTGGTCACTCCAAAAGAATGTTTTTACAATAATGTGTAGTGGATAGGAAATTAAGAATTAAATGCAACCTTCTTCACTTTTACAAAAATTTACAATGACGTATGAAATCCTGGTTTTGATCACATAAATAAAAAGTCAAAACCGGATTTCGCGAGTAGATGTTAAATTGATTTTCTGACCAATGGAAACGATTTACAAGACCAAAAAGACTTAGCGATCCAGTGAGAAAAATCTAAATGACTATAAAATGGTTTAGTCAGCGTCAGTCAGTCAGATTGGAGCAGCGAATGAAAGACAACTAAAATGTAACGGAAGGAACTCCAAGTAGACTCGGACATAAGGTCGAGTTGCATATTGTCCTCTTTCTAGTTTGCTGATTCTTTTTACCTCTTCTCCATTCAAAGACATTCCTACCAAACAAACGCTCATACACTTACATACGTACACAAACTCATTCCAACAAATTACTACTACGAACATTTCTACAACCCTTGATACCCTTAATTAATTACTTGTTTCTCACTGAACATAAACTTCTACGAATTCTTGTTATACTTTCTTTTAATAAATTTCTATTTTAACATACAAAATGTATACTTTCATTCTTCCACACATCCAGTCAAGCTCCATTCTGATAAAAAAAAAACTTTTGATTATTCTGATGACGAAAACCTTCCAATAAGTTCGGTTATGTATGACACAAGGCCGAATTAATAAGCATTAACCATCTCCCTATAGCTACCAATGTTTACTTTCTGCAATACCTAGGAACAACTCAAGGGTTACAAAGAAAAAGGTACAGTTTATGTGAATATATCGAGAAGATAATGATTAATCCTAGTGTTGAACGAGTTTAGATTGTAATGATGGGGAAGTATCCTCTTAGGAGTCGGTTACACAAAGCAGCGGTTTGTGGAAAGCTTCTGCTCCAGTGATATTTACATCTAATCAATGGTATATGAATGAATGAGGTTGGTTCGCTACAATGTGCGTGTCATGATAGGTCTTGGACGTGAAGGTTAGAACTAGTGGAACTAAAGAAAGTAGATAGCGTGTGAGAGATTTCTGAATGTGGACTTTATTATTATTGCAATACAATTCTGATAAAAGTTAAAAAGAGCGTATGCGGCGGGGGGGGGGGCTCTACGGTGAATTATTTTGTAAGTGTACGCGTTCAAAATGGCCCAAATAAAAATCGGTCTTGTGCCAGATCCCGTTTTTGTGGGGAAGGCCCGGGTAAATACAGAGCTCATTAAAGCTTAATTTAATCTAATACGAATTGCCTCTATTAATTCGATTACAGGATTAATAAATTTATAGCCAAACACACTGTTTTTTTTACTGACTTTTGAGATGGAATTTTCAGAGTATGATATTCAGTCTATAGAAAATCGCTGGAGGCACTTCGGCGTGCTGTAATGGTTAACAAGCTTGTCTCGTTACAATCATTACAACTGAATAGTGAGTTCGATCCTCACTGTGTGCTGCATACTTTCGGTCTTGTGCCACATCTAAGCTGCGCTTAGAAAATCACTATAGAGAATTAAGTGCATTGGCAGAAAAATAGATAATAGTGAAAAAATAAGTATTTCTTGTATAAGATAATATCACAGTCTATTATTGGCTTACGAATAACTTGAATCTCTGCCAATGTCAGAAAATATATGAATAAAGTTTTTCCGCGACCACTGCCAATGTTTTCTTCTTTTTTTTTTTTAATGTCAGGTTTTTATTTAGCTGCTCTTATTTAAACGACATTTATTTGTGAAAAACAAATATAGTGCTCATGGGGAGGAAATGTTAAAGAAAAATATATTACAAAAGAGAGAAAATTATACTATCTTCCACACTGCATAACTCAATGTATCAATATAAGAAGAAAGAGGCAATAGTTACATTTCTAATAACCACTATTAACTAGTTAGCAAACACGTTTAATTAATATATATATATATATATATATATATATATATATATATATATACCCTCTTTATTATAAGACTGTTGTGCATTTATATATAGATATATATAAAATATATATAAAATAGAAAATTATACTATCTTCCACACTACATAACTCAATGTATCAATATAAGAAGAAAGAGACAATAGTTACATTTCTAATAACCACTATTAACTAGTTAGCAAACACGTTTAATTAATATATATATATATATATATATATATATATATATATATACACACACACACATATATATAATATCGCTGATCGTTGTTATAAGATACTAGCAGTATAGGCCGGCGTTGCTCGGGTGTAATGAAAGCTTTAAAACTAATCCATGGTCCTGGAGCTCAGACTCTTTGGACGTTAGCACGAAAGACTAAAAAGCAATAGTTGTTTCCAGTTAAAGCGAAACCGTAGACTGAAAAAAAAATGAATGGATGTAAGTCAAATTTTGATTATCTGGTATTGATATCAAATTTTCTGCACTATTGTAAGAACTGTAACCTTGAAACTTCTGAATATCGTTTCTTATGTCTTTGTCTATGAGTGTATCAAATTTGATTAAAATCGGACCACTCCTTCTATAACCCGATTTTTTCGATTATCGATTTTCGATATTTATCGGGGGTACCTCGACACAAAACCTAGCTAAGAACACTCGCAGACGCTTATAGTACAACTGTGTAAATTTTCAAGAAAATCGGTTCAGTCGTTTCGGAGTCTATTGCTAACGGACACACACACACAAAGTTCCATTTATAAATAAGTTTAAATTTAGATATTTTAAGGCAGAAAATACTCTTTTGTCTTTGTAGAGAATACCACTTGGTGGCTAGAAAAGAAATAAATACAATCTAACAAAAAAAAAAAAAAGAAACGAAAACAAAAAAAGAAGAAAAGAAACGAAAACAAAAAAAGAAACGAAAACAAAAACAAAGAAAAGAAACGAAAACAAAAACAAAGAAAAGAAACGAAAACAAAAACAAAGAAAAGAAACGAAAACAAAAAAAAAAACGAAAACAAAGAAAAT
The DNA here is from genome assembly GCA_037127315.1 of Ascarosepion bandense. Lineage (NCBI taxonomy): Eukaryota > Metazoa > Mollusca > Cephalopoda > Sepiida > Sepiidae > Ascarosepion > Ascarosepion bandense. The sequence goes on along the minus strand of JBBBDQ010001921.1, from coordinate 1,325,766 downwards.
AAAAACAAAACAAGAAACAAAAAAGAAAAGGAAAAGTCAATATTTTCTACTCGTGAATATTAAAAGGGTTAATTCAAGATAGGATTTGCGGACGTTTGAGGCGTAAGACATGGATATGTTTTCTCTGCTGATTTATTCAACTTGCTGTACAGGTTGTGCATTGTGGTGCAGTGGATATCGGCTCAGAACGAGAAATCGGAAAGCCGAGTTCGAATTACAGTTGAATTCCTTACATTCACTTACGCGCAAATACCCTTGGGAAAGGTATTAATCTGTCTCTTTCCTCCAGTTATAGGTTACATAACTGGAAGCGATTGGGTTCTATAGCCTTGGTAGCAACCAGTCTACCGCAGAAACTAATGACAACCTACAGTGGGATAATCTTCTGCGAAGTAAGTCATGTCTCTTTCGAAACATGATCGCTCAAGCGTGTATCACGTATGACACTTAAGTGACTGACAGCAAGTCTCTCCAAAGGGAGCTGAAGAGCCTATTAGGATTTATTCGGGGTGTAGTGGAGGGTGTGGGGCTGATCTAACCAATATAAGATATGCAAATGACACTATGTTGATGACTGACTAGGAACAAAAACTACAGGACCTCATAGGCATTCGGGAGGCCCTGTCTCTTTCTCTCTGATATATATATAAATAAAAATTGTGAGTTTAAAAATGTATTTTTTGACAGTATTTGTTTATTTCTAATATTATATTTTATATTTCAGACCGTCCTCGGTCCTTCATCAGAAACAAATGATTTTAAAATTCAAATTAGAAACGTATTTCGCGAGAGCGTCTGTGGAGAGAGTTTGTCTACATCACGTTACGCGTCTGTGAAGAGAGTTTGTCTACATCAAGTGACACAGAAAGCGACAGATTTTTTTTTAAATATTTCTAAACGTAAACCTATCTTTAATAATACTTATAAATTTTGTTTTAGATAAAAAATTATTTGAATGTATCTAAAAAAAGTTTACTTATTGAAATATTTGTAAAGATTCAAAACACCTAAGTGAATGTAATGATCTCGGCTGGAATTGGAACTCGCTTCTGGCTTCATGCTTTTCAAACAATTTTAATCCCCCAAAATTGAAATGCAATGTCAGTCGCTATCTGCTGTCCTCCTGGTTATTCTTTCTTCTCATTATCAATGTTTCTGTTAATTCTTCCACACTCTGTAATCTCTGGTTATTTAGTGGTTTTATTCCGATTCCTCAATCCGAGCCGCTGTCCGTGTGAGTGTGCGCAATTTAAGTAAAACGTAAAATTTCTAATTAATCTCTAATTTCTGTCATTAAGCATATCTCAAGCTGGTTGCCAGATATTACCCTATTAAAAATTGCCGTATTGACAAATATTCCATTCATCCATAGAAAATAGCTTAATCAAGTACTCAGAGAAAATATTTGGCCCGCAGCTTTATAACGATAAGGAGCAAAGACATCGTTTAAAAAAATAACCTGACTGGAGAGAATCCCTGACTATGAGAGTAAGAGGTTTAAACCCATGGTCAAATATGATGAAACATATACAAGAGATTTCTAGTTTAGCAGAAAATCATATTCAGCGCTGCGACCAAGATTTAAACAGTTTTTCTATTTCAAGAACTGATTATTAAGTATAGATTATTTTATTGACGTCGCTGTGAATTCCAGTTAAATTCCTCGCATTCACTTACGCAAAAATACCCTTTAGGAAATGTATTAATCCGTCTCTTCCTTCCAGTTATTGGTTTAATTATAAGACAGATTGGATTCTATAGCCTTAGCTGGCAACCAGTCTACCGCAGAAAATAATGGCAACCTACTGCAGGATAATCTTCTGTCCAGTCAGTAATGTCTCTTTCGAGACATGATCACCCAAACGTGTATTACGTATGGCACTTAACTGACTGACTGAATATAATAATTGAAAACATAAACATCTACTGGGCATAAAGTGGGGGATCACTTTTCTATTCTTATGAAGTAATAAGCTGATCCCCCACTAATTATACTTAATATAATAATGTAACAATCTATCTCTTCTCCCTCCAGCTATGAGTTAAAAATGGCAGGACAGATTGGGTTCTATAGCCTTGGCTGGTAACCAGTCTACCACAGAAAACAATGGCAACCTACTGCAGGATTATCTTCTGTCCAGTCAGTCATGTCTCTTTCGACACATGATTGCCCAAAGCGTGCATCACGTATGGCACTTAACTGACTGAATGAATATAATAGTTGAAAACAATTAAAACATCTAGTGGGCATGAAGTGGGGGATGGGTTTTCTATTGTTATAATCTAATAAACTGGTCCCCCACTAATTATACTTAATATAATAATGTAACTATCTTTCGAGACATGATCGCACAAAACGTGCATCACGTATGGCACTTAACTGACTGAATGAATACAATAGTTGAAAACAATTAAAACATCTAGTGGGCATGAAGTGGGGGATGGGTTTTCTATTGTTATAATCTAATAAACTGGTCCCCCACTAATTATACTTAATATAATAATGTAACTATCTTTCGAGACATGATCGCACAAAACGTGCATCACGTATGGCACTTAACTGACTGAATGAATATAATAGTTGAAAACAATTAAAACATCTAGTGGGCATGAAGTGGGGGATGGGTTTTCTATTGTTATAATCTAATAAACTGGTCCCCCACTAATTATACTTAATATAATAATGTAACTATCTTTCGAGACATGATCGCACAAAACGTGCATCACGTATGGCACTTAACTGACTGAATGAATATAATAGTTGAAAACAATTAAAACATCTAGTGGGCATGAAGTGGGGGATGGGTTTTCTATTGTTATAATCTAATAAACTGGTCCCCCACTAATTATACTTAATATAATAATGTAACTATCTTTCGAGACATGATCGCACAAAACGTGCATCACGTATGGCACTTAACTGACTGAATGAATATAATAGTTGAAAACAATTAAAACATCTAGTGGGCATGAAGTGGGGGATGGGTTTTCTATTGTTATAATCTAATAAACCGGTCCCCCACTAATTATACTTAATATAATAATGTAACTATCTTTCGAGACATGATCGCACAAAACGTGCATCACGTATGGCACTTAACTGACTGAATGAATATAATAGTTGAAAACAATTAAAACATCTAGTGGGCATGAAGTGGGGGATGGGTTTTCTATTGTTATAATCTAATAAACTGGTCCCCCACTAATTATACTTAATATAATAATGTAACTATCTTTCGAGACATGATCGCACAAAACGTGCATCACGTATGGCACTTAACTGACTGAATGAATATAATAGTTGAAAACAATTAAAACATCTAGTGGGCATGAAGTGGGGGATGGGTTTTCTATTGTTATAATCTAATAAACTGGTCCCCCACTAATTATACTTAATATAATAATTTAACTATCTTTCGAGACATGATCGCACAAAACGTGCATCACGTATGGCACTTAACTGACTGAATGAATATAATAGTTGAAAACAATTAAAACATCTAGTGGACATAAAGTGGGGGGGGGGCGGTTTTCTATTGTTATTAAGTAATAAACTGATCCCCCACTAATTATACTTAATATAATAATGTAACAATCTTTCGAGACTTGTTCACCTAAAGCGTGCATCACGTATGGCACATAACTGACTTACTGAGTTAGAGAACATTGGTAGCAAGTCACACCATCTTATTCAAGAAACTACAACCACTTATGACAACTACAGCTGTTATTGCCAAATTGTTTTACTGCACACTTCAAGTATTTACTTCCTTCTCGAGAAAATGTCGATGTTTCTGGTGCCGTGTCGTTAGGAAGAACGGTCAGTACAAACATCTTGAGTAAGTTTTGTTTTTGTTCCTACTAAATTACCACCGACCTGAAGTATACATATCATCAGTCTGGTGGATGTAAACGTATAGCCATAATTACTACGGTGTGTACTAAACAACGACTTAGGAAGGATACGAAAACGAGAAATAAATCAACTCCGTGAAATAATGTATAACGGATTATTTATTTTTGGGGAGCTCGACTTTCGTTGATTTGTTTTTAATGCGAGCACACACTTCAGACATGTAAGCAAATGCGCTAGCAAGTTTTTATGAAGGCACTTGTTTTCATGGGGACTTGAAGTGAACGAGAAAGTTCACTGGTAATTAGGTTTACTTGTTTGCAGCTGCGACTATACGAGTAACATTAACATTTTCTCTGCGAGTTGATAAATGTCGAAGTTTTGTTGGGTGCTTCCTGACGAGAAATAGTCAATCATTAGTTCTAAAGCAGATTTGTCAAACGTCGGGCCTATGGCCAAGTTTCGTCCGATAAGCGCCTCAATTTTATTTTATTTTTTATATTTATACGAAAAAAAAAACAAACAAAAAACAAAAACAAAAAACAAAAACAAACTTACATTTCTCTCTCTTACATCTTCTCTGTTATAATAAAAGACCATTGTATATATGTGTGTGTGTGTGTGTGTGTGTGTGTGTAGATATGTTACGGAAAATCTTGAAGATTAACGAAATCGTTTTTAACAACCGACATTATTTGTTTCAACATTATTTTTAATCGATATTCGTATTTGAGTAGATATTCTGTTTTTAATTAAACAGTATATTTATATATTTATTTCTACTGGTCTGATTATTTAATTTTTTTTTAAGAAAGTCCTGCCGAATGACAAACATTTTCATACAAAAATTTATCTATTGAAACTGGTATTAAACTCGCAACTTTAAGAGTCAAGTCAGGAACTAACCGACATCGATATCCACTGGGTCATGTGTCCTTAAGGACAAGAACAACTGAATTTATAAACCTAATGTCCAGTAACCCCCCTCTTTTTACCAGAGTTCATGTTGCAATTTTTTGATTTTTATGATTATCTCCAGTGTTTCTGATGTTAATGGTTTTCTCTAGTATTTTTTTATCAGGGGCTCATATTGCTATTTTTGACCTCATGATTTTCTCTGGCACTCCGTATTGCTGGTTCCCATATTGTGTTCATCTCTATGCTTGGTTGGCTTAGGAGATTTTGAAGCCTAGCATATGTGCTGATTCCTTAAGTTTACGTAGTTTCCAGTGGCATTCTCTATCTATTATTTCAACTTCATCCCACAGGGGGCGGTGATCCCATTTCTCCCTCATGTGGTCAGCAACGACTGATTTTTCAATCTCCCCTCGTGTTACCATTAACAGCAAAAAGTTACAATATGAACTCTGGTAAAAAGTATTCTAATCTTTTTACTCTTATGTAACCCCCTAAACGTTTTAATCTTATGTAACCCCCTAAACTTTTTACTCTTATGTAGCCCTCCTAATCTTTTTGCTCTTATGTAGCTCCCTAATCCTTGTACTCTTATGTAGCCCCCTGCACATCAATGGCGTTACCGCCTTGCTCGGGGTGATACGATTAAAAAAATACTGGTCATTACTTTTATAAGTCTCAAAAATTCAGTTGTTCTTGTCCCTAAGGAAACATGGCCCAGTGGATATAGACGCTTGTTAGTTCCTGAAGTGACTCTTAGTTCAATACCAGGCTACAGTAGTGGTGAACAAGTAACTTACAGGGTTAGAGGGAGATAAATCATAACTACCGAAGAGGATCTACGCAAAGAATCGAGATCATATACCCCAGTGATTGTAATAAAGGGTTCGATTCGAAATACCTAGCATCTGAAGAAGGCCGGCGCTTCCAATGGTCGAAACGTCGTACAAATGACAACAAAGATGAAGACAATAGTCTGAACAATGTAAATGCTGTAAATACTACCTCATCTTAGAAATATAGAAAAGCAATATTCTTATCATGGACGAGTTTTCTCGACGGGCTCCAAAGAATAATCTGTAACGTGATAAGTCCCGACTTGATAGCACGACTGTAGCCATTTTCTCACCGGCAAGATGTGGCTTCCCTCTGTCTATTCTACAAATATATTCATGGCTTCTGCTCTGACGAACTTAAGTCACTGGTGCTCCCGCCAAAAGAATTTACTCGTGCAACAAACTTGCAACAAGGTCCCACCCACTCACAGTTATATCAACCAAATGCAGCCGACAATTCTACACCACCAGCTTCTTTACTCGTACTTCCCACCTGTGGAACTCTCTTCCGTATACTTAATTTCCTGACGGCTACAATCTCCAAGAATTTAAATGCAATGTCAATTCCCGTCTCTTATCCACTTGACTCAAGCCCTTTCTACATCACCCTGTGTATCTCGTTCTTTACCTTTCTCTCTACCGTTTCAACTGTCTTCACTCCTGTGCTCACATCCTTCTCTTGCCTTTTTTCTGACACCCCCTGTAACTGGTCCGTCTTTTTCTGTTCACTCTCTTCTTGTCTAAACTTACTCTTCTGCAGCCCCCTGTGCATCAGTGGTGGTACCGCCTTTCTTTGGGTGAAAAGATTAAAAAAAAAAAAGAAAAAAAAAAGAATAGTAGACTTATAGATAACTAAGATAGATTCTGGAGAGAAAAATTATCTCGCACCAACACACCTCACAATGAATTCAACTTAGTATTTCCACTTCATATCAAATGAGAATAAGAGAACAAGAAGACGCAACGAGCCACTTTCCTGGAGGTGGGAATCAGTCATATGATTAATAGAGTGCATGTATGTATGTATTGAAATGTTCCCGTCTCAACAAAGAAGTTATTCATTCTCCATATTTGGTCAGATCTTTGAACCTGAGAGGGGGGGGGGGGCGAGAAGTTTTCATCACTTCGTGTGCAAAAAGAGACATAAAAAATGTATATTTACAAGCAAGTCAAAAATAATAGATCTGTTTCGCCTACACTGACTAGTCACATTACGCAAAGGTTTCATTAAACCAATCAACCTTATTTCTAATAAACCGTTAATTTCTATCAGGCCTTACCTCATTGTCTCATTCAGTGAACGTGAATTCATAATGCGTGTTGTTTATGACAGTGATTCATTGTGAAATTGCATGAACTTTTTATACTGCCGAGTTCAAAAGAAGTTGATATTTAGACAAGAATAAAGCTTGAAAGTCATTAAATTATTCAAATGTGAAATCAAATAAATTAAAAGATATGGTTGAATACCTGAATGAGCAGAGAAGGAAAGAGAGACAAAAATGCAAAGAATAGGGACTTAATAAAAAATAGGATTTTTTTAAAAATCGTCATTCAAAAGAAAAAATGTGAATAATCCTATTGAAATAATCACTGAAAAAAAAAATTATTTTTCGTTTTTAATCTTAAAAAAAAAATATGCAAGGAGATGGGCGTTGATGAAATTCACACCATTCAACGTTTATTGATCTCAGCTAAAATACTGTGATTGTGAGACTGTCTAAAGGAATTTTGAAAATTCAAACGATGACAATTTATGAGCGAAAGACTTAAAATTCAAATATCCTGTCAGTCTAAATATTTTCGGCACTGATTTTCAGAAAACTTAAAACGATTACTTGGTTACAGTATTTACATTATTCGGACTATTGCCCTCATCTTTGTTTCCACTTGTACGACGTTTCGACTGTTTGGACTATTGCCCTCATCTTTGTTTCTACTTGTACGACGTTTCGAGTGTTGTATATTCCGGTGCTAGGAATTTCGAACCGAATCCTTTATTACAAACACTGGGGTATATGAACTCCATTCCTTGCCTAGTGTCTCTTCTGGAAGTCACGAGTTATCTCCCTCAATACCTGTAAGTTACTTGTTAATCATTGCCATAGCCTGGTATTGAACTCACAACTCTTTGGGTCAAGTCACAGAAACTAACAAAGTCCGAATACTGTAAATACTACCTCATCTCAGAAATATAGACGATTACTTGGAAAATTGTTTTAGTATGTTATTTTACAAATAACATACTAAAAAAATAACATGTATTTTACAAATAACATACTAAAAAAATAACATGTATTTTACAAATAACATACTAAAAAAATAACATGTATTTTACAAATAACATACTAAAAAAAATAACATGTATTTTACAAATAACATACTAAAAAAATAACATGTATTTTACAAATAACATACTAAAAAAAATAACATGTATTTTACAAATAACATACTAAAAAAAATAACATGTATTTTACAAATAACATACTAAAAAAAATAACATGTATTTTACAAATAACATACTAAAAAAATAACATGTATTTTACAAATAACATACTAAAAAAATAACATGTATTTTACAAATAACATACTAAAAAAATAACATGTATTTTACAAATAACATACTAAAAAATAACATGTATTTTACAAATAACATACTAAAAAATAACATGTATTTTAGTATGTTATTTTACAAATAACATACTAAAAATTTGTAGACAACAAATATATCTCAAGAACGATCGGCGTAGATATTTCAAAAGCCTTTGGCAAAATGTGGAATAGAGGGTTTGCTGCGCAAGTTTTCTATAAATAGAATCGCTGCGAGAGTTTTCTGAATTATCAAGTTCTTCCTAACGGGAAAGAATTTGTCAACAGCCAATCATCCGAGACTCATGTTAACAACGTAGGCGTCCTTCAAATCTTGCTTCTCCGTTCAACTCTTTTCTATTTGACATGTTCCTTCAGGACCTTGGCGATTCTAGCTCGCCAACTATTTGCCGTTCTTTGTTGCTCTTAGTAAATGTTATCTTTTTGCTATATGTCCTAAACTCTGTTACGGCATGCATATGCACAAGCTCATTGGGTCGGCTATGCGTTGTTTTCCCATCTCCCTCTTGCCTTTATTACGTCTTTTGAGTGTCACATTTTCCAAACCCTCTTTATTATGTACCTAAGACATATCAACTACTTCTTTCTGTTAAGTATAAGTGTCCTTTTAGTTTCTATTTTCTGTAAAATATCGTCGTTGCTCATATGTTCAGTAAGTTATTCTCAGCATCCTTCTGCAGAACCACATTTCTGTTGTCTCAAATATTTTTTCTTCTGTAATGAGATTACTATGGAAGATGACCGATATAGCATATATAGTTCGAATTCCAGTTGAATTCCTCGCATTTATTTACGCACAAATACCCTTGGGAAAGGTATTAATTCGTCTCTTTCCTCCAGGACAGATTGGGTTCTATAGCCTTGGCTGGCAACCAGTCTACTGCAGAAAGCAATGACAACCTACTGCGGGATAATCTTCTGCTCAGTCAGTCATGGATCAAAAGAGACATGATCGCCCAAAACGTGTATCACGTATGGCATTTAATTGACTGATATAGCGTAACAGTACAGTCTTTTCTTTGTTTTTAATGAAATGTTTGTTTCTTAATACTTTGCTTAGCTTCTGGAAGGCAGGTTTTGCTATCCGAAAGGGCCCTCAGATTTTGGAATCGCTTTGTCCGTCTTTTGTTATTCTTTCTAGATGTATAAATTGCCCTTCTTGTTTGAATTCGCTATCGTCGTAATGTGCATATTAAATTGTTCCTTATGCTAACAGACAGTCCTGCTATAATTGATTTTAATTTTTTCTTCTTACTTTCCTTCACTGTTTTCTGTAGCAGTTCTTGTTGTTTCCTTTCCGTACCTGCTATAAACACAGTTTCATCTGCAAATCTTGAAACACCCGAAAAAGCAGACACAGGTTCGTTCCCTGCTAGGGATTACATTTTCTTAAGATTTCTCGAATACACAGGCTGATAGATGCCGATACACAGTTTAGGACAAACATGAAAATGGGACGTATATTTCAAATATGAGTATCCGCAGGAAATACGTTTAAGTTATACATATCCACTTCAAGAAGATACAATATGATGATTTTTTTTTTTAATTTTTCAACATTAATAATTTTTTTTTTAATGAAAGTAAAGGAGTGCAAAATTGTCCTTACTGTCCATTCAGTCAGTTAAGTGCCATACGTGATACAAGCTTTGGGCGATCATGTCTCCAAAGAGACATGACTGACTGGGCAGATGATTATCCCGCAGTAGGTTTCCATTACTTTCTGCGGTAAACTGGTTGCCAGCCAAAACTATAGAACCCAATCTGTACTGCCATTTAACTCATAGTTGGTGGGAGAAGAGATAGATTATATTACATTATTATATTAAGTACAATTAGTGGGGGATCAGTTTATTAATTCATAAAATAGAAAACCGATCCCCCACTTTATGCCCAGTACAAATTTTAATTATGTTTTCAACTATTATATTCAGTCAGTTAAGTGACATACGTGATACACGCTTTGGTCGATCATGTCTCCACTGGACAGAAGATTATCCCGCAATAGGTTGCCATTGCTTTCTGCGGTATACTGGTTGCCAGCCAAGGCTATAGAGCCAAATCTCTCCTATTATTTAACCTATAACTGGAAAGAAGAGACGGATTAATACCTTTTCCAAGAGTATTTGTGCGTAAGTGAATGCAAGGAATTCAACTGGAATTCGAACTCGGCTCCCCGATTTGCCGTTCCGAGCCGATATCCGCTACACCACAACGCGTACTATCCATTGCTCAAAGCAATTTCAGTCACTTCTTTCAGAAATTGACAATACTTAAAAACAAATCCCCTTTTCATTTTAGAGAGATATTGCAAGCCAGGTAAACAAATTTTTATTTAAAATTCAGAATTTTTAAAAAGTGCCAAAATTTAATAAAGAAATGATTTAAAGGTTATCAAAAAATATTGTTGCCATATCTGGTCGGGAGCTTCTGTTATTCATCTCGAGGTTTTCGCTAGAATCCATCTTGCGCATTTATAATCTACTGTTCGTCCGTGTATTGAATACTTTTGCCATATGTGGTCGGGGGTTTCTGCTATTCATCTCCGGGCTCTCGTTGGAATCCATCTTGCGCATTTATTATCTACCATTCGTCCGTGTATTGAATACTTTTGCCATATGTGGTCGGGGGTTTCTGTTATTCATCTCGGGGCTCTCGTTAGAATCCATCTTGCGCATTTATAATCTACCATTCGTCTGAGCATTGAATACTGCTGCTATACCTGGTCGGATGCTCCTGCTATTCATCTAGAGTCCTGGTTCTTGACAAAATTTTAAAGAGGATCTGCAACGTAAACGATCCCGACAGCTCGACTTCAGTCACTTTCTCATGTAGCTTCCCCATGTCTTTTCTACAAATATTTTCACAGCTTATCCTCTGACAAGCTACTTTTCCTGAAGCCCCCCCACCCCACATGAAGTATCTAGATCCCATTCTTTTAATCTCAAACATAGCCTCCACTTCTAATTTTACCATTTTTTTTCTCGCACTTCCCGTCTGTGGAACTCCCTTCCGTATATTTGCTTCCCCGATAGCTACAATCTTCAAAAGTTTAAATGCAATATCAATTGGCTACCCACATCTTATCCATTCTTAGGCAACCTCTGCTCCTATTTTTTTCTCTCACTTTAACCCCCTTGCACACCAGTGGCAATCCTGATTTGGTTATAAAAACAATGGTTATAATGGTTATAAAACAAAATTGTTAATTCACCCCAAATAACATAAAATATAAAATAATAATAATCCACTCCAAGAAACGACAACTGCCATCTTCTATATTCTTGAATCCAGTCCACCTTTTGTGCTTTCCCCGACACCTCCTGTATCCAGTTTTCTCTCTCACTGAGACCCCCTGCGCACCAGTGGCGATTCTGCCTTGCTTTAATATTAATATTTGCGATAAGTAACTTTCGTGTTAAGAGCTACTAGGGATAGCACTGAGTCTATGGCTATATCCTGTTGAATACACCGGTTCCCGTCCGCTCACCGAAGTTAAGCAACATCAAGCCTGGTCAGTACTTACATGGGTGACCATTTGGAAATACCAGGTGCTGTAAACGTAAGGACCAATAACCTAACAACCCTGCCCCGTAAAAAAACAGTTTGTTACAGAAACAGCAACTAAAAGTTGCTGCCCTATGCACCATCAGGGTGTGATGGATAAATGATGATGAGGGATAGCGAGATGGGGAAGGTCATGATTGCCTACGTCCTGAAGAAACGCGGCACATAGAAGACGAAGGAAAGGTCCCGATTATATTTGGCATAGAACGAATTACGCAATTTTGCATGTATGGTGAGACTGATACAAAATAAATGCATTCAATGATAGGAATAGCCGAAAATTCTCAGATTTGACCCGAGCAAACTGAAGCAACACTCGCCCAGATCACTAAGACCAACCAGATGATTTTTTTTTACGGCAAAGAGAAATGATATTTAATTACAAGTGGAAAATTGTTGTTAATAAATTCAGCGTGAATTCAGATTATAAAAATCTGGTAATAAATGAAAACAAACGTTAGAAAATGCATGAAGCATTTAATGCATGTAATGTCAACAGGTTTAAGTTTACACACAAACCAACCAAAATAAAACCATAGACACAAAACATTGTAATAACAGCTTTAAAATAATTACAAATTTTTGTCTATATTTCTGAGATGAGGTAGTATTTACAGTATTCGGACTATTGTCCTCATCTTTGTTGCCATTTGTACGACGTTTAATAATAGATCATTCTATTTGTCTATATTTCTAAGATGAGGTAATATTTACAGTATTTACATTATTCGGACTATTGTCCTCATCTTTGTTGCCATTTGTCTATATTTCTAAGATGAAGTAGTATTTACATTATTCGGACTATTGTCCTCATCTTTGTTGCCATTTGTACGACGTTTAATAATACATCATTCTATTTGTTTATATTTCTGAGATGAGGTAGTATTTACAGTATTTACATTATTTGGACTATTGTTCTCATCTTTGTTGCCATTTGTACAACGTTTAATAATAGATCATTCTATTTGTCTATATTTCTGAGATGAGGTAGTATTTACAGTATTTACATTATTCCGACTATTGTCCTCATCTTTGTTGCCATTTTTACGACGTTTAATAATACATCATTCTATTTGTCTATATTTCTGAGATGAGATGAGTATTTACATTATTCGGACATTAGGTTTATAAGTCCCAAACATTCAGTTGTTCCTGTCAAGAACACATGGCTCAGTGGATATACTCCGGGATTTTCTGTAACATTTACACACACACACACACACACACAATGACTTGATCCAAAGAGTTGTGAGTTCAAAACCAGGCTACAGCAGTGGCGAACTCGTAACTTACAGGGATAGAGGGAGATAACTCATGACTACCAGAAGTGACTTTAGGCAAGGAATAAAAATGATGTACCCCAGTGATTGTAATAAAGGGCTCGGTTCGAAATTCTTAGCACCTGGAGAATCGAAACGTCGTACAAACGGCAACAAAGGTGACAACAGTCCGAATAATGTAAATACTATACAAATTTTTTATAAA
>JBBBDQ010001921.1:1295000-1307500 GCA_037127315.1 Ascarosepion bandense | reverse complement strand
GTGTGTGTGAGAGAGAGAGAGAGACTTAAAATATACAAACTGTTTCTTCAGTAGGTTTGTCGTTGAGTAACGTAATTCCTTTGTCTATGAGTGTTTAGGCAGATGTCTGTATGATTTCCGTGTCTTCATCACTTTAATGATAACTACTATATAAAACGCGGATGTGCGTTGTGGTGCATTGGATATCGACTCGGAACGAGAAATCGGGAGCCGAGTTCGAATTCCAGCCGAATTCATTACGCGCATATACCCTTGGGAAAGGTATTTACCCGTCTATTCCTTCCAGTTATGGGTTAAATAACAGGACAGATTAGGTTCTATAGCCTTGGTCGGCAACCAGTCTACCGCAATAAAGTAATAGCATCCTACTGCGGGATAATCTTCTGCCCAGTCAGTCATGTCTCTTTCGAGACATGATCGCCCAAGCGTTTATCACGTATGGCACTTAACTGACTGACTAAATATAATAGTTGGAAACATAATTAAAACTTCTACTGGGCATAAAGTGGGGATTTGTTTTCTATAGTCATCAAGTAATAAACTGATCCCCCAGTAATTACACTTAATATAATAATGTAATATAATCTATGCCCTCTCCCTTCAGCTATGAATTAAATTGCAGAACAGATTGGGTTCTATAGCCTTGGTTGGCAACCAGTCTACCGCAGAAAGCAATGGCAACCTACTGCGGGACAATCTTCTGCCCAGTCAGTCATGACTCCTTCGAGACATGATCGCCCAATCGTGTATCACGTATGGCACTTAACTGACTGACTATATTAAACAAGCGCTAGGTGTTAAGATCATGTATGTCTTGTTTCCTAGTTTTTTTGTTTTCTTTTCCTTCATTAAAAAATTCTTCTATATATTCTTCAAGCTTAAAGGAAACTTCGAAATAACATTCACTTTTAATAGGACAGATAACACCCCGTTAACACAGAATCTTGCTATGATATGTAGCAACATCATTGATTTTTCCGACAGGTTTCATTTTAACCTTCATGTAATCATTATTTACTCTCAAGCAAGCAACATTATATTCGTACACAACACAACACATTCAGTCCAGAAAATCATTCATTAAAATTAATGCTTTCAGTCACCGATTACCAAAATGCTTTTACTGAATTAAAATAACAAAAAAGTGAAAGAAAAATAACAAAAAATCAAAAATCTATTTGAAATCAGCCGGTAGACAATCATTGTTCTGAATAAAATTATTACAGACATTGCTTAAAAGAAAAATAGTAAGAAAATGGAAGCAAGCTAGGTAAGTTTTAGAAACTCCCATCATTAGAGAGTTCACTCCCTTATCTTAGCACTTATAATGGAACATCCTGTCATCCCTCGAGAATAGAATGCTCGACTTTATAAAAGACGGTAACGAGCGGTACGAAGAGAAAAGAATGTCTTAGGCATTCGCTTGACTTTTCTATGACACTGTCAGCTCTCTGCCTTCGGGTAGAGGGCGCTCTCTGCTTCCGAGCAGAGAGCACAAACCCAGTCGTGGTTCCGCCGAAGGGTAGAACCACGACTGGGGAAAAATAGACAGAGATTTTTTGGCCCGGCTATATGGCCGGGAATACCCACTATGAAATGACCATGTGTCACATCTGGCCTTGCGTGGGAAGGCTAGTAAATACAAAAAATGTCTTAGGCGAAGACATTCACTATTCGATAGTCGATTCCGCTCCAACCCGTGGCTTGCCTATCTGTGTATTATTGTTAATTGTACCTTAGTACAATAAATCTGTATTTCTTATTCCTGGTGTGGAGTTCCATTCTTCAACTGATCATTTTATACTGTATTCCTTTTCGGAATATATCATCTTAGCATTTATTTGATGAAATCTGTAGATTTTTCCGCCCTTCCAAAGAGGAAGGTTTATCCTTCCTCTTTGGAAGGGCGGACAGTAGTTAATTTTTTACGTGTTTTTATTCAAAGGAACATTATAAGAACTCTACTTTCGAGAAGGACAGGACCGGAACCACACGACGACCACTACTACTACTACTACTACTACTACTACTACTTAGGCGCCACGCCTAACACCAAGATTGCTTTGCCGCTGCTGCTTGCTCGTGAAGCGAGACTTACGGATCCGGCGCCTTTCGGGAAGACTTTCGCCCGCATCTTAGGACCAACTGACCCGTGCTCGACCGCCGTTGGCACGGAACCCTTCTCCACTTCGGTCTTCGAAGGTCTCGGATGTGCGTTGTGGTGCATTGGATATTGGCTCGGAACAAGAAATCAGGGAACCGAGTTCGAATTCCAGCTGAATTTATTGCATTCACTTACGCGCAAATACCCTTGGGAAAGGTATTAATCCATCTATTCCTTCCAGTTATGGGTTAAATAACAGGACTGATTGGATTCTATAGCCTTGGTCGGCAACCAGTCTACCGCAGAAAGCAATGGCAACCTACTGCGGGATAATTTTCTGCCCAGTCAGTCATGACTATTTCGAGACATGATCGCCCAAGCGTGTAACACGTATGGCACTTAACTGACTGACTTTCGAGAAGGAAATAACTGAATTGTGATTAGATGTTACGATTAATAATGAAGATAAAGAAATTTTAAATCTTTTATATACGTTGGCGATTCTTGTTGGCGTTCTCTCCTTCTTGTCTTTTGTATTTCTAAGCAACATTTTTTTTTTATCGTATCATCCCGAGCAAGGCGGTAGCGCCACTGATGTGCAGGGGGCTACGTAATAGTGAATGAAAAGATTGGAAAAGAGAAAGCCGGAAACCACATCCTAAACAGGGAACAAGGGATGAGCCTCTTAACCTGTTCAATAGACGTGGGTGGAGTGTGAACCAGGCGATAGATATTTGCCTCTTTAACCTCCCACCCTCCCTGCTATTCTACCTCTTTACATAACGCAGAATACTGAAAACACTCCTCGCCTACAGCAAAAGCAAGGCAAGGACGTTTCACTTTTACCTTTTCTGCGTAGGATCTTTCTTTACTTTGCATTAGAATCACAAAAGCCACCTGTATGACATCGATGATACTGTTGTTAAACAGTGGATTTCTGTCACGTTTCGGTTACCTCGCTCGCTCCACTCGTAGGTTTGAAGCTAGCGTTCAACTTCCAAACAAAAATAAACAGAGTCGTAACTCAATACAAATCTCTATACAAGTGGGCGTCACCACGGTCCCAACTGCACTGGCAAGCCAATGTCTCAGACCCTTTTATGGACAAAATCCATTGCTGACGCAACAATCATCGCCGCCGGCCTCGATCTCACTCAGAGTCCCCGGCTCCTGCCAATGAGCATAACATGACAGAGGTCGAAGAATATACCTTTCTTGGACCAAACTTGGGAGAGGAGAGGACGCAGCTAACAAAACGACGAACTGTCTAGCGTGGTTTTACGCACACATTCATCACAACACAGTAGCCCGACAAGCAAAACACCTTGGACGCTTTGGCTCTGTTAAGTGTGAATGTTTATCGTCACAGAGACCTTCATACTCTCGCCACATCAGGAAGAGGTCCAGACGCTGCTGGATCATATGAACTCAATGAGATCATCGATACAGTTCACAATGGATAAAGAGAAAGATTAGAAATTAGCATTTTTGGATGTACTAATATCTCAAACAGAAAATGGGTTCAAGACTTTCGTATATTGCAAACCAACATTCACCGGACAATACCTCAACTTCAACACCCACCACCAATACAATATAAAGAGAACGTCCGATGCCTGCAACATCAAGCAAAAGTCATAAACAGTAACCCAGAGACACATGAACAAGAAATCGTCGGTATAAGGAATACTCTACATCGTTACGACTATCTGGGGTACAGCTCCAACAAATGTAGAAGAGAGGGTGAATGAGGATAACAATACCCAGAAAAGTTGGTTAGATTCAGTGACTTCACCCAAAGAGATGTGAGTTCAATACCTGTGGTACAACAGTAGTGAACAAAAAACTTAGTGGAGTTAAAGAGAGACAACTACAAAACACCCGGAACGGAAATGATATACCCCAGTGATGGAAATAAAGAGTTCGGTTAGAAATTTTAGCACCTGAAGAAGGCCGGAGCGTACAACGGCCGAAACGTCATGAATATGGCAATGCTGTAATGTAAATAATGGAAAACTAACTATATTCAAAAGGGCTGTATCATCAATGGAGAGTATTATGCTAACTTGCTGGGACAGTTACGAAAAGTCATCAAAACTTCAGCACACAATGACTGCTATGCGTGACTGTGGCTTTGAACTGGTTGATCCCCCCCATTCTCCTTATTTGGTCCCATATAACTATCAGCTGTTCCTCAACATAAAAAAGAACACTTAGCTTGGAACTAGTATAGCAGTGATGATGACATACATGCTGTTGATGACATTTTTGATCAAGAGGAGAAAAGCTTCTTCGCCAATGGGATCCAATCACTGCAACACCGATGGAAGCAAAGCTTGAACCACAATGGATGGGGGACTATGTTAAAGAATAAATCTCATTGGGTCTGGACTTCAAGTGCAATGTCTACATAGAATCCATAGCTAAATCCGCTGCTAAGAAGGTCGGTTCTCTGTGCAGGGTCAGGAAGTTTTTCCCGGCTGAAACAATCCTGCACATATACAAATCTACCATCCGCCAGTGTATTGAATACTGCTGCCATACCTGGTCATGGGCTCCTGCTATCCACCTAGGGCCCCTTGACAAAATTCAACGGATAATCTAATGTGATCGATCTCGATTTGGCAGCTCGGATACAGTCACTTTCTCACCGACACAGTGTGGCTTCCCTGTGTCTCTTCTACAAGTACTTTCACGGCTTCTGCTCTGAAAAACTTAAGCTCACTGTTGGGGCGATACGATTATAATAAAAAAAATTACATGAGAATACCTAAGTAAGGGCATAAACTTTACAACCGACACTCGTATCTGTTTGCTTTATAAAAGGGAAAATTTATATTACAAAATCAGAAAATAATAGACCACACGCAAGAGGAGAAAGGAATTCCCTCGAGCGATAAATTTATGAGCTGAGACTAGAATGGATTCGATCACTTAGGCCAGAGAAGCTGTGACCTAATAAAAGATTGCTTCTACTATTCTTCTTGTCATTGTTGAAAAAGGAGAAAAAGTGGGAGGGGGGGTAAGAAGGTGTTAAAAAAGGAAAAATCTTTAAAAAATTTACGAGTATCCTCTTTATTAAGAGCGTCTTTTCTAAACTCGAGAGTTTATTTCATATTTGAGAACACCCGTTTCGAAATTCTGAATATTTTGTCGAAAGGATCGTAAAAAAATACAAGAATCATCTAAGGTCTGCTTTCCTTTTCCCCAATTATATTTTCGACCTTTGAACTATCGAATTTGTGAACTTTTCGAAATTTCTTTTGTTGCTGAAAATTGATTTATATGAACTGTTGCTCAAAAATAAATTTCTTAAAATTCCTTTGTTATTAAAGGATAATATTTATTTTTTAACTTGTTTCGTATGAGAAAAAATATTTGTAGAGTAAAGAAATGTTAATTCGCCATGGTGGGAACGTATCCTGAGCAATGAAGAGGTCTTAGAAATGATGAAAACAAAAATGAAATTAATACTGAGCATCAAGAAGAGACAGCTGAAGTTCCTGGGACATGCATTGAGGAAGGATGGCTTGGAGAATCTGATACTAACAGGCCAGATAGAGGGAAAAGAGACAGAGGAAAGCAACGGATAACATATTTCAAAGATGGATGATGGTCGCATGGAGTAACAGAAGGTGTGCTCATAGCCACCAGGGATAGGAAAACGTGCAATGCCATGATCGCCTACGTCCTGAAGGGACAGGGCATATAGAAGTAGAAGAAGTCTGGGGCACACAAGGGTAGTTTTGTGCAAGGCGTGTATTGTATTTTGTATAAATTGTAAAAATAATGTTTTATTATTTTAATAAATATGTCTTTTTTAGAAGTTTCACTAGACGTATATGAGTTTGCTTCTTTTTTTTTTTTTTTGTCGTTTTCGGTACATTAGAAGTACTCAGAAAGGAAAGAACAAGAGATATTCAAAGAACTTTCTCCTTCCTTCTCAATTCTTTTTCTTCCTTTATTTTCGTTACCATATTTTTCAATAGCACCCCGTTTATTTGCTCACCTTTACTTCTTACTCCATATATTTCTCTTGCCTTGCCACTCTTTCTATTTCTTTTACCCTATCTTTCTCCCTCTGTGAATTCAATTCTATCTACCTCTCTTCGTGTTGTAATCAACCTCATAATTGTGTGGACAGTTCCAGCCAGCCAACTCCGAACATAACAAACTAATAAATAAATAATGACTTAGGCACATCCCCTTCCATGGAAAACAAAAACATTTTTTCCTCATTAATTTCCCAAGTTATCATATAACATTAAATTCTACTGGCTTTATCATTTTCTCGGCGAGTGACCGTTACATTTCCCTCACCCCACATTATTTACCGCCCCAATAACATTCAGAACAATATGACGAGAACTAGTGACTATTTCCTGATATTGTTTCTATGGCAACAATCTTTGTAAATGGTGGAAAACTGTTCCATCACAACAGCTGGTACACAGGTAACAGCCTGTTCAACCGAGTGAAAGAATATTGTTTGAAATTCTGGAATGAGTCATTGTCATTATTCTGCGAGCTGTTCGAACTAATATTGGCGCCTCTTAGTTTTCAGCTGACGAAATCACCGAAACGTATTCAAAAAAACTAAAAATAAAACCAAGAACACTCATCGTAACAAGCTATAAACAAGTATTTTTTCAAACGACCGATAAATATACAATGTAAAAGCAGAAAATGAAAAAAATAGCTGTGAAAACGTAGATGACATAACAAAAAATGTAGCATGGATATATATATATCTAAACTTATTTATAAATGGAACTGTGTGTGTGTCTGTGTCCGTTACCTATAGACTCCGAAACGGCTGAACCGATTTTCTTGAAAATTTACAGAGTTATACTTAAAGCGTCTGCGAGTGTTCTTAGCTAGGTTTTGTGTCGAGGTACCCCGATAAATATCGAAAATCGATAATCGAAAAAAAATCAGGTTATAGAAGGAGTGGTCCGATTTTAATCAAATATGATACACTCATAGACAATGTCATAAGAAACGATATTCAGAAGTTTCAAGGTTGCAGTTCTTACAATAGTGCGGAAAATCGATAATATATACATATATATAAAAGGCAAAATGTTTGTGTGTGTGTCTGTTTATCTGCCTGTATCTGTATTTTTTCAGCACTTTTATTTTAGTTTTTGCTTCGGGTTTGACTCTAAGTAGATATAATGGTAGTACTTAGTCTCAGCCATGATACCATTTACTCAGAGGACTTATTTAGCCTTCAAAATTCAGTTTACGACGAAAAAAACCTATTTGATATCGATACCAGGAGATCAAAATTTGACTTACATCCATTCATTTTTCTTTCAGTCTAAGGTTTCGCTTTAACTGGAAACAACTATTGCTTTTTAGTCTTTCGTGCCAACGTCCAAAGAGTCTGAGCTTCAGGACCATGGGTTAGTTTTAAAGCTTTCATTATACCCGAGCAACGCCGGGCTATACTGCTAGTTTATATATATATATATATAGAGAGAGAGAGAGAGAGAGAGAAAGAGAGGGAGGGAGAGAGGGAAACAGTTTATTCGTGCGAATAATGTTTTAAATTAAGAAACCGAAAATGACACCTACCTTATACTGTTCCAAATCTTTTAAGCACGTTTTAAGATACAAAATTCACTTAATCCAATAATTCCTGCCAAATAAAAAGGAAATGTATTATTTACAATGCTCGGGCAGTTATCCTCATCTTTCTTTCCATATTCACGACATTTCGGTGGTTTACGCTACGCCCTTCAGATAATTGATTATCCGGGTAGATTTTTCTAGTTCTACTAGTCATGTTTCTTCCGGAAGTCTCATTATCATTTATTTAACCCCTTTTAGCTCAATTCTCTAAGTTTTTTTACCCAAGGACATGTGGCTCACTGTTGGTAATCCAGTGACTTGATTCGAAAATTGCGAGTTCAATACCTGGCTGCAGCAGATGTAAACAAAATCTTTCGGATGTCACCGTATCAGTTATCTCCCTTTTAAGTCATCTCTCTAAGTGTTTGTTCACATCTTCTATAAGCAGGTATTGAACTCACAACTTTTGGTGTCAAATTATTGGGTTCAACCAACGGATATACTATAGTCCAGTGGATTAAAGTGGATTAGTTGAATCCAATGACTCGAACTAGAACAATCTATCCCGGTTAACGAAATAACGGTTTGAGTTCAAAATTCCAATCACCTGAAGAAGGCCAATCGAAACGTCGTGAATATTGCAACAAAAATGTGGACAACGGCCTGAAGAATATAAATAGTTTAATTACAATACCTCATCTCAGAAATATAAACATATCCTGATGAAGGCCGGAGCTTACAACGGCTGAAACGTTAGGAATATGCCGACAAAGATGAGGACAGCAGTCCGAACAATGAAAATGGCGTAAATAATTGCAATACTTAATTTCAGAAATATAAACAAATACTTCCGGTTTCATGTTTTCCAGCCAACTTTAATGCGCAAAAATGTAAATTCAAATGTCAGCCGCTATCTGTTGTCATCCTGATCACTCATTGTTTTTGCTTCTTATTTATGGTTTTGTTTCTAACTCTTTCATACACAGTAACCCCCTTGTGTCTCAGTGGCTTTACTCCCTTGCTGGGGCCAAATCGATTAAAAAAATAGAAAAAAAAACGGGCCGAAGCAAGCAATGTAGATAAAATTAATCTATAATTATTGGAAAGAGAGAAACATGAGAAATAAAACAAAGGACACAGTCCTTTACCGATAATTGGTCTTTACTCAATCGTATTCCCCCTTTTCATTGTTACACAAAAAGCAGGCTATCGGTTTTGGCTTTTTACCATTGTTGCTTGAAAAGAATTTTTTTTTTCGTGAAAGTTCCATTGATCGAATTCCTAGACGGAAATATTTTGTTTTTATTATTTTTTTTCTCCCTTTTTTGCCTTCGCAATATTTTTTGCCGAAAAACCCTCCCTAGATAAGTCAGGCAGTAATGCCAAAGATGAAGAAAAAACTACAGAAATTGTTATAATTTAGGAGATAGAAGAACGCTATTTTATAGCGACGCGTGTGTATATATGAGAGAGAGACAGAGAGAGAGAGGGAGGTGAGTTTGTAACCCTGGATTTCACGCTCTTGCGATCCTCAGACAAACTGATTAATTTTTTTAAAAAATGGCTATATGTAGGGCTGCGTATGTTCATGTATTTTTGTGGAAGTTGGAGAAAAATCTGTCGTCATGACAGACGCAGACATATATACACATTTGTACACCCATTGACGTGCGCAAAGACACACACACGTGCACGCGTGTCCGCCCACTGGGGCTTACATAAACATATATGCGAATCATGCGGGGCTCGGCATATATATATATATATATATTTGGATTCATGACTTGTATATTTGTGAAAAAATGTAGAAGTACTTTAATTTTTTAATCACGTGTTCATGGTTGCTAATTTTTTTTTTTTAATCGTATCACCCCGAGCAAGGCGGTAATGCCACTGATGTGCAGGGGGCTACGTAATAGTGAAAAGATTGGAAAAGCGAAAGCCGGAAACCACATCGTAAACAGGGAACAAGAGATGAGCCTCTTAACCTGTTCAATAGACGGGGGTGGAGTGTGAACCGGGCGATAGATAGATCTATCTACTCTAATTGAAAAAAAAAAACAAAAAAAAAAAACAAGGTGAGAAGATTGAAAAAAGAAAGCCGGAAACCACATCCTAAACAGTGTTGTTAAGATGTTTTCAAAGTAATTCCTCTTTAAAGTTTATATTTTTTTTAATTAAACTGGCATTTGAGCAATCGAAATTGTCTCCTACATTATTTCGATGTAATACAAGAGAGTTGGAAGGGATGTCCAAACCTAAGTCTTTTCTATGTTCATAGAGCTGCGCTTTTAGAGTTTGTAATGTTTCCCTATATATACGCTATTGCACTGTAGATATTGTATTTTTGAAGCTTGTTAAAATAAAACATCTTAGATGAAAGAGACTTTTCCTACTTCTTATTCTATTCTATGTTTTAATGCTTCTAAAACGAAGCTACTGTCAATTAACCATCATCGACAATCTCACCTACCTCCCATTAGCATGGACCAGGCTTGCCTCCCAGAGAGTAAAACACTACGCCTCCTTGGTCTCACACTTTCAGCGGACCTCAAATGGAATGACTATATCGAATCCATTGCTAAATCCGCTGCTATAAAAGTCGGTTCTCTGTGTAGGGCCCGGAAGTTTTTTCCGTCTAAATCTATCCTGCACATTTACAAATCTACCATCCGCCCGTGCATTGAATACTGCTGCCATATCTGGTCGGGTGCCCCTGCTGTTATCCTCGGGCTTCTCTATAAGGTTCAGAGGAGGGTCTGTAATGTGATAGATACCGACTTGGCAGACCGCCTGCAGTCTCTCTCCCACCGGCGAGACGTGGCTTCCCTGTGTCTCTTCTATAAATACTTTCACGGCTTCTGTTCCGATGAACTTAGATCACTGGTGCCCCCTAAATACGAATTTGCACGAGATACTAGATTAGCAACTAGATCCCACCCTTCTACAGTGAAACCGATAAAATGCAGCCGTAACTTCTACTCCAACAGTTTCTTTCCTCGCACTTCCCGACTGTGGAATTCTCTTCCAAACGATTGCTTCCCCGACGGCTACAATCTCCAGGAGTTTAAATGTAAGGTCAATACACACCTCCTAACACACTAACCTGCTCCCATTCTATCAAGCACTCTTCCCATCTGCCCGACCCTCATCCTCGCTATCCTTACTCATCTGTCACCTTTCTCCTGACATTCCCTATGTCTATACACTCCTTCTCTTTACCTTCCCCTATGTAGCCCCATGCGCAATAGTGGCAGTGGAATGCCTTGCTTGGGGTGAGATGATTAAAAAAAAAAAAAAAAAAATTCATCTTGTTGAATTCCGATCCATACATTCAACTCTCTCTCTCTCTATGTATGTGTGTGTGTGTGTGTGTGTGTGTTAAATTATAATAGTGTTTAGCGCCCAAACTGCTATACAATATCTACAGTGCATACAGTGTTATACAAGACGATTTAAATTATAGCTTGATTAATAATAGTTTTACTATTGGTATTGTCGTTGCTAAAGTTAATATTATTACACACACACACACATATATATATATATATATATATATATATATATATATATATATATATAGGTCCAAATAGCATAGTGATGATCCACGTATACTGTCTTAATATGTATAGGAAAGAATATTAAAACGTTTTGAGTTTGAAAATGTGTTTTTTTGACATTATTTGTTTATTTTTACAATTATTTTTTTCCTAATAGTAGAAATAAACTAATACTTTAAAAAACAACACATTTTCAAACTCAAAACGTTTTAATATTCTTTCCTATATATATATCTCAACCATCCGGCCATGCATTGAATACTGTTATCATATCTGGTCGGGCGCCTCTGTTAATCATCTTTGGTTCCTCGACAGGATCAATAGGAGAATTTGCAATGTAATCGATCCCGATCTGTCATCTTGACTCCATCCATTTTCTCGCCGACGGGATGTGACTTTTTCTGTCTTTTCTAAAAATATTTTCATGGCTTTTGCTCCAACGAGCTTAGATCACTGGTGCTCAATGTACATGAATTTACTCGAGCAACCAGACTGACAACCACCTATATTTTTCAGTAGTTTATATTGTCTGTTATACAGGGTGACCCAAAAAAGCGGGAACTTTTTAACAATCCTATAAAACCAAGAGTGATTGTCAAAGTAATTAAAACCTTAAAAGACGCCATTTAAGAAACAATGATGGAATTTTCGTTTTTTTTAAGTTACATCCTGTAGATGGCATCCTCCTGTACGAATGCATTCTTGAAATCTGCTGTTGAAATTTCTCATTGACCTCTGAAACATCTCAGCTAAAATACTGTGAATTTCATCCTGAATTCTGTTTTAATTCATCTAGAGTTCTTGGTTGAGTCGTGTACACTTTACTCTTGTGATAGCCCCACAAAAAAAAAAAATCAGAAGCGGAGACATCTAGTGATCTACTTAAAAAATTCCAGTTTTTTGGGGTCACCCTGTATATATATATATATATATGTTAATATATATATATATATAAACATGAGATTATGATATATATGTGTAAATATTGCTATGTTTTAGCTTCGGACAAGCCCCAATTTTGTTTCGATATTCCCGGGCGAGACACCCAATATTGTTACGTGTTAAGTGTACCAAAAGAATAAAAAATTAATTACCAAAACGCAGAGTTAAAAATCACATACAAATATTTAATTTACAAAACACACCAAATAATATATTTACAAATATACAATTTTTGTTGCATTCAGAATAAGAAAACAGAGTTTACTCCTGGCGAGTGTTACGAGGAGAGAAGGGGAAGGTAAGATGTCAAATATCTT
>JBBBDQ010001921.1:1275000-1290000 GCA_037127315.1 Ascarosepion bandense | reverse complement strand
TTGCTTTAGTAAAAGAAGGGGCTGGGAGATTTCAGTTTTTATAGGTTTACTAAAATTCCGCTAGCTTAACCATATAAATACCAATATCTCCCAAGCCCCTCCTTTACTAGAGCAAACATCTGGGCCTAGTTTTTTTTTCTCATTCTTTGTTAATATGGGGTTGAGAATGCCTATTTCTCCTCTAAGTGTTATATATATATATATATATATATATATATATATATATAGTACTGTGCTAGAGTGTTAGGACAAGAAGTATTTTATATCTTAAAGCGTTTATTCTGCTCCTTTGTGCAATTGTTAGCGGTGCTACCTTTGGCATTGTGAGCTGCTTAAAAAATAAATTATTTGCCAAAATAAGAAATAAAGAGCACTTGCATGAACTACTCGAGGTCAGACAGCTAACTATTATCAAAATAAAGTTTAAAAAGGAATATTTAAACTATGTTGACACTATTTACAGCTCAATTCGAGAGTGGGAATAAGAAAAAGTCATATCCAAGGATATTGAAATAATGAGTAGTTTCAAAATGACTTCTTTCATAGAAATAAGGAAAAAATAAATATAACTTCTTTTTAATACATTTCTTTTACACTTAGTTTTAAATAACCAATATTTATGAACAATTTACTTGGCTGTATTTAAATTTCAGGAAAAATTACCCCTGTCCTAATACTTTTGCACACTACCGGTAGTGTGCAAAAGTGTTAGGATAGGGGTGATTTTAAGCTTTATTTTGATGCCTCATAAAAGATAAAATATTTCTTGTCCTAATACTTTTGCACGCTATATATATTTCACTCTACTTTCTGGTGAACGTATTGAGCACTTTTTTGTTATTTCATGCCTACGGAAGCAGCGGTTTTCTGTCTGCCACTGAGATATATATTTCCGAAAACCAGAGGAATTAAATAGTTCGGTTGGGCCAATTACAAATTGGGAAAGTAGTGAGGATAAATAAGAGGATAAACTCAATTTGGCCGGCAGAAAATTCGGTTTTGAGGTCTAATGTTATTCTGAATTGAAAGCCGCTCACTTCAAGCAAACCGACATCCCATTTTTCTTTAATTAAAAAGAAAAAAGTCGTCTGAAAATATCGTATTCACCCGTTCCTTTAGAAAAATTGCAATTTTTAATTCGATTTCCCAGTCAACTTCTAAGACGATTTTATGTATAAGTGTTCGTTAGAAACAAAGAAAAGAGTACTGGATTGCTGTGTGATTATCCACTCTCTTCTATGCCAGACAATCTCCCCACGGAAATAGAAAAAAACTTGAGGCAACAAAAACGTGATTCTACAGAAAAATACTGAGAGTTCCATAGCCGAATCGAATAAGTAGCAAAGAAGACTTAAGAAAAACTGTAAGCCGCAGGAAACCACTCCAATATTTTTTTTTCTAAAAATGCGTAGTTAGTTCCAGATAATAAAGAAATGTCTGCAGAGATAAAACAGCTGTCGCCCAGAAGGGACACGATGTTTTGGTGAAAATCTTTCCAATAATCAAAAAGTAAATGTATAAATTTAGTAATATTTATTAAGTGGTAACACTCAAAAAAAAAAAAAATAAATAAATAAATAAAATAAAATAAAATTATGACATTTTGGAAAGAGTATTTGCCAATAATCAATTGATATGTGTTAAACATAATTATATTTATGTAACAAATGGTAGACATCTTTATTAACAGTTATTACCAATAATTACAAAACAGTATGGGATACACATTTTTTTTCTATTAAAATAAGCAATAAGAAAATACATAAAAACATTATAGAAATTTTGGATCAAAACGGCATTAGAATTTAAATTACATTTTTATATTTCTCAACCAATCAGCTAAAAGCATAGAATAAGAACATTCTAGAAAAATAGGATCGGAAATCAATTAACAAAAAATATTTAGGCCCCAAAACAAAATAGTAAAATACAAATCTGATTGGTCAATAAATGTTTTCACACCTAAATGTTAGGAAGATTCTTTGATCCACTATTATGGTATAAAAATAACACACAGTTAGGAAGAGGGAGGTCAGTCACCAAGCTAGCCATTAAGTCAGCATGTAACCGATACTTTGTCCGGCCAAGTCATTCTTCCACACCAAAGTTCATGACCTAGCTACAGATGGCCGTGAAAGGAAAAACCCGACAAACTTTCTTTCATCAACGCGACATGCTGTCGCCACCCGAGATGAACCTAATGTAAGTAAGAACGATTTATTTACGGACTCCGTTAATATAAACTTACACACACCTTTAAACAAATTTAACTTCTTGCCAGACTTTATTTTCCAAAAGGCAATTTTTCACATCTTGTATTTTATTTGTTTCCACATGCTAATTTTATTTTATACATATTAAATTGTTTGTTGTTTAATGTTCGTTGTGACTTATTCCATTTCTTTTGCGCGATTGTAAAACATTGTGTTGTATTTGTGGGGGAACTAATCTCGAGAGCAATACCCGTAAAATACGGAAGCACATCAACCAAGCACTTGCCAAATCCCCTACAACAGTCTATGTGTAACGAATATTATGTGATTTAATTCATTGAAGATTTATAACGTATTGAATGTGTTGAGTGTAGGAATCTATAGTAAAAGATTACATGAATATAGAAGCGATTATTAGAAAACAAATTTAGAAAAAAAATTTGACGTTTAGTCATCCAGTGTAATAAGCCTTACTATAATCTAGTTCAACTCGATATATCTAACTAGCGCCTTAAATTTTATTCACTAAATTTTTGTTTTTAATTTTTACTCCTCCATAGGATCAGCTAAATTTGCCTGTCGCCCGGTTCACACTCCTCCCTAGTCTTTCGAACAGGAGTAGAGATTTATCTACTGTTGCCAGTTTTTTTTTATAAAGCCTTTTCTTTCTTTCACTCTCAATTTGTAATAATGCAATTCTGATTAAGAGAGAAAATAATTAAAGGTAAAAAAATATTTTGAATGTTTACAAATTTTTGAACGCTCTTCGGAAAATTTACCTTCAGGTTTATACAGCATGATTTTATTTCTTTCAACACTTCTAGCAAAAGAATATGGGATAATTAAAAGCAATAATGATAAAAACCTGATTTGAATAAAGCTGAATGAGATTATTCATTGTTTCCTAAATATAAAGTACTAGTAAACCATAGAAATGAATTAACAGTATTATGTAAACACCTTAAACGTTTCACTTTAAAATTTAATTAACTATAATGTTCATTTATAACTTATATTCAAATTATACATAACCATTATTTTATTACAAATTGATGACCCACACAATACTTAGAGTATTAATTGGAGTAGATAGATCTATCTATCACCCGGTTCACACTCCACCCACATCTATTGAACAGGTTAAGAGGCTAATCCATTGTTCCCTGTTTAGGATGTGGTTTCCGGCTTTCTCTTTTCCAATTTTTTCACTATTACGTAGCCCCCTGCACATCAGTAGCATTACCGCCTTGCTCGGGGTGATACGATTAAAAAAATACTTATTTGTTTCTCTTAACTCTAATATAGCTTAGTATACCATAGTTAATTTAAATTTTAACATAATCAATTAGCATCTTAAACAAATTCTGAAGTATAAAAAGTAACCTCTCCACAAACCTAAAATATGACCTGTTGTTCAAAATCACATTCTATGCATTGGAATAATATGTGTTCCCAAAATATCTTTTTCAGGCAGGAAAAGAGTGTCATTTAATCATGACATAATTCAACAACCCACCTCCATACGACTTAAATGTTTACCTTTATGAATATTTTTATTAACAGTTATTACCAATAATTACAAAACAGTCTATATTTAACAAATATTATTCAGTAAAGATTTATAATGTACTGAATGCGTTGAGTGTAGGAATCTATAATAAAAGATAACATGGACATAAAAGCGATCATTCACAAAACAATACATTCTATGCGTTGTCTAGTGTAATAGGTCTTGCCATAATCTAATTCAACTCGACACATCTAACGTCGCCACCTAAAAGCTGAAATTCTAATTGCCAATAATTGTTTAATTTTTTACTCCTTGTTAGGTTCAGCTAGGTTTGTCTATCGCCCGTTTCAAACTCCTCCCTAGTTTTTTGAACAGGAGTAGAAATTTATCCACTTTTTCCTGTATAGAATTGCGTTTCAGTTTCTTTATAAAGCCTATGCTTTCTTTCACTCTCAATTTGTATTAATGCAATTCTGTTTAAGAGAGAAAATAATTAAAGGTAAAACAATACATTGAACGTTTACAAATTTTTTAATGCTTTTCGATAAATTTATCTTCAATGTCATACAGCATATTGTTACGTGTTAATTTGTAACAAAAGGAAAAAACTGACTGACCAAAACTCAGAGCTAAACCACAGACAAATATTTAATTTCAAAAAAAAAAAAAAAAAAAAAAAAGAAAAAAGAAAAAACACCAAATAAATTATTTATAAATATACAATTTTTGTTGCATTCAAAACAAGAAACAGAGTTTACTACTGGCGAGTGCTACGAGGAGAGAAGGGGATGGTAAGAGGTCAAGTATCTTTACTCAGTTAAGCTAGCGAAGTAGTTTAAGTGCTATACTTTTTGGAAATCCTCAAATGTGTAAACAAAGAATAATTATTAGTATGGTCAATGAAAAAGTCAAAAATTCCTATTTACACATTCAGTTCCATGAGGTTCTCTTTCGGGTTTTAGTTGGTCGGCAACGTTTCTTAGAGATTCTTTCGACTAGATGCACAAATCTACGAATCGGGCAGAAGTGGATAATGTCAAAAAATCCTTTTAACAACTACTCGCTTCCCAAAATCTATTTTTATAGGGGGTAATACATAATTTGCATATTTCTAGACTCATTTAGAATTCTCTAGATTTTACTGGAATATTCTTCAATCTTCCAAAACGTTCTATTCCTAATTTCTCTATTTAGCAACTACTTCATGACTTAAAACGTTTTTGTAATAACAAGTAGGACTCAATAGAATCCCTTACAATAACTTTTTAGACATTATTAATATTATTTTTTCATATAAATGCATCCTCGTAACAATATCATATATTTCTCTCGTCTCAACACTTCTAGCAATAGAATGTGGGATAATTAAAAGCAATAATGATAAAAACTGATTGGAATAAAGTCGAATGAGATGAGACATACATATATATATATATATATATATATATACGAGATACAGGGTTGTAATTTATAATGACAAATGTTGTCAATAATTAACAGTAACTATTTACACTGTTTGATTTTCCTCATCTTTATCATATATACGACGTTTCGGCTGTTGTACGCTCCAGCCTTCTCCAGATTATATAGATTCGAATGAAGAAGGCCGAAGCACACAACTGCCGAAACGTCGTAAATATGAAGACAACAATCCCAACAATTTTAATAGTGTAAATAGTAGCAATGTCTCATTTTAGAAAGAAATAAAAAATTGTAAGTAAATTAAGCAAAAACTGCCTTTTCTACAAATATTTTCATGGCAAATGTTCTCAAGATCTGTTCATCGTACTGTCTTGCATTAAAGAATTTAGACAGGCGACTGGATTGGTAATTAGGTCTCACCATTTTACTGTTGAACTAGCGAGATTCTATAATAGTTTCTTTTCTCGCTTGCGGAACTACCTTCCGATTTCATGTTTCTCTGCTACTTCAGTCAGACAGTTAATTGCCATACGTGATACACGCTTTGGGCGATCATGTCTCGAAAGAGACATGACTGACTGGGCAGAAGATTATCCCGCAGTACGTTGCCATTGCTTTCTGCGGTAGACTGTCCTATTATTTAACCAGTAACTGAAGGGAAAAAACGAATTAATACATTTCCCAAGGGTATTTGTGCGTAAGTGAATGCAAGCAATTCAATTGGAATTCGAACTTGGCTCCCCGATTTCTCGTTCCGAGTCGATATCCACTGCACCACAACGTACATCTTAATTTCAAAACCTCTAAAACGAAACTGTATTTTTTCAGTCATTTTAGAGAAATGTTTTGCCTTCAGTTCGTATGGCTTATGCTAATCTCCAGGAGAATGACTTTCTGCGAATTTGTTGGTTAACGTTTTCCCCTGACTTGTAGTGGAAAGACTGTACGGAATCAATGTGCTGCTTAGAAAATTGGTTCGACGTGCCGTTCTAAAGATTTTTTTTTGCCAGAATCTATTTTACATATTTATAACTTTACCATTCGTCCATGAATTGAATATTGCAGCCACATTTTGATCTAGTAATTCTGCCGATGTATTTCAAGATTCTTGATAAAATGTTAAGAATTTGCAATGTTATAGGTCCTAACTAGACATCGGCCCCATCTCTTGACCGTAACATTGCTTACCTGTACCTTTTCTAGAAATATTTTCATGGTAATTGTTCTGATGAGCTTTCTTCTTTGGTACCTAATGTTCACGGATTTAGTTGCAGTACATCCCCTCTGCCACTTACAATCTTCGAAAATTTAAATACGTCAATCGCCAACTTCTGTCTTCCTGAAACCTGTTCCTTTATCGTCGTTTTCTTCAGTTAAGTTTTCTCATTATTTTTCACTCACTGTAGCCTCTACCGTCACAGTAGCATTGTTGCCTTGCATGGGGAGAAATGATTTAAAATAGAAAAAAAAATATTATTAACTCTGTTCTGACATCTCGGCTTCAGTTGCTTCTCTACCGCCGTAAGGTTGCTTCTATGTTTCTTTTCCATAAATGCTTCGATAGTAATTGTTCAGACGAACTATGATCTATGGTTTCTACGCTGTTTGGATTAAAACCCAGTCTTATATTGGTGACGAGATTTCATCAATTTACAGTTGATTTTTTTTTATAATCATATCTCCCCAAGCAAGGCATTTTACTGCCACTGTTGTGCAGGGGGTTACATAGGAGGAAAGTTATGAGAAAGAGTGACAAGTTATAGGGGAGGTATCAGGAAGTGGGTAAGAGAAGGATGACTGTGGACCTAAAGTGAGGGATCAGTCTATATATTGATTGTAATGTAGCATTGATCCCCCACTTTATATCCACATTATAATAGTATAGAAATTTGTTTTTATAATCATATCGCCCCAAGCAAGGCATTTTACTGCCACTGTTTTGCAAGGGGTTACATAGGAGGAAAGTTATGAGAAAGAGTGACAGGTTATAGGGGGTGTCAGGAAGTGGGTAAAAGAAGGATGAGAATACTGATGAGAGTGGAGTGGTCGGAGAAAGCGATTGAGATGCAGGTTAGTGATATAAAAGATGACTATTGACTTTAAATTTAAATTCTTGGAGATTGTAGCTGTTAGGGAAGCAAGTAAACGGAAGAGAATTCCACAGGTGGGAAGTGCGAGAAAAGAAGCTGGTGGAGTAGAAGTTGCATTTACAATTTATTGGTTTCACAGTAAAAGGGTGGGACCTAGTTGCGAATCTTGGCTTGATATAGCTGTAAATTCTATGCTGTTACTTTTAGGTATTTACTCACGTGGAACTCTCTTCCGGCTCTATGCTTTCTAAACAATTTTAATCAGCAGAAATTTAAATAAAACCCACTGTCATTCTGATTACACTTCTTTTATGCGTCTCAGTGGCTTTACTAATTTACAATGGGTGAACTTGACAAAAAATACTATGGGTTCAGAAAATAGAGTAAGTTTATTAATAAGTGCTGATAAACAAACAAAACACACAAATAAAATAAAAACTATTTACCAATGTCACAAGTTACAGAACAGTGGAGAATTTTCATTATGATATAATAGTCGTGCAACTGACTTGTAATCCATGAGAAGCGAGTTCGATTTCCACTGAGAACCTTATATTTATTACCTTGTTTAAAAAAAAAAAAAGGTTCTTTTTATATATAACTACTTATTTTTTTTAATCGTATCACCCCGAGCAAGGCGGTAACGCCACTGATGTGCAGGGGGCTACGTAATAGTGAAAAGATTTGAAAAGCGAAAGCCGGAAACCATATCCTAAACAGGGAACAAGGGATGAGCCTCTTAACCTGTTCAATAGACGTGGGTGGAGTGTGAACCGGGCGATAGATAGATCTATCTACTCCAATTAAATGGAATAGAAATAATATTTCTTCCTTAGCTTCCATGATCTTTTTAGTTTTCTCCTCCCCACTCCTTGTGTTGTTTTGTCCTTTTTACTTCCCCATAACCCAGAAGACATTGAAGAAGTGAAATCGAGTTTGAAAGATCGCAGAAACACGTCACCTACCGAACGTTCTCCTGATCTCTCTCCAGTCATTGACTTTATTTTGGCCAGCTGATTAGGTTAATTAATCATAATCTATTTGGACTTAATGCTAAAATATCGACCCCGAGAAACAAGGCAGACTTTGAATGCACGGAGAACTGTCAGTCATTTGTTTGGACGGAAGTCGAAAAGGTTGCTTAGAGAATCAGTAGTGATATCAAGTATCTTTAGATATAGTCGTAAATTCTATGCTAACAGGTACTTTTCTTTTGTGTGGAACTCGCTTCTGACTTTATACTTTCCAGCTAACTGGAAAAATTTAAATGCATTATCACTCACTATTTACTGTCTACCTTTATTACTCTTTTTCTAATTCTTCCACATCCAGTAACTCTTTGTGTCTCAGTGACTTTAATGCCTTTTGACTTCATGCTTTCAAATTAACTCAAACCTTATATTTATTACCTTGTTTCAAAAAAAAAGTTATTCTTTTTATATATAACTTCTTATTTTTTTTTAATCGTATCACCCCGAGCAAGACGGTAACGCCACTGATGTGCAAGGGGCTACGTAACAGTGAAAAGATTGGAAAAGAGAAAGCCGGAAACCACATCCCAAGCTGGAAACAAGGGGTGAGCCTCTTAACCTGTTCAATAGACGAGGGTGGAGTGTGAACCGGGCGATAGATAGATCTATCTACTCCAATTGAAAAAAAAAGTGAGAAGATTGGAAAAGAGAAGGCCGGAAACCACATCCTAAGCAGGGAACAAGGGGTGAGCCTCTTAACCTGTTTATTTACTGCTTTTCTTGTGGAGAGGGGTCGAATTTTTAAAAAAATATTAAAATCACAATCATACATATCATTTTTTGAAGAAATCGGAAGATACAAATGACAAAGATTAAACATGGAAATAGATATGAATTACGTCAGAGTTTTACCAACTATTTTAGTCGCTTTGTTCTTTCTTTGACTTTTCTTGTTTTATACTTATTGCCTTGTTTTGAACTAAGTAACTATTTTTATATAACTACTATATATGGAAGAGGTATATTTCTTCTTAACCTTTTTTAGTTTTTTCCTCCCCATACGTTGGGTCTTGTTGTCCTTTTTACTTTCCCATAACCCAAAAGACACTGACGATGTGAAATCGCATTTGAAGGATCGCAGAAACACGTCACCTACCGAACGTTCTCCTGATCTCTCTCCAGTCATTAACTTTATTTTGGCCAGCTGATTAGGTTAATTAATCATAATCTATTTGGACTTAATGCTAAAATACCGACCCCGAGAAACAAGGCAGACTTTGAATGCGCTGAGAACTGTCAGTCATTTGTGTGGACGGGAGTCGAAAAGGCTGATTAGAGAATCAGTAGTGATAATTAATGGTCTTTAGATATCCTTCTTTCATGGTTAAGTATCCTCGACTCATCGGATATATCGTCCCCCGGCCCTGTCGCCGCCGTCAAACGACTCGTCAGCTAAGCTGCGGTCGAACCTAGACACAGACTCATAGTCCAACTATGCAAATCGATACTTGAATTTATCTTAAGGAAAGTAATATCTAGACGATAGTTGTTATTGACAAGTGTCATTTTAAATGGTTTCGTAGTTACGATTAGATTAATTTATATCGTAGATATTTGTTTTATGTCCATACCTTAAGGATGAAATATAAATATCTAAATCTAAACTTATTTAGAAATGGAACTTTGTGTGTGTCTGTGTGTATCCGTTACCTATAGACTCCGAAACGGCTGAACCGATTTTCTTGAAAATTTACATAGTTGTACTATAAGCGTCTGCGAGTGTTCTTAGCTAGGTTTTGTGTCGAGATACCCCGATAAATATCGAAAATCGATAATCGAAAAAATCGGGTTATAGAAGGAGTGGTCCGATTTTAATCAAATTTGATACACTCATAGACAAAGACATAAGAAACGATATTCAGAAGCTTCAAGGTTGCAGTTCTTACAATAGTGCAGAAAATCGATGATTATATATATAAGCAAGATGTTTGTGTGTGTGTCTGTTTATCTGCCTGTATGTCCTTTATACAAATCCACAATTTTTATCCGATTCTCACCAAACTTCACACAAATATTCTTTAGACTGAGACTGAGCTCCAGGACCATGGATTTGTTTTAAAGCTTTCATTACACCCGAGCAACGCCGATCTATACTGCTAGTATATATATAAATCCATTCTTCTATTAAGAAAAAATTAAATCCAAGTAAGCCTGTAAATTTTGTGTATTGTCCACCATATGACGAAGTTTTGATGTTAACAAGAGCAAGAAGTCAGTAAGTTAAGGGCCATACGTGATACACGCTTTGGGCAATCATGTCTCGAAAAAAGACATGACTGACTGGGCAGAAAATTATTGCGCAGTAGGTTGCCATTGCTTTCTGTGGTAGACTGGTTGCCAGCCAAGGCTATAGAACTCAATCTGTCCTGCCATTTATCTCATAGCTGGAGGGAGAAAAGATAGATTATATTACATTAAATATAATTAATGGGGGATAAGTTTATTACTTCATAACAATAGAAAACTGATCCCCCACTTTATGCCCAGAAGTTTTAATTATGTTTCCAACTATTGTCTTAACTGTCGATTAGTTGTCTTACGACAACTGTCCTCGATGGACATTTTGCTAAGAAAGCGTACGGAAATTTTAACGCTGCTGCATGAACACACCAGCAAGCCTTATAGAGAGATCGTGGACATTGTTAGTGTCAGCGCTTCAAGGCAGTCCTGTCATCAGGTAAAGAAACAAATTGGATCCATCAATCCAAAGCGTAAAGAAAAATGCAGTCGGAACAGAAAAACATCGCCAAGAGACGACGTATACGTGGTCAGCGACAATGTGAAAGATCCTTGTAAGACATTATTCGTTTTGTTTCAATAATTTTGGAATTATTTCGAACTTTTGTCCTCATCTTAGTTGATATAAGTGTTATATTAGATGACGTTTCGACCAAGCACCCTCTGGTCATCATCAGATTAGCTGGTGTGGATTATCTCGTTGATTATTGCGAAATATCTTGTGAAATCATTTATTATTCTTTCATGTTGGATTTGGTTCGTCGCTACCAAGTCTTAGGATTCAACTCATGACCACTAGATCATACTAACATGGATAACCAACTACTATATCCACTACGCCACCGTCCCGAAGTGGTGTATTTTTGGAGCCTTTTATATTCAGTGCCAGATGGATTTTGACCACTGAATTATGTTAGTGGGTTCGTGCCACTTGTTATAATTTGTATTTCTTTCTGAGATGAGTAACTTTCAATAATCTTGAAATCATTTCGAACTTTTGTTCTCATCTTGGTTGATATAGGTGTTATAATAGACACAACGTTTCGACCAAGTACCCTCTGGTCATCATCAGATTGGCTGATGTGGATTATCTCGTTGATTATTGAAAAATACCCTGTGAAATCAATTATTGTTCTTTCATGTTGGAATTTGGTAATATCACTCCCAAGTCCAAGAGTCGAACTCATGACCACTAGATGATACTAACACATGTACAACCAACTACACCACCGTCCCGAATTTGGATCCTTATATATTCAGTGCCAGGTGGATTTTGATGACTGGATTATCTTAGTGGGTTCGTGTCACTTGTCACAATTCGTGTTTATTTCTGAGATTAGTAATTTTCAATAATCTTGGAATTATTTCGAATTTTTGTTCTCATCTTGATTGATATAGGTGTTATAATAGACAATAGTCAGTAAGATAAGTCACATGAGCCAATCTATGAACACCTGATGATGATAACCAGAGGGTACTTAGTCGAAACGTTGTGTCTATTATAACACCTATATCAACCAAGATGAGAACAAAATTTCGAAATATTTCCAAGATGATTGAAAATTACTCAACTCAGAAATAAATAGAAATTACGTTTTGTTTCAATTAATTTGCACAAGGATGCAGGTGTATATACACAGCTAGGTTTAGCATAAATTCGCAATTATAAGTCAACGTAATGGTCTGCAAGTTTTACTGGCAAACCGCTATCTCATTACGAAGTGACGACTAGTTTTATTTAGTGATTTATTTTTGGTTTCTGTATGCTTTTTCAAGCGAGTCTCATAGGAATTGATGGTGTTCAAAACGAACTACATTTCTGTGTTGCCGGAGAAAAGATAAGAAAAATTGCTCATCAAGAAAGGTAATTTTTATTTTTATCTTAAACAGGAAAGATCCTGGGATTTTTATAAAAATTAATTAAATCATCAAATATTTAATTTTGCTTTTCTCGTTGCAAATACGAAAGTGATCGCATTCGTTTGTGAACGCAAACGCCTGTATGATCAAACCAATATTCATTAAGAGATTCTTAGTCCAATGATGAAAAGAACATTTACTTTACTCAACAACTGTATATTTTACTTCTTTGACAATGCACTTAATACACTGCTGATTATGTATGAACTAGCAGTTTAGCCCGGTTTCACACGGGTAGTTTAAGGAATAATAAGAATAAAAAACATATGATGAATTTACATAGCAAATACTTACACAACATCCACCCTCGTCACTTTTATAGATATAGACTAGCAGTTTAGCCCGGTTTCACACGGGTAGTTTAAGGAATAATAAGAATAAAAAACATATGATGAATTTACATAGCAAGTATTTACACAACGTCCACCCTCGTCACTTTTATAGATATAGATAACAATGTAGAATGTCTCTATTGGATTAGGGTGGGAGGGAGAGGGGCAACATATATAGACAATATAAAGTGGGGTGATCGATTTTTTATTATAATCAATACATAAACTGATCCCTGACTTTGTGGGGTGATAATATATATTTTCTACCCTTAATTTTGGCTTTCTGAAAAAATTCAAGGTGTCGTTAGTGTTCTAAAATTTTGATCTACATCTGAGCACAACTCCCGTCGAGCTGGACCACAAAATGCAGACGCTAAGTCGAATCTATCAAACAAATACGTATACAACGTCCACCCTCGTCCCTTTTATAGATATAGATATCAATTGGAACTTTGAAGTGGTGCCATGGTTAGCAAGTTTGCTGCGCTCAAACAATTACTAAATAAAGTAGAGAGTTCGATCCTCATTGGGTGTACCATACTTTTGGGGACACACACATAACTTACGTTTACTAAATCAGTATGTATAAGTATCAATATGTCTGTAGCCTTGTGAATACAAGACATTTAGTTTACGCAACATATTTTTCCATAAGATTTTAATCATTTCATTCAAATAAAGTAATAATGACCCTAAGACGAAAAGTGGGCAACTGAAAATGGTTAGACAAAGAGAAAACTTTTTCAATAGAAAGTTTCAAAAAGAGGTGATTGACGGTGCTTTTAACCATTGGAAGATTGTAGTGACTGAGAAACTAGGAATAGGAAGGGAGTTCCACTGGTAAGAAGTACGAGAAAAGAGAGTATCAGAATATAATTGATAGTTGTTGGGGCGCTCTCCACCTTTGTCTACAGTAATGGACTGTGCTAAGCACTACATAAAAGAGTGGTGATGATACCTCGGAGGAAGACCTGAGTGGACAAGTCAGTCGGGTATTTCCGGTATTGGACCGGAAGTGTTCTATTGGTCAGACTCTTAGGTCTCACGAGAATACTTTCTACTAAACCCATGTTCTGTATTTTTACTAACGATCTCTTTGTAAATACTTCTCTTGCTGGTAATACACTTACTTTACGTAACAATTACGTAATTATTACAATTACGTAATGATTCTTACATACAACATTATAATAGTAATACCTAGCTATTTTAACAGTAAAACAATTAGATGATCTAGCAGTCTGCTTCAATTCTTGAGGCCGTTGTAGCAAGCGGGAGAAATAATTCTAATAATTGCCATGAAAATATTTTTTTTTTTTTTACCCCGAGCAAGGCAGTAACGCCACTGATGTGCAGGGGGCTACGTAATAGTGAAAAGATCGGAAAAGAGAAATCCAGAAACCATATCTGAGCCTCTTAACCTGTTCAGTAGACATTGGTGGAGTGTGAACCGGGTGATAGATAGATCTATCTACTCCAATTGAGAAAAAAAAAAAACAAAGTGAGAAGATTGGAAAAGAGAAAGCCGGAAACCATATCCTAAACAGGGAACAAGGGATGAGACTCTTAACCTGTTCAATAGACATTGGTGGAGAGTGAACCGGGCGATAGATAGTTCTATCTACTACAATTGAAAAAAAAAAAACAAAGCGAGAAGTTTGGAAAAGAGAAAGCCGGAAACCATAACCTAAACAGGGAACAAGGGATGAGCCTCTTAACCTGTTCAATAGACATTGATGGAGTATGAACCGGGCGATAGATAGATCTATCTACTCCAACTGAAAAAAAAAAAAAAACCAAAGTGAGAAGATTGGAAAAGAGAAAGCCGGAAACCATATCCTAAACAGGGAACAAGGGATGAGCCTCTTAACCTGTTCAATAGACGTGGGTGGAGTGTGAACCGGGCGATAGATAGATCTATCTACTCCAATTGTGAGCAGACTTTTACAAGGGATAGAAAAAAACAGAAAGAAGCCACGCCACGGCAAGTAGAATGTGATTAAAGCCAATCGAAGTCGTTATAAATGCGCTTAACTCGGTGGTGAATATTATTCACACTGATTAAATATTATACTGTGAAAAATTTAACTCAATAATTAATTGATAACTATATATTAAACTACGAACTTGTTTGTTTACACTTTATAAATAGCAGGGCAGACTGGGTCCTATAGACTTGGTTGGTAACCTGTCTACTACATCAAGTAACAGCTGCCTACTGCAGGAATATTTCTGACAAGTCAA